>QNGE01000799.1:75377-125873 GCA_008508345.1 Paragonimus westermani | reverse complement strand
TCCCGGTCTTATTCCTTCGGGTTTACACTGGATATGTGGTGTGTTGGTGGAACTGCAATTGGTGCAGCGCAAGCCAATTGCAGTGATGGCTAAGCGCAGGCGTCCTTTGGCTTCGGTCACTGTGACAGGCTAGTCCGAATCGGATGCCGCCAACCGTGTTTACAAACAACACGTACGCTTCCCGCATCAGGTACGGTGCGGTGTGGAAGTAGCTTGCGTTTTGTGACTGATAAGTAGTTTGTCAAAGTCAATAATTTGAAAGAGACCCAATTGAAACAAATCCAAACTTCGGATGGGTTCGAACCAGCCGACATAAAAAGCATTCCCAGACGCGGCAAGTGCTGTACCGGCTGAGCTACGAAGCGTGCACTTTGAAAAATTACTGGTGCGGTTGTTCAATCAGTCGATCAATGTCTGGATCCCTGTCCTCCGGCTCAGCATCTATGTAAGAGTTCACACAGATGATAGAAATATCACGTTCCACTGTACGACGAAACAGTCAACTGGACAGCAATGCATCAGAGCAAGAAAGCTTATAGACAGGTGGTGATAGGGTTCGCTAGGAATATCGAGCTTCCGTTAAGCAGTTAGCCATGGTTATCCAGACGCCATATGCCAGCATAATCTGTTTTACTGGGTTCTGGTGAACGTAAATTATTCTCTGTTTAGACTTTTACATTAATAGGGAAGCACACAGTAAGGATAGATTGTAGTTGGCAGCACTAAGCGTTCTAACGGAATCCTCTGGTGAGTATTGATGGTCCTTAGATGAAACGGTTCGAAGGGATAATCGGAAGGTGGATGGCATGTAAGCTGTTTTACACAAACCTTAAAGAGATGAAGATTCGTCAAGTGTAGGATCAACACGCTGATCATCCTGACCTCTCTTGGTGTCCGCCAATACTAAAGTACTATCGTGGTGGGGATAAACGACCATACTATACTGCTCGCGAGCAGTCAGGTGGGACACATATTTATGCATTGAAATAGCAGGGGGGAAGTGCACGAAGAAACATATGATTGTACTCCGGTAAAAAGTGGTGTCTTTTATACAGGGACTCCTCTTTCAGCATGAGCTGTTCCGAATCCTCGTGCAAATCCGAGAGGACTCTTGCCGACGCCGTTTGCAGTGACAAGACATAAACGAGAACATCATTCTCGGTGCCAAGCCGGGCTGTCTTAAACAGCTGTGTTGCCTCCTGGCAGTCGGCAAGACTGCAGAATCCGCCGAGCTTGACAATCAGGTTGCAAACGTTTCATCACCAAGCGAGGTGACATCATCAGTGCGTAAGTGTTTCAGCGTATAGTTTTGGTCACTCCACGCTCAAAACTATACGCCGAAACACCTACGCACTGATGATGTCACCTCGATTGGTGATGAAAGGTTTGCCACTTAAGTGCCAAGCTCGGCGAACATACCAATACCAAAACCATCAACCCGAGCTACGAACAACACCACCACTGTTCCCAAACGTCAGAAAACTGCAGAATCTGGCCATCTTCGTCCTACTCTTACGGAGCAACTGCACGGCCACCAGCTTTGACGGTCATTTTTGACCCCGAACACCCCTAGGACTTCTTCGAATTCTTCCAAGAAGCTTCGGACGTCCAAACTCTCAAACGGCTGCTGTTATAAAATCCTAATTCACAACCCTTGTCACGGCACCAACCAATGTAAGACAAGAACGCGTGTAGCGTTAGGGATTTTTATTCCGGAAACCAATACAGATAACATGCTTCAACACTACTTCGAACACAAACGCTTATTCGCACACAAAGATAATTCCAAGACTTTACACCATCTACTGACGCCATTTATTGCCGGAACACACTCCAATGTTTTTCCTGGCATTTCTCCCCGGTAAGTGCTTTCGTCTGACTACTGGCGAGTAGTATATCGTATTCGGTCATCTTCAGTACACTACTATCAGGCCCGTAGCATGAATATGAACGGACGGGCCAGTCCATACAGCTTTATCCTCTACAGCAAGGCCGTTTTTCTATCAATTTTTCGTTCACGTAAAATATGAGGCCCCCATTAGCAATATGTTAACACGCACCTCCACCTTTTATCAATTCCCCATGATTTTATGGGTTTAGCTGGTAACATCGTAATTTAAATCGTCACTGAAACGAGCTGACTTCTAGTCAAAGGTGAACTAGCTATCCAAACTTCAGCTGTTCAAATATATCAAACGTTGCAACTTAAATTTTGGTCGTGAACACCTCTCGTCCACAACTGCCCCGTATTATTGTGCGTAACGCTGGATTTATTATAAAGTTTGTGGTTGTACCCGACAGTGAGTGGTCAACCAACTAAGTCAATATTTTCCTGTTCTTCCGTTTTCCTTCTAGGGGTTTGTTATCCACTAAAAACAAACTTATTTCGAACTCGTCACAAGGTCAACCGTGTTATCTTGCTGCTTCTGCTTACTACACTTTTGATCTGCTCCTACAAACCCATACTCATCTCCGTCCTTGACAACACGTACTCTCTGGCGAACGTAAAACCTGATGACTTGAGCACTGAAAAAATGGATCTAGCAGGATATGAAAAACATCTACCGGGTACACCCCACAACTTCCCTCATGTTTCTCCAAAGACAGATCTGAGTTTATCAGTAGTTAATCATTCACAGTCTACTTTCGAAACTCATGAAAAGCCTCTGGTTGCCTTTATCCTTGACTCGTGTTACGCGGTCCTCTTGACTGTGCTCCCATTCTTAATCATATTCAGCCTGAATTTGGGTATCGTTGCACAACTGCTCCGTCCGAACACATTACTGTTACAAAATATCCATTCAATAGGAAATTCAAACCACCGAACTGTTGGGGAAGCCGGACAGAAGAACGACTGTATTTGTTATCGGAACAGAGAATATTCGTTGGTTTGCAAACAAATGAAAAATCATCGTCCGGGTGTTTGCGATGTGTGTTCTCCCTTATTGTACACCAGTACTGATCCAAAACAGTCATCTAGATTCTTTCAATGGAGCCCATCAGGACAAGCTACATCACGCTCTAACGACCAGTGTCCACATGCCATAAACCACCATGTATGTGATCAGGAATACATGCATGAACAAAAATCTAAACCTGACAGAAGTTTGACGGGAATTGCAAAAGATTACCTGCATAACTGTTTTGTGTGTTCAGGTTGCAAGTCAAATTCACACGCATCCAAACCCAACTGGACGGAATGGCCCTCAAGATCTCATCAACGTGGTGATCGACTCGGTCGGCAGTTCACCACCACACTACTCACCATTTCAGCGTGTTTCCTTCTACTGAATATTCCATATTTGGTTGTTTGGATTTGTCGATGGCAGTTACCACGCATGTACAAACTCCACGTAATTCAAAATTATGCTGAAAATAATTCATGTGTACTCACAGGTGTCTGTAATCACAGCAGAGACATGGATGTTCCTAATCGGTCGACATCACTGAGTTTTATCTGGTCGATAGACTCAAACAACAACGAAACTAAGTCACACGGTCTATCTGTTCCCATCCGGATAAATACAACACAAGCACCTCAAGAGCCAGACCAAGTGGACTGGTTGCAAGCTGTCCTCTTCATCAGTCGTACTATTTTCTCGCTCAACTATTGCATAAACTTTTTTCTCTACAGCTTGGTTGGGAAATACTTTCGTCGCGAATTAACTAGACTCTTCTGGGGTTGGAAATATTCACTATTTGTTCATGTGTGTCCGGCGCGAGCTCGTCAGCTGGCCCGACATCGTCAACGGCGTGTTGGTCTGGGACAAGGCGGACTTCGCTTGAGATTGTGGCAAAAGAGAACTGAACGAGGATCACATGACGACAAAACTGGTGATGTGGTCAAGGCGAGAAATCAAATGAATAACCCAAGCCGTGTGGCATCCCCTCCATGGACCCCGTGCGTCTGTGCCTGTAACATCAGCAAGCACCCTCAGGTTAGCCGGAGTGTATCTTACACCAACTGTGGATGTCCGTACTTTGGCAGGCGTCTTCCGGTTGTTTCCATCATTCATAAGAATTGATTTTACACTTATTATAACGAGGTTTGTATATAAGTAGTCGGTTTCCAGTTTGATATCTTTCAGAGCCAACTAATTCAACTTCGAGTCCCTTTCGCTTGGTTTTCGATTCAAATGCTTTGATGTCGGAAATTGCCAAGCGTTCAACAATTACTTCACGTTCATCCCCCGCTGGTAATGTCCATCTTTATAATCACACTTCTGAATATGTGAATCACCACCACCTTCAACACACGCTAGAGCAATTAGTTGATCACCACGTTTTAACCTGAGTAGTTATCTGGATGTAATTTCTTGATGTTCTGTTCCCTCACCTCTTCAGTCACAATTGAAATGAATGTGTTGCTTCTGGTTTATTAACTAACTATCAGGTCACGAAATCTATCCTCCACAAACGCTTTGCGGATCAAGTAAGTCACGACAGGTCAAATTAACAATACACTTCATGTACTTTCAGAAATGAGTTTACAGCTACTAAGCAGGCTACATGAACTTCATTCGCCAAAAATTGAACACAAAAGAAACCACTGATTCCGAACAGACTTGCGACATTGTTCGGTAATCAGCACAAACAAAGGAGCATATGTATGGTCCATCATCAAACAAACAGCATCTAGGCGACTACTCTGAAACTAAAAATTACATAGTTCGTGCATGATCACAAAACCCACTATAGGCGCTGGCCTACTTCCACGGTGAATGCTATCGCATCGGACGTAACCTACCTTTTTCTTCTAATAGTGGTTGGACTTAGGGAAGGTGATCTGAGTTTGCAACCTAAGGATGTCACATACTTTCACCGAACCCAGATTAGTCAGAGAGTATAAGTATGTAGGTCCATAGTTGATCAGTTCTAATCGGATGAGGGAGCGTACATTCTGTGAAATCTTGCAACCAAAAAGCTGTAAAAGATTACGTCCGATGAACGGTCCACTGAGTATGGCATTGACGCGATGATTGCAACGTGAACACTTTACACATTCTGGTTTTCTTCGTCTATGTCACATAACTTTAACGATCACCAGTATAATGACCTCACGGATGACCCTAGTGTCATTACTGACAGATGTCGAATCAAGTCTGACGAACTATGTTTACACACATGCCCTTTACTCTGCGTGGTTTGTCTAACTGAGAGTGCGTAGCTCTTTAACCGGATATTTGACAATACGTTTGTGCCAAATACAGCACAAGATATACGTGTTCCAGCTAGAGTGTTAGGTAGTAATTAAGGGTTCTGCGGTGTTTTACAAGAGCCAGTGAGTGGATTTTGGTTATTAGTCTTTAGAGTATTCTATCAACAATTAAACGTTCCACTGAGGGACAGTAATTGACCGATCACTGGAGAACGACAAATCTATTGCGGAAGACGACCAAAAGAAACTAGGGCCTCCTCTACATTCAAGTCAAGCTACGCATCAGGGGTCGATCGTGCCCCTAAGACTCGTTTCCTCTAATCCCAAACATTCGCTGGCCTATCGTCATCGAAATCAGACGCCGCTCGAAAAAAAGTGGGAAATTTGCATGCTGACGAACTTTGCCATCAGCTGGTATTCAGCGTAAAGTACAACTAACTTTGATGAGGAGTTGGAATTAGGATAGAAGGACTGCAGAATCACTGGACTGCCAAAAAGTTGAGTGAATGGAATCGGTTTGCAAAGGTGAAACGGATGTTATCAGGTGTTTGGTGATTAAAAACTTTCTGCTGCATGCGGTTGCCCAAAAAGGACAACCATCGAAAATGACAGACAGGTAATGAGATTGAACCCTTCCCCAGCTAATGTGTCTAAGTAGTCTTAAACCCAATTTGGCACACGTAAAAAAAAATCATGAACTTTCATTGCTACTTGCTTTGGTAAGTCCCAAAACGCTGTAATAAAAGACATGGATAGTACCAATGAAGTGAAAGCACGTCACAAAGCGTTAGTGATATAATCACGGGGACTAATGGGAATACGTTGTACTGATTGACCGAGTGGTATTAATAAATGTTTTGATTGTCTTATTTTGCTCTTTACTTTTATTAAGCAGATGAAAGACGGAACTGATATCAAAAGTAACCGTGAAAACATAGGTACGAACTAAAATTTACATGAAGGTTGCGTTTTGCGCCAACTTATGTGTACTATGTTGTACAGTTTGCTCAACTACTTCGCATGAGTTTCTCCTTAGTTCGCCATTGTCATCTCCTGGACTCATTGTCAGCAGCGTACATTTTCAGATTAGCCTATCACAGTGAACGAAGCCAAAGGACACCTGTAATCAGATCTCACCACATTACTGTACCAACTGCCGTTCTACATCCACTCCCCGTATCTAGTACAAACCCGAAGGAATGGGATCAGCAAGTGTGTGATTGGACGCTCCTGAGCTCATGAAGGGGAGTTGACAACCTACAACACAGACCAGAAGGATGTCACCTTATCTACGTTCTGAATGACTGGATGACGACTAAACAGTAGGCTCTTCATTTATCGTCCAAGCGAATTAGGAATCGTAGTCATTAGAGTCGGAAGGTCTGGTTCGCCAACATGAATTTAGTCGTACGTCTAGCCGGTTAGAATCACAATCATAGCAAAATAAGTTTTTAATTGATACTGTTCACTATTTAGTTGTATTACGGCGGGATCTACTCAACATTAATCAGTAGTGCATCCACATAATCTAATTCAATCCCAGCAGACGAATGCTTGGAGAGACTAAAGTGAATGCATTCCTTTTCCCCAAAATAGGTCATCGTTCAATTAACGTTCAATGAGCAGACTGCATCAAAGTAGCCTAGAAAGGATTCCCTGTTTAGTGTGGTAACTGAGAGATATGAGTGCTGCAAACGTTCATTAAAAAGATCCGGCTAATGTTGTTTTTCAAATAGCAGATCTGGATCGCAGTAAATATCTATGAGGTGCTTGAAAGAATACACCAAAAACGTCGTAGACGAAAAAAATCAGGGTTTCGGCTAGATTTTAAACAGCGACAGAAACAGCATGTCCAAATGCGGTCTACCTGCTGAGCTACAAAGCAAACCGGGAGCTCAGAGATTTCGTATACCCAACTGTGATGTTGGTGGATTTCAGCGTGAACAGTTTAAGATATCCTGACTGGGCAGTCGATCCTCTGGGTCAATTGGTGGGTTTCCGTATGGGACAGTGGAACAGGTAAGTAACGGAGTCCAACTGTAAAATCTCAGAGTCCCCGGCATGGCTTTGTAGCTCAAATTGTACACCGCTTGTCGCGTTTGGGCATGCTGTTTCTGTAATTGATTCAGATCTTGTCGAAGCCCTGATTTTTTACAACTGGGTCTCATTTAAATCATCAAATACGTCAGGCTACTCATGAGTAATAAAAACGTAATATTTTAAGATGAGGCCGCTCACAATAGCAGCCTAGATCTCGTAATCGCACTAAGCCATCATCAGTGTAAATAATCACATAGTTGATATGATCAGTGTCATAAAAGTAGTACGTCCTGTTGAGAAACAAAACTATCAAACATGGATAATGCGATCTGAAAGAAATCTGCAGTGTGGTACGTTTGATGTACGGCGCTCCGACTAGTCGGGTAAGTCATATTGTGGTGGATTGTCAGGTCGGGGGTGCGAGTTTTCGAACGCTCGGCCGAATACCTCAACGTGGGGGGAGGTACGTTCGAAAACCNCACGTTGAGGTATTCGGCCGAGCGTTCGAAAACTCGCACCCCAGACCTGACAATCCACCACAATATTATCCATTCTTGCAATGTAAAATCAAATGCACTGGGTGTATTAACGAAAACTGCAGATAAGCTGTAACTTGGTTTATCGAACAGCGTGTTGAAAGGAGGATACTTCTAGATTGCCAACATGGTGCCTAAAAAAAACCGAAGTGCCGGTAAATGTAATATGGGTGCTCCAACTAATGGCCAGCATCTTATGGATACGACTTACTCACGGCGACAGGTTTCAGAGTGACTGAGGATGCTTGAATAAGTAACCTGAGGACTAACTTAAAGTATAGACAACACTAGCAGATGACAGTGGCATAATCAACAAGACATTTGTTTCTAGTCGCGAAAAATGCACTGGGCAATAACTTGTTTAACCGAGAAGAGGTATGCCTCATTTCTCTGAGAATATGACAATGCTTCGTAGGTCAGACTGAACCTGGCTCAATCTGGTAACAGGAGCGCAGTTGAAGAACGATCACTCATGCCTGGATAAGCCGGTAATGTTACTATAATTACACCAAGTCTTCGCAGACAGATGATTAAACACAGTCTTATTCGCAGATTTCAAATCTGGTACATCTTCCAAAAACTGTTTCGAACCAAAATTATTTTCCCCTGTCATATGTACACAACAGCTCTCCAACAGCTCTCTCTTCATAATGCTCAAGTCTATGATCGTAATGAAATCAGTTTGAGTAGCTTTCAATGGTTCCCTAAGTGGAGGTTCACTTCATTATCGAAGGAATAAAGATGCATGATAAGAGCAGTGGAAAGATGCTGAAGACCGTCATGCTGAATACGCAAATATGGTTTATTTCGATATCTGCTTGAAACCGATATGGGTGTTGACGTTCAGGATTTCACCTTACTCACTTTTATAGAATGCAATCATTCTTGGTTCATTTGATGAAAATTACAAAGGAATTGGCTGCGCTATCAAAACTAAACACTTGTCAGCCTATCTGGAGTAATGCATCGCGATCGTCACTTGCCTTGTTATTATAGCCGAAATTAACGTGGGGAAACATTACGTCATAGTATATACATTATAAGTCCGGGTGGTGGTGTTTCACGAATCAGTGCAACTACGAAGATCAGCAAAATTAGCCACCATTTTTCTGACAGCGACCAAAAGGATGTCTCTCGGGTGTCACTACAGCCACCGAGGTCACCAATTCCATAAAAAAACAACCTCACCATCTGTCTTATCTTCAGGTAACGATTGTCGAGTGCGCTAAACTATCGCTAGACTATCGGAGTAAGGATGAAACTGAAACCCGAGCGTCTGATCCTCAAGTTAAGCACCAGCACATTCTACTCATACTATCCATCCTGGCATGATCAAGAGAGACTTAAAGACGTTCATAAACAGTTCCGTATAAATAAACAGAGTGAAAATGAGGTGATATTTATTGTGACTAATGCTTCGAGTAACGGTCGAATGAACCTTGCCCAGTCGGGTTTGACAACTTTAGCTGTATAATGTGTCAGCTGAACACACGATCAGTCGCAGAATCTGTAAATTAACCAAATTGACGCCATATGCTTGCTTGTGTTCATTTTCAGTGTTTAGGAGCGATACTGCACGTCAAACGTGACACGACCATGTGGTATATGCCTTCATCTATCCAAGTCTAACCTGCATGCAAGACGCTTACACTGTTCTCACATCGGACTTACCCCCAATAGGGTGGTGCATGCTTTACAATGATGCAAAAAGTGATTTACTACGAATGGGATCGATAGTAGTGTACCGCAAATAAATAGTATACAGCCGGTATTTACTGAAACACAGCCACACTTAGACACGATTTTTCTCCACTCATTCTCTGTCACAAATCATATGATATCATCCATGGACAGTCGACACACGCTTGGTAGTATCCGTTTTCGGACTGACCTATCACCGTGACATGAGCCAAAGAACACCTACGTACAAACATCACCACAAGTGGCTTGCGCTGTACCGCTTGAGATTCCACTCACACATCATGTATCCGGTTTGAACTCGAAGGAAGACGTGGTTGAAGACCATTTGAATCTAGCCGGCCAATGATGCTTAGACAGATGATAGACTAGTAGCAGGGTGGAATCCTTACCTGGCAGAAGCAAAATGTTGAGATTCCAATGATAAGCTATAAGCCAGGAAAAAAGCTTTTGAAAATATAGGGCAATAAGTAGTTCGCAATAGGTATATCTATTTATTCGACATATCAAAGAAACAGACATATCCGGAAGTCATAAATTAAATCCAGATGATTTTACAAAGGAAAAACGACAAACAGTGAACATCCACTAAATGATATAGACAGGAGAAACACCAACAGAATGAACAGCATACTTTCACGTTGTTGATAGCACAGTCAAGTTAAACAGAACAAGTTGCTTCCAGTAAAGACACATAAGTCAATGGCAAAAATGTACACAATACCGACACTGAAACAAATGGGTGGGAAATTCACAGTTAGTGTACTGAGGTAAACACAGGGAATCATCTTCACATAAGACAGACTAGGAACATATATTAGTGCGCTCTGTAGAGGATAGTGAAGACAAATAACGCGTTAAACTTGGACTCAGAAGTCAAACGTGTAACAGTTAACATGCAAGACATCAATAAAGCTGGAAAAAAGAAAACGTTGTGCACCAGAATAGCACTTATATCTGCGAAGGAAAGTGTATGGTTTCTCAGACGATGAGGGCCGCTAGCTGATACGAATAAAAGCGAACTGACGAATTCGAGTAATCCTGTTAACCCTACTTACGTCCAATGCACTCAACTCCTGTTCATCGACGATGCACTGTGAGCACGTTGATGATCTACCAGTCTGAGACGGAAAAAACCGATGGGTGCGGCCTAATTTACGGACAGTCCCTTGGTTCTGGATGGTAAACGTGGCTCACACGCGCTTCAGTCTGCTAAGTGATAAGCGAAAACTCCAGATGTGAGAAAAATTGTCGATTCCGCAAAATTTACCGGAGAAGCGTGCTACACTTATCTCGGTAGCCAAAGTTACCGTTCAAAGCGTCGTATCGAACAGGTGTAGTGAGGACGAGCGATCGTACGACACTACTCACACTACTACTCAGTAGTGAGGTACGAGCTTGTGTTTGAATATTGAAGTAACGGGAGGAGAATGCAGGCAGAAACATTGGAATACACATTGGATTGAACTGGTGTCTTTCTTTGTACATGAACTGTGGAGTGACAACAGTTGCAGCTGTGACACCCGTGGACTAGTGATATGTGCAAAAAAGTGTTTGTTGTCGTGTTGGAACGTATACCCCCATGTGTTAATTCTTCGAATAACTACTCCTTACGCCTTCTGATTTCTTGACACATAACAGAAGGTCGTTGTCAACGAATACGTCATCTGGAGAAGAAGACGTCACTTACGGCTGAAACAAAAATTCAACAAGACCAACGAAGTCGTGTGGACACGTGAAAGACATGTCGATATAACTGTTGCCGGGATAGTTATTTGTGAAAAACAAGTAGCCTTCCGAAAATGTTTAAAATACAAGGTTTAAGGCATTTACATTATGGTTTCGGTGTTTATGAGCCTGCAGTTGGTTGAATCTGTAAAATGCACGCTCGATCATCCATATGAATTATCTGCATTATTGTGACGAGAGGAGAGATGTCCCAGAGGATGCAGTCGGCACTTTTATATCCACCTTGGTAAATCTCGTATTGAATTACAAAGATGTTTTTAATACTGATGAGACCTGGTTATATCATCTTAGTTTGCCTGATGAAACGTTACAAATGTATCAGGCGGAAGCATTGGGGTCAAAGGTTTCTAATTACAAACTGACGGCAACACTTTATCGTAGCATGGCTGAGCAGAAGTTACCACCTCTGGCTGTCCAGAAGTATGAAAATCCGCGGTTTTTTATGTTGTGTATATTAAACACCTTTTGTGTTTGTACAACTGTTCCTGGAATGCTCAGAAGATCATTTCACTTTATATCGCTTGACTATCGGAAAAAAACAATGGAACGAGCGTCTAGAGGCCTCGAATCCCACAATTTTTGCTCCCCACCTGACTGCTATTGAGTCCTATACTATCAGACCGATATTTTTGTTAACAAGTCCCATCTCCGTTCCACAGCTCTTGGGTTCATGTGTCATTTGATCTATCAAGCTTGAATTTAAGAAGTTACTGTTGATTTACTTTATAGCACAGAAGTCGAAGTGAAAAGTAAGGATGATACCATTCGTGAAATCGAAATCCTAAAAGCGCTCCGCTTTGATAGGCTTGTGCCGTCAGAAGTACATCCGGATATGATAATCAGTATGTCCACCATAGCGGGTTTCGTCTTGCAACCTACATTGGAAGTACCTGATGAACAACAATACGACTCTTTCGACGGACTGCGATGGGTCAATGTCATGGATGTTGAAGAAGCAGTTTAATACAAATGGGGTTTATGAACAAACAGTAGATATCCAGATTAAACTATCACGTTTAGCGGCAACGTGCATAGTAAACCTAATCGCCTGTCTGCCAAGGTGGCCACAAGGTCAACACATATTGGAGATAGCACACTAATAAACAAGACTTGCTTTCTCCGTTTGTTCATCAGATTAATTACAAGTCCTGTGGACTCTGATTACCGACTTGGCAGCTCCCAAGAGCAATTTGGGTACCTAGTGGCCCTCACATTCGAAACCGTTTCGCATAATTGTGTAACAAGCTGTTTTTTATTTTGCTAGTTCGACAACGATGTTGTTGTGTAACCGGTCCCGTAGTGAGTAACCGAAAACCAACTGTTCCTCAAACCATTAACAGTAACCAGGGTGGGTAAGAAACTCGTCGAACAAAGATTGGGGACGGCTTGTTTACTAGCCGTCACACAAGTATTGTTCTAAATTGTGAGTTCAGTTGATTGCGTGCCACAAGAGGAAGAGTGTCTGTCCGAAGTCCTTTTGAACGCATAGGTCGGAGTTGCTCAATCGGATACCAACGGTCTCGACATGTGTCAATAGTCGGGATCACACCATTTCTGATCGACTTTTTGGCAGACAGTGGCTGATGGCTATTTGGGTAATTTTACACGATTTAGGAGTTTTGAATGCATACATTCGTCATAAAGTGACTGGATTTTAAGTTAACTAGAAGGATTGTGTGAATACTACAGAAAAACAAACAATTCACTCTCACCTCACGCTTTAACACATCTAGCCAAAAGGAAGAAAACGATATCCAACATACGGATGTCAGAACAAAACCTATGGTAGTTGGTAAGCTTGCTAACAATCAATCTGCGGTTTCGGTGGCTTATGATCTTTCAGGGGGGAAATTGCTTCATGATTTAAACAATTCATTGTTATTCATGCACTGAGATCATCCCCAATAAACCTCATTTCTCCAATATTCCCATGATTACCCTCAACCTGTGGAATCTGAAAAAGATGTCTGGATCAGGTTCCTTGATGAGTTCACCTAGGTCAAAGAAGTAATCTAATACTGTTTTTTGTTATCTCTGTCAACTATTATGGTGAAGTAGTTGAAAGATCAAATTTACGTTCGCCTGTCAGTGAAAGTTTAAACGTACCCGTCCGGTTTACTGCAACACAAAAAAACCGCAGATTTGCGAGTGTAAACTGATTACTGTTCGTTGCCAAATGCTATTGTTTATCACTCGCTTACAGATGGTCTCACACCGACCAATGGTGTTTGCAGATCGATTTGTAGTTAAACTTCTGATCTCGAATCACTGACACGAGAAAAAGTCTATGCATAACATGAGTCATTTATGACCTTTCCGGTTGTTCTAGGGTTAAGAATGTTCTGATTGTTCTATAGTGTTAATCACACCACCAGTAATCAGCAGTTGTGGTTATACTTCACCAGTCCCACCCTTTTGTGTTCAATCATATCAGATAGATTAAAGGGAAGCAGCCAGAGAAAAACCCAGAGTTGTATGTCACGCGGCTGACTGCCTATGAGTGCTCAGGCAGTGAGGCACGAACCTGCAGGCATAGAACAGAACCATATTTATGGTTGTAGAACGGCTATCTCATGTGTACGGAAGGGGGATAGAAGAGGCACCCCAAAACAGAAAGCAGTCCGACGGATCAACAAATGAAAGTAATCACCGGCGGAATCTTCTGTATAGTCGAAAAACCCACATTAATTATCATAAGCATGATGTAGCTTAAAATGCAGTAGAATACAATTACTGTGTGCAGTAGTAATCGGGATGAGTCGTCAACGCATTATTAACTGTACCTGCGGGTTGGGTTGGTGTAGTCGAGTTCACGGGACTCATAGCAGATAATGAACCAGCTCGACCCGAATGTTAGCTTCAACGCAGTAGAAACAGAAGACCGGAAGTTGTGGACACAGTTGCGACATTATTCTGAGCCACAAGTACATTTGTAAATAACACTGAATAATAAATAATAGCAACGTGAAACAGTATGAATAGCGGAGTACACCCCAGGTTGGCAGTTGATGGACCAACAGCATTAGGACAACCGAGACGCTCACGAGTGGTTATAGTTGTGGCGTTACGATCAGTGGACCGGAAACCATAGCGCGTTTTGGTCTGCAATCGACCATTCGAGAAGCCAGGATTACCATAGTTAGCCCCCAAGTGACAGACTTTGAGCCGGAGGCTTCGAGGTACTCAAAGAACCCCCTGTTCCCTTCTGTCCCACAGGTCACACTGTTCAATCAGATTCATTCTGAAGTTCCACAGGTCAAGTGAGGACATGAACTTCAATGCAAAAAGTGTTCTTCCGGATATAAGACGTGCGTAGGCTGTTCGACCGATACAGCACCGAACGGCAGGAAAGTCACGTAGCACTGTTTGCGATAGAAGCGAGTTGCTACAAGATCGATGACACAGCTGTGAGTGAGACAAGGCTTGCAAACCCAGATAAGCCACGAGGAATTAACGCTGAGTAAACATTCTGCTGTATCCGTTACTCAACAAAAGGCCATAGCATCAATGCCTGAATAATGCACTTGCGACCAGACTGGAACAAGTTCGCTACGTTTCTTAATGTTTACACCCTAAAAGTATGTTACACCGGTTATGAACAACTAGGTCTATGATCAGCTGTCCGCCAAAATACACATGAGACCGATGACTGAGTGAATGCTTCTATTGGGTGATTTGAACGGGCGGGTTTGGCAGGACTCAACAGGTCGGTCTGGATGATCTTGAATCCCCTAGTTTTGGAGTAGTTAGTGGGAACAGTTATCGACAGCTCCACCCGAACCCTACTCACGAGTTGGCCAGCACAGACATCCAATTTCGACAGGTTGCAAGCAGTATCACAAATTAGACTCACTCACTAAACGATCATCACAATTTATCTGACTACGAGCTCGTGTGACGGTGTGAGATTCGTGAAATGCGTATCATGTGAGCGATGCGCGCTGCTAAACACATCAGAGATCATAGGTTGGTTAGGATCACGTTGCTTACTCACATGCGCAACCCTGTTTGTCGTAGGTCGGCTGGCCAGCGACACAAATTGCATGTTCGGTGATTAGAGAACCAAAAAATGAAAACTATTTTCCAACTTACAGTCGCCGCTTGCCTCGAATACAGTCCCACATATACGATACACATGACGATATGTGGTAGTAGCTCCACCGGCAGATCACGATAGTGGTCATCGAAACAATCAGTATTTAGTGCCAGAAACAACCGGGCTGTTTTGATGAAACGGTTACAGTTACCGCGAACCTGATACGAAAAAAGAATGAAGTGTCTGCCATTTACACAATGGACTCCGGTAATGAAGACTAAACAGCCCCGTTTCAGAGTATTCGCCGTCAGCTCGTCGGGCGGCTTTGCGGAACTAAGGACGGCTGATTAAAAACGGAAGGTGAGTTAATGTAGGGATACACGGACTGTCAGCAACAAAGTGCTCTGTGGTTTAGTGGGGTGGACAGTTGGCGACCCCGTTAGGTACGATTACGGTCTGCTACCAATTCGAGAAGACAAGCGCATTCGTTGCCGCATTATTTACACCACCATAACGTATGACAATTGCAGTTTCTGAACAGGCTCCGCGGTCAAATCCACAGTCACGCAGTCGTTGTTCACTGAACTTCCGGGCACCCATCCGGATCGTATTTCTCCAGACGGTCCGGTTCAGAGATTTAGATGCTGTTTTGCTAATTACAATGCCTTGTAAGCAGTATCGGTAAAACATCTAAACGATATTAGAAGGGTATGCAAACAACGCGTAATGTAAATGATGAACAAATACAGCACTTGCTCTTACAGCATGGGTTCGGACCAAATACAGAGATGCGATCGATGAGTGTGTTGGTGGAGCATTGAGTGGATTCCTACAGATGTAGGATGTAAACCCTAATCCACAGGGCCTTGTAGCTTTGTTTTGTTCACCGGCGCGAGAGGGAGGGGGAGGAGTGGAGGGGTTGGTGTAACATTCCGGTCACATGTCACAGGGAGCCGGTTCAGATATGACTTTCACCACACTACAGTGTGATGCTACAAGGCTTAGACATTCCAGGGTGTAAGACCAGTATTCTAACACAAATCACTTACGCAGGTAGCATCCCTGTATACAGTCTCTAACGGACCAGATTATTCCACACACACACACGCATGCTGTACGTTCTTCCTAAGAACGTTGAGTGACGCACGCAGACACAACGACGCCAAATGTCAGAACCAAATCAAGACGCTGGAAACGTGGTAACATTGACATAAATAATATAATCAATTACAAAGAACAAACCCCAAGTCGTTTGCGTTCGTGAGATAAGACAATGTGTGGGCGCAATAGGCCGTCAAGGTTCCAAGGGGCACGACAAGTACGGGCACAAACGACCGACAGGAAATGACAAACCGACCAAATGTGATCAGATCGGTCTGATATGTGTGTCTAAATACCCGGCCTTCGGGCAGACTGATGAGCTGGTAACAGTTTCATGACCGACCGCTCGAAGACCGTAGTCACAGTGGGTAGGGAGGGTGAGACTGACAGTTAACAATGGGTGTGTGGGTAGGTGGGTGAGATTCAATGGCTGGGGGAGACGGGCTGGAGGAATCAGTACGTTTAGGCACGGGTTGTGGGAATAACGATAACAAGCGTGCAGTTGGGCGGGCTCACGACAGGGCCACGACAGGTCGCGACAGGGTCAGTCGGAGGGAATTTTGACCTCCAAAAATGACTTTCAAAATGCTTTCAAATGCCAGTATAACAGCTGTTTCAAAATCGGCTCGTCGCCCATCCTACGGACTTGTTCCTACCACAGAAACTGGTTGAACATCAGCGTGGCTTCAGTCCTGTCCGTGAGCACTCGCCGATGAAGCTCACTGTTCGAACAATGTCCGACCGCTCAATACGCACGATGTGACTCGGGCATCACTTATGGAAGCGGCTCATATACCGCACATCCCGTCCATACAATACTCGTTCCACTACCGCACAACGGTGTAGTCAAAACCACTAAGCGACAATTAAGTAGATTTGTTTCCATCGTCAAGATGTGGCTCTTCTAAATACGCCTTTACTGACACCACAAAGCAGTGTGAGTCTCCGTATCACGAGCTGACAACTCGTGATCCACGGACGGATCTGTCGACGGATTGTTACCCAAGCAATGGAATTGTACGCAGCTATTCGTTATGCTTTGACTGATGTGCAGTCCAGGTGCAAGAACAGCACTTCGAGTTTGGATATGGTAGGACTGAAAGAATCATCATAGACAGCAATACATCAGTGGTTCACACGAATGCTTAACTGAAAGAAAGTGAATGTTTTACCTGTGTTTGGTATTCAGACCAACATTGGATGCCGCGTCCGTGAAAGTCGTAGCCAGTCGCTGAAGTTTCTCCTCGTTGTGTGCAAATGGCCTACTAGTGTTTGGGAACGACAGCATGTGGACAGTTGAATTACGTGGCTGCCGGTCGGCTGCATCAGTGCTGTAGGGTCGCAGCTGGTACCTGGTTCATCAGCCACAAGTTATAGCTTGTCTGGTGATCTAAACATCATTTTTTTAACAGATCTGTTTTGTTACATCCGTTTCAAACCCCTTTCAACGAATAATACAGAACGTCAGAAATTGGTGGTAGTATTTTCAGCAAGTCAGAGTGGGGTAAAACTGCTACGAAGATTACTTCAACCATCGTCATTTTACGGATCCATGTTCCCAGAGTTAGATGGATATCAATGTTAACGAACTGGACTGATGAGAGCTAAATGTTCTTCTAGGTTTCTATGTGGTGAGCCAAATGATGCAGAGGCAGCCATTTTGTGTGAAAATGAGAAGGAGTACGGGTAATCGTAACTCTGGTTAGCCATAGAAACCAGCCGACTTTGTAACAATGCGTCGACGGTTGTCACATGACTGTTTTTCCTAGCATTCCGTTTAACACAAAAATCATCTTGAAGCGAAAGGAAGTTGCCTACTGTATCGTCCACGCTAGGAAACAGAACACATGAGTAAACCTACGGACCCTGTCACCGAAAGATATCATTCTTCTATTAAGGTCAGATTTCCTCAGTCATGTAGCGTCCGAACCCTGGTTGTGGTAAAAATTCGCTCAACAAAGTACGATCCGCACTATCCAACGCGCACGTTCCCACGCCACTAGCGCGCTGGTGTTCATGAACCGGAATTCCAGCTCACAACACAACGATGGTTTCCATTCATACATCGTGTGCACTTCTGCCTGATTTGTGTATGTGTGACTGACGCCTCCTGTCGTGAGTTTTTTCCCTACCTTTCCTAGCCCATCTGTTCGATTCCGTTAAGTGATGGCTTGTCCGGTCGTCCGTGTTGTTCGAAGTTCACTCGTTATGGACTTTGAAAATACCTTACCCCCACATTAATCTATTCTACCGATCTGGTCATCCGTCACACGATTACAGACAACATATACATGCCACCGGCCTGCGCATGTCGTACACGTATAGTGATTTCCAAAAAGCCCCCATAGAACAGATCATTTGGGAGAACACTGTGGGAAAGTACGAGAATAGTTACAAACGATTTTTAGTTCAGTTGTTCAAGAAATATCTTGTACAAACCCTTGACGTTTACCGAAGTACCACATCGAGGTCCGTTAGCTGAAGGCATGAAAGTCACGACTTACTCTAACCACATAATACAGATGGGCTACCAGATGAAAAACGCAATCAAGGCGAATTTACTTCCAAAACGGGCCTTTCTTCCCCTTCTTGCACACCAATACCGAGTAGGTTCACATCTGCTAGACAATTGAATAAATGAACAATGATCATATATAGGAACAACTGAGGAATGATTACCTAAATACTTGACGTTCATTCTTGCTTACATGGATATTCGGTACCGATAGGCAAACAACAGTGAATTTCTTCATTCAGGCTGAGTGACTCAATACGTAACGTGTTGGGTTGACTAGATATGGCTAGATGTAGGCTACCATGTTTGCACATGACGATCCCAGCAGTATGCGCCCATGAGATGAAGTTTTATGCTGTTTAGTACAGTGACAACCTGTACATGCATTAGACGTGTAACATGGTTCACGTAAACCGGCAAAGGACACAACAATATGGATAAAATTGCGGAACTATTGGGACCTAGGTACAGATGGTAGCTAGTTGGACACCCCAGGGGTTATCTCTCAGGCCGGTCCTATGCACCCGGTACTCACTGCATACGCCCGAAACGTTCCAGACATGAGTAGGAAGGTGTTGTCCTGCGTCCCCGTCAGTCCGCCAACTGGATTTAAGTGAACTAAATTCGTTCACGCTGTGCGCCCGATGGACCTGTGTATCTTCACTCTATACGAGCTAACCAGCATCTGAGTTTCTCAACCTCTATATAACATCGTTACACGCGGGGATGTCCCTGAGATGTCTCAAACTTAAAAACGCACAATTCAGCCCTGCTTATGATTTGCCAACCCATTACTGATTGGATATTACAAAAGCCGACAGCAGTATCACTGCAACGACTACCCGGACTTCGATGTATTATTCTACTCATCGTCGTGTCAATAAACTCATCCTTTGACTTTAGCATAGCAACAGACCTTCATGATTTACCGCACCTCCACAACCCCAGCCACCCCACCCCCTCCGATGTTAATTTATATCGCTGTCAGAAGCCTGGATCACCCCAAATGTCTGATCGTGTTGTCAGTAGTGAATCGATTTTTTAATTCGTCCAGTGTTAAAAGCATAGGGCTTCTCCACATTTTTGGCAACATCTTTCCCATGGTCGAACCGCCAACAATCCGTGGTCGTAACAAACACATCAATCACCCTAGCAACCACTAGTTCAAGTTCATTTGAATTATCCTAGTATGCAATAGAACTGTATTAAAAAGACTGCTTTTTCTCCCATATTTTGTTGCTGTGTGGTAAGAACTGTACACTTGTCTCATTTTTACTACATTCTCTGGCTTCTTCGAAAACACTTTAAATCGTCTCCAACAGCTGCTCCGAAAAGTGACTGAAAACGTACGTTGGAGTCTGCGGCAGGCCTTGACAGCCGGCTGCGTAGGCAAGCAAACGTTCCTGCCAGTGCGAAAACTGGCAAAAATGGATTACTGTACTGTCGCGCCGCGATCGGTCACTGCCGCAAAGTTGACACTTTCGCATGTCAGTGACGGCCACAGACAGAACCGATCAACCCATCACGTGATGGCATGGCCTATTGAACTTACGTTGTCGGCGCACGTGAAATTGAGGAAAATGAACGATGAGAGTGGTTCACGCTCAAGTTCAAACAACCCACCTCCAACATGGCGAAAACTAGCCACTGATGTCATTATCATGCCAGAGGGAGGAATATTAGCGCTGAACGTGTATTGGGTAGGCTGGATGTGCGCTTGACCCTCATCCACTAACAATTTAGAACCTCTTTCCTGAAGATCAGTCAAAACGTAGTCTCAACAAGCATCGAACTAACAGAATGTGGTAAGGTTTGGAAATATGACAGATCGTTAGCTCTAGCCTAGTCTCAGAACAACAGCAATAACCAAGAGAGGAAAGGAAAGGAAGGCGTGGTGGGCGGTACTCAAAAGCAAACCAAGTGAAAATTGCGTAGACTCTCGAGACCACTAAGCAACACTCGTGAGCAAAACGGTCTTGAAGAATAGAGTAGATGAATCGCTAAGAAAAAGATAAGCATATGCTGCGTGCAGTTAGTTGCAAGGCCGGAGAAAGTGACATTGAGTTCTTATTGAACCTCTTATAGCAGATCAAAGCAGAAGCATGCGTACAGAGCAGTTAGGAGAGAAAACACGGTTGCAGCCGAGGTCCTTAGAGAATCCATGTGATCGCTGGTCACGACACAAATGTAGCCAAGGGGAATGGAGACTTCAGACGAAAATACTTTGAACTTCCATTGTGTACAGCGGACCTGGAAGCTATTCATTGACGAATGTTTTTTTATGAAACAGACTCTGTGCTCACGGACTGTATGGAAGAGCACTCTTTCGGATTTCTTTGGAGTGGTAACTTTGGAGAAACGCTCTTCAAGACAATCTCGAGTCGGTTAAGATTCTGTAAGACAAAAACAAATGTGTCATCGCATATCGTTGGGAAATAACTGCCACCTCTGAAAAGCAACTATGAAGTAGTGAGGACAATCGATCACACACTACCACTCAGTAGTGGGGCATGAGCATGTGTTTGGGTATAAAAGTAATCGATAAGGGAATACAAGACGAAACAGTGGAATGCATTTTGGGCACGAAATGGTTCTCCATACATACAGAAACTGGGCACTGGCAGCCTTTGCAACACTGACATCCAGGAATCATTGTTGTATGCAAATGGGTGGATTTGTTTGTTGTTATGTTGAGACGTATAGCCTATGTGTTGGTCTTCTGAATAAACTATCTTTACGTTATCCGCCTTCTTGGCTAACAAAAATGACAGGCTATTTTCCAGACAAACCTGACCAATGCAACAGGAAACTCTGTATGATTGTCGTGTTTACAGGGAATAAATTAGCGCTGGAAAAATGCAAAACAATACTCCCGTTTCGTCACACTTACATATGTCTTCAAGTCTACGTCCTTCCTGTCTATCCACTGTAGCTGCAAACCAGTCCTCAGCCGATCTAGCCGGTAATTTGCTCATTCCCACAGCCGAGGATCGATGGCCGATTTTGTCCCTCTGTCAGAGTTTGATGCCTCACCTGCTGCTTTTCGTGAAATTGTTGTGTCCAAGTTACTGAATCAGTTCATAGGTCTTTGGATTCATCGAGCCGGTTTTGTCATGCTTTTTCACATATGTTGGTAAGTCATCGGTATGCTGTGTTCGCTCAAGTCACTGTATACACGTCCGCGTCAGTGCAGATTTTATTTTCTCTGAACGTCAACTTTCCATTTGCGTCCCATTTCATCTTTTTTTCGAGCTATTTAGTACTTGTGTTCAATTGATCTTCAGAAAGTCGACCATGAAACTAACTGACTTTTTGCCTCTAACCAACAGAACCCACTATCATCGCTAAAAGGCATAATCGGTTTGTTTAGCCTAACAAAACTTGTTCGTAGACAAAGTTGAAGTGTTGTAGTTAAGTTGGAACCGACTGGATAATCAGTTGTTAAATCAGTGTTACATCCGAATATCATTGATGTAACCATATCCCCCGAATGAAGGAGGATAAGTTGCATGCCGAACAAGCAGTTTTGCGCAGGAAAAAGAACTTGGAGATCATCCCAGATTTTGCTGAGAATTTTCTTGCCTTATGTCCAGACTGCTCAACTCCGATACTTTAAAGGGCTTGACCAGGTGGTAGGTGATGCTAGAAACAAAGCTGACGAAAGCGATTGTCAGTCAAATGATATCCATTCATTACCTATTATCTTTTAAGAAGTTTAGGAGAACTTACTAGCTGCTGCTGGATAGAATACTTTCGATCATGTCTGACTTCAGTTTTACTAAGTTTCCTAGCACCGAATATAGTTACGCTCTTTTTGTGATGATAATCTGTCGCGTTTGTTAACGCGGTCCACTTCTGATGACCAATTTTTGTTGCTTTAAGAAATATGACCAGGCAGAGGATGTTGACAAGGCCAGCTTTGACCCAAACGGTACTGAATTTGATTATCGTTATTTCCAAAATTCCGGTGCTCACCGAGACTGTCCAGTTCCAATAAATGTTTGTGTCAACACTCGATCCCAACGGGGTCGTTCTGTAATTCCGGTTAATCCCCTTATCTGGATCATTCGCTTCCCCAGGGTTGTACAACTTGATACGAATCGTCCGGGCCAGTCAGATCGCGATGAGCCCGTATAATCTGACACATGCACCTGGTTAAAACAGATAGGTCCAGTTATGGATGAAGGTGGTAACTAAACGAAAGACGCTAGCGTCCATCCATATGACGCGTCGTTCAATTTGTTTTCCAATTGGTAGAGGTTTAAGACTTCGCAATATAATTTGACTAATTGTTGCGAACGTGTAGCCTATGTGACCATACGCCAGTTCAACTGACACGTGGTCCGTTCGATCTACCGCCGGTACCGTCGCACCTGAACTCCACAGTGGTCAGGTATTCTTGCTGGCTGCCTTCAAGCGCTGTGCATGTAGCTGCCTGAATCCCGAATTCTGGTGACATTTCCCAACATACAAAAGTTGAGCCCAAATTTGGTTTAAATTGGTCGCTTGCTGCAACGCGGTGTGTTCGTTCCTCCCCCAAATTGGTCAGTCAGCTGTATCTTTTATCCTCGTTTTGCGTGGTTTTGCAGTCCTCACTGTTTGATCTTGACACAGGCAACTGAACGAAGTGAGAGGGGAGACGGCCTTATGACTCAGCCTTAACTTTGGCGCCATCGTGTACTGTACACACTGTGATGAGGCATGCTCATCCTAGGCACATGCGCGGTTCGTGTGATTCTACACTGTGGCGCACAGCCTCTCTCCGGCTACTCGATGTCCGCGATGCACTGTAGTGGTAGTGTAGCGAGAAGGCGTCCAATAAAGCACAATCTTTATTGTCCAAATCGCCAGTCACATACAACACGCGCTCTCTTGTTTATGAGTCATAATTCCAATCCACAACACACACCCCGGTTTCCGTTCACACGTCGTGTGCACTTCTGACCGGTTTACGTGTGTGATCGGTGCCTTCTATCGGGGGGGTTTCCCGCTTGCCATTCCTCGTCTGTTTGTCCGATTTCCTTGCGCAATGGCTCGTCCGGCTGCTCGTGCTGTCCGCCATCCATCCAATGTTGGCCTTGACCGTATTCCAACATCGTGTCGAGATGTTCCTCTAAATGTTGGAAAAACCACGCTTCCGATCTGGCCGTCTGTCGTATTTCGCCTGCCCTGTCTCGCCCGTTCGTCCGATCCAGTCGAGCGATGACTCATCCGGTCGCGCACGTTGTTCTTGATTCGATCGCGGCAGGCTTTTGAACGTACCTCCCCCGCGTTGAGGTATTCGGCCGAGCGTTCGAAAACTCGCACCTCCGACCTGACAATCCACCACAGTAGCTCGGGTGTTCGACCAAAGTGCGCCAATGTGACTCATTATGGTGGAGCTGACCGAGTGGATTGGTGGGGCGTGAAACCAAATGTAGGTTAAGCTTAGGGGCAATGCACTCTTGCCCACCTATCAGAATGTTCCATTAGCCTGACATCTCATGTACTGCATGTGGTGCTGTGATCCAAGTAATACAAACAAGTACTGCACACACCACATCAAAGATGCGATTGGAACCAGCAAGCTATCCAGATTTAACTTAACTACTAATCCATTGAGCCTCCGATCCCACGGGCGTTGTCTAGGTTGAAACGAATCTGATGTCCGTGAGAACCTTGGCTAAGTGCTACAGACGCACAACAACAGGTGAAGTATCTGGAACTCGAAATATAGGTCAGGGTCTCAGTCTGGATTGAGTGGACTCGACGGCGAGTCAATGTACGTCTGTGAAGTAATCTCCTTGGCTGTTAAGTCGGTCGTTCTGGACAGCAATGTTGATATTCCCCAAAACTGAAAACCCCTGTAGAACCCATTTCACCAGTAGTGTGGGAAATGAACGAACAGGATAATGACTAGTCCACACGCTCACCCTGGGCAGCTCTCAATTCTCATGCTAGGTGTGCTCACACATAGCACGTACATGTTTGCACGGCATGCGCAATTGCCTAAACCACTTCTTCGGTCAGGTAGTCGTTCCCTCCGCATGTCTGGTCATGCTAACTGGCGCAGGCACAAGCTGAATCCCACCCACCCTTTTCTGCGTACAGCCACACAACGAACGCAACACACGCACACGGCCACACACCCCAAAACACCTGTTTCTCATAATTGGATCTAGTCCGCCTAACGCGAGTGACACCACAGGGCACGTTTGGATACGAATTAACCGACACCAAACAAACAACACATGGAAGGAAGAGCGCCACTGGAGGACGTGTACACGGCGAGAGCCGCGCTAATCACCTACGATGAATATCCACTATCTAATGGGCTATTTCCCAGTTGACTATTCTCAAGATTTATGTTGTTGCTAGTATCTACCCTGGTCAAAACGGGATTGGGGAAAGCTCGAGTTACGGACACTCTCGCTTCACCTCGTCGTTTTTACGATGAGCGCAAGGTCCGATTGTTTCCTAGTCTGTCTTTGGTTGTTACTCCATCCATCATACCTGATTTGCCTGTTTAACCCATTCAAATCGACTTATCCACCCGACCTAATCATGTATGTGGTCACTCGTTTATTCTGACACAGCAATAATGTATGTCATCGTAAAATCCACTCAATACCCGCAACTACAACAGCGCAAGAACAGTTTGTCCGTCTCCAATCTGTTACCACAGCGAAAATAAAGATGGACTTGGTAACAGGAGGCAAAGACAGTATGTATGACGCCATGGTGATGTATTAACATCAGTTAGTTTTGGCTTGGAAGTGTCCATGAATACCGTCCAAGTGTTGCATGGTTAAAGGCCGCGATGAAGAGGACGCAGATATGACACCTTTCTGTTGATAGATCCTGTTGGAAATCGCTACCTTCCGGAACGAAAGCAAAAGTCAGTCTTCGTGGCACAAACCAAATATCAGTTTATTGAATTTCTATTGGTTATTTTATAGACTAGACGCACCAGGCCCTGTTAGTTTATCGGTGGTTAGCGAGGCCGGTTCGAGGGATTCCGTTGGCCATACGAGATAAGTGCAAAGCGGAATTAGACCGACTAGTTCGAATTAATGTGATTACTCCGGGAGAGGAGCCGACCGATTGGGTCAGTCAGATTACTGTAACTTTAAAGAAGTCAGGTGACATCTGGTTGTGTATCGATCCAAGCCACTGAATAAGGTACTTCGAAGAGAATATTACCGTCTACCATCCATCGATGACATTCTACCAGAGCCGAGTGAAGTCCAATTTTTCACAAAGGTAGACCTATCCTCGGCTTTTTGGCAATTAGAACTTGACGAGCAGTCCAGTTACTTTGCCACATTTGGAACCCCCTTGGGACGTTCTCGTTGGTTGCGTTTGCCTTTCGGACTGGAGGTTTCCAGCGAACCCAGCGTTTAATCCAGACACTTGATAAATTGGAAGGAATCACGTGTGTTGCAGATGACGTGCTAATTTTTGGGAAAGCTTTAGAGGATCATGACAGAAACCTGGAGGAATTTTTGAAGCGCTGTATCGATCGAGGAATTCGCCTGTCGCGCAACAAAGTGGCTTTACGAGAAAAAGAGGTCATTTTTCACGGACGATTGCCAACATCAAGCGGACCCAAGGTAGACCCCGAGAAGATAAAGGCTATAGTCACATTGCCAGCTCCTGAAGATGTGAAAGCAGTATCACGACTGAATGGTATGGTCAATTATCTGAGTCGGTTCTTTCCAAACCTATCCGACATGATGCATTCAATCCAATCCCTTTACAGATCCTGGTTAAAACAAAAGTAAATCGTCATAAGTGAAAAACACGGACAATAATATCATATTTTCGTTAGACATGCAGTTGACTCTGGTGATGAACTTGATACATTTTCACAGATAGTCTGTTATTTGTTGCAGAGGTGAAATAGCTAACAGCGAGAAAACTGGCGTTTGCACTCAGATCTGGAACCTGTTAAAAATCGAAGCTTGTTCAACAGAACACTGTCGGACGAAAAAGTGGTCAAGATGGATCACATCGTTCAGCCCACACGGATTCGGCAAGCACATTTTACATAAACTACATTGCCCTCAATTAGACTTGCTGCACTCTGTAGACATGCACAAACTGAGCAGCCATTTAGCCACAGTGATCATCTGCTATTGCTACTGGTGTTTCGGTAAACATCGCTCAAGAGATCTTCGATGGATATCAGTCGGGCATTCATTTGCCTTTGAAAGTGACGGAAGTCCTTACTTGGAGAGGATGCTGTCATGACCAATCCTTTCAGCCTCAACAATTGGTGGCGTGAACAAGGACAGCTAACTCACTCACTCCAGTTTATCAGACGTACATGGAGTATGACCCCTCCAACCAACGTCATGAAGTAGAATGATAACATATCAGTCCGCCCCCTCCCCCCACATTGCACTCGACCGCCAGTTGTTGTGACGGTTATCGGTCAGTATCACAAGTTCTATGGTTTTGTGCCGAGTAGGACGGGTGATGAGTGCATGACAGGTATTCATCTAGATTCACTTAAAAGGAAGTTGCCGATCGGAAATCAGTTAGCTCTAGCCACTCTGAGTGAACGGTCACTGGACCACTGACGATTGAGTGGCAATGCAGATCACATCAAATGTGCTTCTAGAGTCCATTCAGGCAGAATGCTGCAATTCACTTTGATCACCCTCTTGTCCGAAGGCATATAACTCACCCTCCTAACAATCCTGTTCCGTAAGAACGCCGTAAGTTCAAAATCCAACAGAAACACCTGAACGGTTTCGCGGTTGTTGCCACTCATTGAGTATGCGTACCCGAGTAATCGTGACCGCACACACCACTGAGGGAACTGCATATGCTGAAATTTGCAGTTACTTAGTCCCGAGTTAACTGTGACCATTATCTCCAAGTAAGCCATAGATCGATGCAGACACCAACAGAACCTACAAAAAAAATGCGGCGTCCGCACACTCTAGAGTACGACGTGTGGTCGCGTTACACCGAATACGCACGTATGTAAATTTTTACGAATCTGTTTCCATTTTAGACAAGATTTTCCATGACACGCTACAAGTTGAGCCTTACAAAGACATAGAAGGAAGATTCTGACAGAATAAGAAATCGATGTTGCTGGAGTGGATTTCCGTGGACCCAACGATTGCACTGCAATTTTTGAGATTGCGTGTCAAGGCTGAGTTTGAGAGGGAGTATCGACCACAACGATTAGTCGATGCTTGGATGGCCGGTGCATAACCGTCAAGACTGTGTCAAGTACCCGTTGGCATGAACTTAAATGAGAATTCGGAATTACGGCGACTGTTTGCACACCGGCTGATGTGGCAAACTTCAATTTGTTCTGCATGAGGTCAATAAGACTTTCATTGAAAGGAACGAGAGCATGCGTCTCTGTAACAAACAGCCGAGGCCGCAATCTTCATTTGATTGAAGCTATGACATCAAGCTCGATAGTATGTTATACGATGAGGAGAGGGGCATACAACAGCGGCGATCGCAAGAGCTGGCTGCGAACCGCACTAGATCAGACTAAGATCAGTACACCCATGTCAGACAGTATGCCGACATGCGACAACGCACCGCGTTACACTGATCTGGAAAGTGTGTTTGCTGAGGAGTTTCATAATGGGAGACAACTGTCACGAATGGCACCCTATTCACCAACGTTGGATTCAACAGAAAATGTCTGTAGCATGGTGAGAGCAGGAGTTAAAAGGCAACTGCAGATGTAACACGAGACAATAATAAACGGGGATCCTCAGGGTGTGCAAAGTCGCTACCACGGGGAACGAAATCGAAAGCAGAACTTTAGGCACAAAGAAAATATCAGTTTATTGAGTTTCTACCGGATATTTTATGGATGAGGTACATCAGTAAAATGAAGAATTACAATTCGTGCCGACACCTTGGCCTTGTTATCGGTTGGCTTGACTCCGCTTGTAGCTCGCTTGTTTTTGTGTGTGACGCACTTATACAGCTTGTTTTGCTCCGATGTTGGTCATAACAAAATCCGATGGTAAGGCGAATGTGCTATCCTTAGTAGTCATCACACTGACATGCCAATCTGCTCGCGTTTTCGGTTGTGACTGACCGCAGCATTCTGCGAAACGCCGGTTGACTTCGTGTCGATGCGCTTTTCGAGACCAATCCTTTTACATCCTCCCTTTTTAGGAGCATACTCCACTCCTAGTTCGTGATAACACTTTTTCTTTTGTGAGGGGGTGCCCTTCGTTCGACGTTACTTGTTTCTTCAAATACACTCTATTCCCTCTCTTCAATATTCCTCCGGAATTTGCTTCTTATGGCCGATAACCGCAGCACCTCACCACTACTTCTATCCACTGTCGTGGGTTTTCTGGAACGCACTGTAACCATACTTTTTCGCCCACCCGTGGAACCGATAGGTCGTGAGCTCCTCTGTCGTAGTATCGATTTTGGTTAACATCGTCATCTTGGGTCGTCGTGCACTTCAGTTTCGTTCGAAGACTGGGGATTTAAGTTCTGTTATCGGTAGAAGTGTGCGGGTTCTTCCCCCCAAAATTCTTTGAGCTGAACTGTGGGATAGTTTCAGTAGAGATATTTTGTTTCTCAAGTAACATTAAACATGCATCATTTCCAGATAACTGTGTCAGTTGCAACAGTCGCTTTGACATTCTGACCGCCGCTTCGGCCTTGCAATTTGACCGACTGTAGTACGGACTGCTCGGATGGTGCCTCAACCCCCAATTTTCGGCATTCTAAAATCCATGTCAGTGAACTGTGGTCCGTTGTCCGAGAGGAAGATCTCAGGTACACTAGTGTGCAAATTGGGCCGAATTTTATTAAGGACCTCGCTGGAAGTAGTGGAACTCAGTCATTCCAACATGTAGAAATCGCTTAAATGACCTACTGTGACCAAGTATAGCTCATCGTTGAATGCAAAGACGTCCGCAGATATCTGCCAGGGTCTTCGAAGAATTTGACCCATCAGCGTCGTTTCGAGTCAATAGTCTGGCACGCATCACAGCTCTGTACGTAGTCCCTTATTGTGTTCCAGACCTGAGGCCAATAGAAAAGCACTTATGCTTTCCGGAGACAGCTGTTCACTCCCGTATGCCCCGGGGGAACATGCTCCGACATCTTCCGCTGAAACGTCCTCAGGATTGCGATTCTTTCTCCTTCGAATAGTAAACCATCTTGTTGGATAAATTGTTCACGGTCATTAAAAAAGACTGCTAGTTCCTCGGGCAACGTTCCTTGATCTTGTGGCCCTCCCTTTCTAATTATCTCAGCCAGACGTTGTAACGAAGCCTCTTGTGTCGTAGCTTCTTTCAGGTTTATGATTAGGGCGGTTTCTGTAATAGTTAAATTCATAGCTGCAAGTGTCGAAACTAAGCTCTTCGAAAGGGAAACTTTTTCTACAAGCTTCGGACAACGCATCAGCCATGTGAACCTGAGTCTCCGGCTGATGGATCAATTCGACGTCATATTTTACATTCTGATTAGCATTCGTTGTGGCCTTCTCAGTGCAGCGGATAACGGTTTCCTCATTGTCAAAACTAATGGTTTGTGGTCGGTATGTGTTATTGTTTTCCGACCAAAAGCATGTGTTGAACCATTCCAGGGCGAATATCACCGCCACCAGTTCCTTCTCAATTTGCGCACAGTTTCGCTCAGCGGGTAGAAGATACTTGTTTCGATAGTCTGCTGGTCTTCCTTTTTACAATAACACCACCCCTAGGCCAGTTTCGCTGCAATCGCACTGAATGACCAGAGGTAGTGCTGGATTGTGGTAGGTTAATAAAGGGGTCTCGGTAATAACTGGATTGATTTTACCGAATGCCGTCCGCTGTTCTTCCTCTCATTTCCATGATACTCCTTTGTGGGTCAGCATGCAGATGGGCTGCATTATGTCGGATAGGTTTGGAAGGAAATAACTCAGGCGATTGATTATATCATTCCGAATGCCGATGACCATCCTGTCTCGGATGAGAGTCTCTCCTATGCACTTTCAGAAATTGCATGATTTCTCAAGTTTCTTCAAAACGGTTAAACATTGATTTATCGTTTCTTCGATCTGCCGATTTCTCTCAAAAGCTGAAAGCGTTCGAACGTTTGTCCCGAACATGCCCCCATTTTGTGAAGAAGCACGTCCGGTTCGTTTGTCTTTTTCGACCTCGAAGGTCGTTTCCAAGAATTTGTCTTCTCCATCTCCGACTGCATGGCGAAATACAGCTAGCCGACAAGCAAAAATCTCCGCACTTTTCTCCGTATAAAGGCCACCTGTCCGCAAGCCTGTTCGTGCTGACCACACCCAGCAGTTTGGACGGTACAACGGTCAGCAGGTTCGTTGTGTTCATTTTGCCGACTGCAGTTTTTTCTCTTCTGACACCATACTGAAAGCACTGAACGTTGCTACCTCGTAACGATAGGAATATTCATGTTCGCCATGGCCGAGGTCAATCGTTGTATTATTGTCATTCTGACTGGAGATAGTCTGGCAACAAATAAGGGAGAAGACCCACTAAATGACTTCGGCTATACAGAACATGGGTGTTTTGTATTTTCCGCCGTTCAGCGACACCCTTCACCTCGTGGTCGCTCGATTAGGTTGAGAGGGAAGCATGTGTCCTCATCAAGTATCACCCGTCAAGTGGTGTCCGGGCAACCTGGTCTGACACTGGGAAGACCTCGCTAGGAGTCGGTATTTGGACCCCACAATAAGCGATCAACCGGACCCAAGGATCAATCAGAACAGAGCTGGGCTAGTCGTGGTATACAAACGAAGACAACTTCCGCTCTGTAATTCACCGTACAACTGCGATATCCCCGAGCAAACTCCCAAAGCTGCTTCATGAACTTTGGGAGGTGAACAATCAGCGTATGCGCAAGTTTAATGCTCACACACTTGAACAAAAGGATAGACGCAGTGATTCTTAGCACTCAAGTAGCGCAGGATATACACTGCACTGCGTACCCCGGTGGCCTAAACGACTAGCCAGGTTCAGTGTGTCGACTAGCCGACCCAGACCCGATATCAAAGGGGAAATGACCCTGACAACCGACTATTTATATGCAGATGACTGCGTTGCACCGTCAGTGGAGTGGTCGAGTGCCGAAGACGACACACCTCGAGATCAAAAAGTTCGTTCGCCATTTTCGGTCGCAAGCGCCGGAAGTTCAGCTCTCCTCAGCCGTTCAGCCAGAAAAGAACCCGGGAACACTGATTAGTTCAGTCAAGGATAGTTTCTAAAACACAATCGACTTGCATGCTCCGAATAGCTCCACTGAGAAGGTGCAGGTTTACGGTTGACTCGCCTTACCGACCAGCTGGCCGGTCGCAACTCAATTCACAGGAAGCTCACGCTGACTCACCCAACAGGTTACCCCCAAAGAGTCACACTATCCGGATGCACCCCGGATGCGCCGTGATTTAACGTATGGCCCGCTGAGGTGCCCAGGCTATTGATGTGACCAACAAGCTAACTCACCGACTGAGCAGGTCCAACCAGAACACAAGTGCCACGCCCGGCCGGACACAACTGGGCAGAGAGTAAAGGTTGGCGGCATCCGATTCGGATTAGCCTGTCACAGTGACCGAAGCCAAAGGACGCCTGCGCTGCACCAATTGCAGTTCCACCAACACACCACATATCCAGTGTAAACCCGAAGGAATAAGACCGGGAGGTGTGCCAGTGGGGCCTTTCTGTCCAGCCGGCCAATGCTGGTTAGCCACTCGACTGGGTAATAAGGAAAGAAAACCCTTATCTCTCGGGAACTAAACAGAGACACTGCAATGACGAGATCTAAATTAGGAAGCAAGATTTTTGAAGTGTAACACAAGAAGCGTTGCAGTATAGGGGTGCAGGTTAGTGCATCCCAGAGGAGATAGGGTTGAAAAGAACAGTTCTCACTGAACTATGAAAAGCCAGGAAGACCACTCATCGTACACCAACAAAGCCGAAGAAAGGAATGTATGGAAGAACAAAACCACTCACGCATTTGCATTTTGTCTGGCTGCTCCCCTTTGGCCAATCTGACAAGGTTGAACCTAAGTCACAGTCAACACAGCCTTCCGGATCAAAACAGCACGCAAGCCTGACCACCACGCCGAGGCAGCAGAGGGTAACACAACGCAACCGAAATGCACACCACTGGCACCTAAAGTGTCCGGCCTGCAGCGACACTAACATTAGCGGCGGAAACAGCCACACAGGCACCGGCCGACGAGTTACTGGGTAAATCAATGAGTAGTGGCCCTGAAGAGGGCCGTTGTCACGTTCTCCATCGAGCGCCGACGGTCCCGCCTACGCCTTGGTCTTGTCGGTCTTCTTAGGTAATAGAACTGCCTGGATGTTCGGGAGTACACCACCCTGGGCGATCGTCACTCCTCCCAGGAGCTTGTTCAACTCCTCGTCGTTACGGATCGCCAGCTGCAGGTGACGCGGTATGATGCGGGTTTTCTTGTTGTCACGAGCGGCGTTACCCGCGAGCTCAAGGACCTCAGCCGCCAAGTATTCCAGCACTGCCGCGAGGTAAACCGGAGCACCGGCACCAACACGCTCGGCGTAGTTACCCTTGCGGAGAAGACGATGGACTCGGCCAACTGGAAACTGGAGACCAGCCCGGGCAGACCTGGTCTTCGCCTTTGCGCGTGATTTACCACCCTTGCCACGTCCGCTCATAATCAGGCTGTCTGGAGACGGTGAACAGTGCAACAGCTGCCCCGCTGGAATATATTTAAACCCATCGTCACACCGCCAAATTTATCGAACGTAACGTAGGCTCTAGTGGTTGGTCAGAATTATAAGGAAATACTTAATACTGATTGGTTATTACTTTATTTCTGACCTCTGCTTTCCTTGTCAGACCGCGATCTGTAGGCACGACGCACGTTCTCCAATCACTCGGTCGCGATTGGCAGTCTGTTAGGTAGTACGTGCGGCACGCCATCACACAGAATTCGCTAGCCTTTGTGCCTGACGCGTTCCACTCGTGGCGGGGCGGTCGCATCGCCGTTGGCCTGCACTGACTGTGCGTGAATTCGCATTTGACCTATTAACGTGAAGTTGGCTTAGCTGGTCTACTGGCGGAAGATCTATTTAGCTTACTGATGAGTAGTCAGGGTTTTGCTTTAATTCCAAATTGAACACACATTTGGTCGCAGCTTTCCCATTCTGATAGACTTTCCAGCCAGCACCAGACTGGAGATTCGCTCTCATTAGAGCCCGTCATTAATGCATAACCTTGCCACGGCCGGGATCTGAACTCCGGCCATTCCAGTTATGAGGCAACCGTGTTGACCGCTGCGCCATTGACCTCACATTAGGCACGTTTGTGAGCAATTATCAGGCTGCCCGATCGACTCGAGAAGGGACAGTAACTGTCCTGTTGACTCCAATCGATAATCCCGCGATTAGGACTTCCGAGACAGGTCGAGATCAGTGATCTCATTAAACCTGCTAGGCGATATTTTAGATTACTGACGAGTAGTCGGGGACTTGGTTTATTTTCAAGAGGCTGGCTGGAAAGTCTGTCTGAATGCGAACGCTGCGATCAAATGTGAGTGATGGTCAACTTGAAAATTTATTTAACTGTCTGGGCTGTTGATCCGATTGCGATTGGTCACATCTGCTGAATACTTGCCCCCAGAACGTTTCCGAAAAAGGATTGCAGGCCACTGCATTTGCCCATTCCCACCGGATGTTTACAACCGGAACACGTATTCGATGTGTGTACAGAACTAAACGCGGTAATGCGGATGTTGACAACCTCAGTGGAGTCGTGAATGGCACTAATGTGTGTCCTGTACGGATTGGATACATGGCCGATAAGAGCTAGCGGGCACTCTCGGTTGCGACCGTCTCTGTCGTTGCTGGTATCTTTCTGCGATGGAGCATCCCTCGTCCGATCCGGCCTTTGTCGTGGAAGAAGAAATTAACACTTTTTACACCCTGACACTCTAGGTGGTGTCCGGTATGCCAAATTCGAGCCTGATGAGTGTGTGGTGGATCCCTAATTGTCTGACACAATCTTAGGGACGCCTCGTACTAGGCCCGATGAAGAGTACTTGTTCATCAACTCAACAGTCCCAGTAGACCGAAATTTTCCCTAAGTTCGAAATGCTAGTGGGTGCTTTGTTCTGTTCAGTCACACCGAACTGCCCTTAATTCACCTTTCGCTTCTGATGTTGTTTCAACTGAGTTCTTATAGTGTTCTGACCGAAAGTGATAGCACAGTCGCGTATCCACCATCCAACAACGTCGACCATTAACCTAGTGGTAGTCAGGTTCTGTGCTTTTGTTCACCAAACTCATTAAGAGACTACTCCTGGCTCTTAGGAATAACCGGAGTAGCTAATAAAACGTGATATATGGAGCAGGTCCATCCTCAGTGTTTCATCTTCAGACTGGCTGTGGTTAGTAAGGAAAAATTTGCACAACCAAGTCATTGTGGAGCTGGCCCACAGAATACCATGATTTCGTTCTTCCAGGTCAACGTCAATTTGGTTCATCTTTGGTGAAATTTCCGACGCCAAACAGTCAAACGCGTATACATCCGCTGTTTCGTTGTATTGAAAGTCACTTGAGGTACATGGACTTAAGGCACGGCGACCGAATAGGTGATGACAACCAGTTATCTGAAGCGAACCGACTGCCTAACAGACTACACCGAGGTATAAGCATCTTGGACTAGCCAACAGTTCTGGCCAGATAGCGTTAGAATAAATTATTCTTGTTTTGATAATAGAACAACCAACAGGCCACTTTTTAAACTAATTTTCAACTTCTGAGTCATGTAATATTCTTGTGTCTGCGAGACATAATTTTATCGTTTCGTGACAGTTTTTGTTTGTGTAAATTCTACACCTGCTCTAAATTGGGGAGAAATCGTGTTAATGAATCGGATAATAGAGAAAACCTGATGCGTTTATCCTTCAGAGGAACGAGGACCATAATGGCCTAGACTGCAACTGCAAGAGATGAACCCCGCGATGTCGAATAGAAATGGATTTCAGGAGGTCAACCGTTTGTTTTGTTGGCTCAAATGCTGGGTTCTGGCCTACTGCTGAGTCGCCAGAGCGTTCAGTAAACATTTGGGGATGCGCCTCACCATCCCTTATCGTAAATTCCCGTCCATCCTACCAATATCCTCCCCACTGCAACTACAGGTAGACTGACAAATTAGATAAGAGACAATGATTCATCTGATTATGATCGGAAACATGGAAAACGGTATTGTGAGTGGGAAACAACAATCGAAACGCAGGAGCTGGGTAGGTAGTAGTTAATATCGGTCATAACCTTTTCGTGCATCGCCTCTGAAAGTTTTCGATTGCAAAGCACATCTTGGACACTGGTTGATCCGTTAATGCCGTTCACTGTGTTGTTACATAACTGAAATCTGAAGATAATCAAGCATTCTTAACCACTCATGCATATGAAAGATGCTGGTGAAGTCGGTATCAATACCGTTTGGAGTGACTCTCAATTAACTCAAGCGACCCAAAATGAAAATAGAATCTTTGTTAAAGAAAACCGTCAAATTCCATTTTCACTGACAGACAGCTGCGGTTGGCTGGGGTGTCTGTAAGAATGTGAAGGCTGCTGTTCAGTTTGCATCAACCAAAAATACTCCTACTTCCTAGCGATAAGCAAGTTTAACGGTATTTGTTATTTCAACCTGAATAGAGGTCCTAAAATTGGTAACACCGACTAAGGTTAATAAGACTCCTCGCGAGACTATCAGACGACCTGAGAATCACCTAAGCGGATGCGGCTGAGCGTTTTTATATTCTAGTTTAGTCAGGTCTTATGTGAGGCTGATGATGTAGTGGCCAACACGGTTGCCTTACGAAAGCGTGACCAGAGTTCGACTCCCGACCAAGGCAAGATACGCACTACCAGCGAGCTCTAACAAGACCTAATATTGAGTATAATGGTTCTTTTTAAAAGGGCTATCTGAAGAGTCGATCGGAAATCGTAAAAGTCCGCTTTCATTCACTGTTACCGCACATGCATTGTTTATTAATCCCGTTAAGTGTTGCTGTTCCACTTGCTGCTAAACTTTTGGTGTTTGGTAGCAAAGCGTCTTAGGCTGGAACCCAAGGAAATCCTAGCGGGGTAAAATCATTGCAGTGGATTAGCTACTCTGGCCTACTCCTCAAGGCCAAAATTATCTACCATAAATAAAGCCTACGTACGATCTTTTTACGAGCCCACTTGCGAATGTCAGTGATAGCTTGCTTTCTTCCTAATTGCCGAGTGAGACAAATACAGCTCCTTGACAACATAATTACATGCGAATTGTTAGGCATAGCCGGAAAGTAAGTAACGCCTCAATAGTGCTTATACGATGTGTAATCAGCAGTGTAACAGATACGAATGAAAAAGAGCGTTGAATATCAGGATGTTTGGGTCTGTTATGATCATGAGGGTACAGTAGGAACTGGTTGGATTATTGTCAATCACTGACTGATCCAGTAGAACCTTGTGGCGTACGGTAGGAGAATGGGTTCACATGAGAATAGTTCCTAAAGTGAAATTCGTTTGCCGGATGAAACTGTAAAAGTGCTGGAGCTGAGAGCCCTCTCCGTGTGACGGTTAGTTGTTGGGGCAGCGGCAAAGCAGGAAGTGATGTCCAATGTCAAGTAGTCACTGCTGATCCTTCTAATAGAAGTGCGTAACGACACATGTAGATGTGGCAATACTGGTGGCTAAGAACCACACTAAAACAAAGAGCAAATGGCACTCATACCGGCACTGCTGACGGAGTTGAAGTAGCTGAACATGTCGGGCGTTTCTTGTCAGCCGTGTTGAACAACTAAACACAGCCGCGTTATTGATTCGCACTAAAATTACTGAACTGCAGGGAATTAAATTACTTCGAAGCGAACACCAACCACATTCGATAGCAGCCTTGGCGTTTCGGCTGGAGCACTAAACTCTAATTTCGCTCTTACAGAAGCTCATCTGTAGTAAACATCCTTGTCCGAGCCGGAAGTTGCACTACCACCCTCGTGCCTGTGACCACCAAAACGCCAGTAACCTCAGAATAGGCATGAATGATCAATTGCACCCAACTTGCCCGATCATTCCCATAACGGGAAAACCAGAAACGCTCTGATCCGCTCAGTGGTGGTCAGGAAATCGCGGACTTCACTGAATCAACTGACTGAAATTTGAGGAGTTAGATCACCTCAAACTGAACACCTTACTACTTGAAATTTGATGCAAAAGGTTATCAACATCGGAATAGTGCATATTATTGAACACATCTGGAATGTGTACAAGTTGAACAAATTACTTAGAGAATACGTATTCATTGGGACTGTGACGGTCGAGTAAACGTGGTGGTTCACATAAGCGTACACCTGTGATGCGAAACGGTCTTACATACGGCGCAGGCTGGACACTTGAATTTGCACATCACCCAGCCGAATTGTTTGCAACCAGGTTGCGTGCAACCGAAGTCGCCTGCCGTACGGTAGCTATGGCTCTGTATGAAGTATTCGAGACTCACTCAGGGCTGGTCTTCCGGCCAGGAAGTAGACGAGAGCTGCCGGCGGACACATTCCATCGCCAAAAATCGCTTCTCACAAACCCACTCCCCAAACACGAAATATGGACAAGAAACCTTTGAGGCTGCTCCTAAGTTCTATTCAAACTGAAAGGATTGGCACAGTAAACCCATTCGAAGACGCCTGACCATTTGTCATTCCCACGCGGCCCTGATCTACTGAGCTTATTCAAGTTATGACCGAGAGCAGACAATCGCTTTTGCCTGGATGTACGTCTAACCACTAGAAAGTGTAGAGAACAAGCCCAACTACCCGCCAAACCACCCAGATTTAAAACCAACTCACGCACGCACATCGCACGGTAGACGCCTCGGATACAACCCGGCATCGGCCCGATGGGGGAACCCTAAACGAGTGCGGACACCAATGTGGAACCCGCAAGAAAATCACATGATGGTGGCCCTGAATAGGGCCGTGGAAACGTTCACTACTCCAGCCAAGCAGTTTACTTGGTGCTGGTGTATTTGGTAACGGCCTTGGTGCCCTCAGAGACGGCATGTTTGGCCAGCTCACCAGGGAGTAACAGTCGGACGGCGGTCTGGATCTCTCTGCTGGTGATGGTCGATCGCTTGTTGTAATGGGCGAGGCGGCTAGACTCCGCAGCAATGCGCTCAAAGATGTCGTTCACGAAGGAGTTCATGATCGACATGGCCTTCGACGAAATGCCAGTATCAGGATGGACCTGTCGGAGTACTTTGTAGATGTAGATGGCGTAGGACTCCTTCCTCCTGCGTTTCTTCTTCTTGTCGACCTTCGGCACCTTGACTTTGGAGGCCTTCTTCGCCGCCTTCCCTGACACAACTTTCGGAGCCATACTGTAGTGAAACGCTCACGTACGCGAATTTGGTGGGTTTGCTTATATAGACTTATTTGGAATCGTTTCGTTGGTTCTTTGCTCTATGGAATAAGTTACCTCTATAGTCATTGGTTAAATTTTGCGAACGCCCAGGGGCAGATTTCGCCAGTCTGATTGGCTAAGACTAATTGTCCAATTGCCGAGACTGCTGTCATTGGTCTCATTTGGCATACCTGTGTCACAACCGAGCTGGCGTATCCAATCGTGTGTCAGCAATGATGTAGATTGTTTATGCCCTGCATTTCCGCGTCAGCTGTCGAATCCGCCCCGGCTGCAGTTGCGGCAGTGTCATATTACCGTTCGGGATGTGGGTTAAAATGTGAAACGGCGTACTCCGTTGAGGTATCAAATGTGATATGTCAACGCGGCACCACGGATCACGTTCTCAAGGAGAACTTTCAGAACATCACTGTTGGACCAGCATCTGTTTGACCAGAAACAAAGAAACTTGGCCTTTCCTACCTACTTATAACACTTCGTCAACAGGTTATCCGTTTTTATGTAAACATAGTCGTCACCTTTAAGTAAGCAGTTTGGCTTTTTTGTGTGATTTAGGATTTTGGGTGTATCCCAGAACTGGCTATACCACCGGGCGTCCATCAGAAACCGTGTAGGTCTGTCTTAATTCGTGAAACATATGTGATTGAAATGATATGTAGATGAAAATGAAACATTGGATGAAGCGGTGGATGGGGTACTCTTGAGGTTTGTCCCGATTCTGCGTTTCACTCTCGCTGGACACAAACGAGAACCATAGTCGCGCATGTATCACTTGACATTGATATGATAAACATGGATGCACATATGGCCTTTCGTCACACATTCTTTTGTGTTGCGTCATACGTGGCTCATATGGCAACTGAAATAACAACACAATCTGTAGGATATCCTCACTAACTTTAACACGGAGGGAATCAAACAGTTTGGGCGCCCTGCTCAACATGTTTTCAGTAAAGGAATTGAGAATACGACAACGTTAGCAGCAAGTCTCACTGCTCAACGTTTCAACCACATCGATGGCCTTCCTCATGGACGTTATGATCGAAATCTGTTACGCACGATTAGACCGAGACCGGACGTCACAATGATCTTTGAGTCTAAATGCGGTGTCACGTTGCCCTCTGTCAATTAGCGTGTTCGGTTGTGCGGTTTGTGATTTGGGCGTTTAACTTGTGCAGGTTGAATGCGGGAGTGTTGGCGATAACGAACAGGACGCTTTTGATCACAATTCAGAGTTATCTTCACCATAGCCATTCTCATGAAACGTCCGTGAATATAAGCAAATGTTTCAGCAATAGGAAATGTTAGTGATACACTGATAAACTGATTATATCTGCGGTCATCTGTGATCATCTCTCTCTCTCTCTCTCTCTCTCTCTCTCTCAGACTCTAACCTCCTTGCATTTTTCCCTAGAGTGGAACAGAAAATAGGGAGGCGGTGGAAACTACTGAACGTTTGGTGAGGGAGAATATATCGTTGCGCATGGAGCTAGATCATCTCACAGAAGAGGGAAGGCTACGAGCAAAACGTCTGGGAGAATTGCTCGCCGAAAACCAAAATCACGATAAGGGTAAGCCAACCTATCTTGTACGAACAAAGTCAGCGAAAGCGTGACGTTGAACAACACCAGGGACAATGGTCTCCTTGTTTGAACCTAGAGGGTTTACCTCTGGATAGTCGATTAGGTTGCTCATTCACCCACCGCATTTCACTCACACGTAAACAAACCAAGCACNCAAACACGTATCCATGAGCCACTGACTAACAAATTCACCTACACGTCCAGGCTAAGTCATTTCCATTCGACCAAGGAAATGCCCCGAATGCACCATTAATTCGTGAATTCATCCTACGGCTTACTAACAAACCATGTGCGCAACTTCATTCACTCAACAAATGTGACAACAAAACACCCATATAATGTCTCTAAATTCCACCATTGATGATGGAACGATTTTCGGATGGTTTTGTTTAAACTCATCAGTGCTAAATTGTGATTGGCTTAGAATGGACTTTGTTTGTGGATGGATGGTCGCATATGGCCCGAATGTGGTGTTTGGTTGGTTTGTCTCGTTGCGGTTAAAACTGACTGACTTGAAATGTCCGGACGTGGTAAAGGTGGTAAAGGTCTTGGAAAGGGAGGAGCGAAGCGCCATCGCAAGGTTCTGCGTGACAACATCCAGGGTATCACGAAACCGGCGATCCGTCGTCTTGCTCGTCGTGGTGGTGTGAAGCGCATCTCCGGTCTGATCTACGAGGAGACCCGTGGTGTTCTGAAGGTTTTCCTTGAGAATGTGATCCGTGATGCCGTTACTTACACTGAGCATGCGAAGCGGAAGACGGTGACTGCCATGGACGTTGTTTATGCATTGAAACGCCAAGGCCGCACGCTGTACGGATTCGGCGGTTAGAATTCGTGACCGTTCAGGTCCGCACGAGAACGCACAACGGCCCTGTTTAGGGCCACCGCTATCTGATTGTATACGTGCCTTATCTCGTTTCTTGTCGTTCGTTAGTGGCTGTGATACGATTTTGATGTGCGAGACTAGCGGGGTCTGCTGTGCAAATGCTTTGTGACGCTGACAGTGCACAGACTTGCGTTTACGCGGGACCGCGTTGGTGTTGCCTGTACGCCGATTTGGTTCCGCGCCGTGGTGCGTATTTTCGCGGGTCTACTTGGGCCAGCCTCCGACTGGTGTCTTAGGATCCACTTCATGCTCTGGGCTATACTGCAGGGAAGCTGGTTTGGGTCGAGAGTAATGTACGTGGGGTCTATTTCCTTGGTCGGCGGGTTTCCGACTGCGCCGTGGCTCGAGGACCGTCGCTCAGCCGTTAGGGACCGCTTAGAATTGATGCGCTCAACAACCGGCAATTGTTCATGCGTTAAGAAATGTTCCAGGATTGGACACTGCTGCTAGTATTGATAGCATGAATTAGCCAGTGTTGACCATCATCCAGCCTGGATCAATAGCGGAGTCACCAAGACGATCACAAACGCAATTGTTGCGCACCTCGTTGATACACATACTGTCAACCTGACCTCCTCTTTTCGTCCGAGTTACCGAGTCAAACACATTCAATCAAAAGATGTCAGATGCCGAATTTTGGCAACGGTTGAAGCGATCGAAATTCTACCGAATAATCCACCCTTGTGCTCACAGGTGTTGAAATTGCCATGGTCAACCACCCACACCAAGACCGATCGAAACGCCACAGTGCCAGTTACGTCATAATTGTGACATAATCGCATCAGAACTTTGTCTCCGTGTCTGCCTATGACGTGTCTGACCTCACTTGAACTTGCTGTTTGTTTCCGTTCGCCTTGCACCGACCACTCTGTTCCATATAAATGGCCTGATGTTGAATAACTGTTCGCTACACGGTTGTTCAGATGTAGAATAATAGCAAGGAAATCCCTTTGGACATCTTACACTGATAACAGGCTACCCACAACGGTATCGTCTGGAAAATGTATAGAATGAGCGAATGCTTCTAACCACCATTCAAGTTGGAGATTGCATGAAACTTTTTTTTATAAGTGGTGCCAAATCCATTTTCCCTCACTTTTTAAACTGCTGCTTTAAACCCATTTCTAACTGATGAGAATCTGTCTTTAAGTTGAATGCGATGACACCAGCAGAACGCTCCCGTTAATGAGTGCATTTTTGTCTAGCAAACAGGTAAAGTTCGGTTGAATGCTACTTGGGGAAGGAGTATCCTGTGGCTTTGTCGTCACCCTGACCAGTAAAAATGGACCATTTATAATTTCTTTGTGCTTTACTCTGGTCTAAACGAAACAAGTCCAGAGTCCATTCAGAGCTCCAGTGTACATTTGCGGTAAACGCGTCCACATGAACCGTGCAACGGACATCACCTGTTTGCCTCCGACTCGATTGTCGAAAGTGGAAAGGCCTATTCTCGCCAATTATAAACGTAACCAGCGTCGTCTCAAATGAATGTTTGCTCACGTCACATGTTGACCCATTTGGGCTTTTAATCCTTGATGTGGACAAAAGCTCCCACGCTGGATTGCACCGATCTATGGAAGTGTTACTAGGCTGATCATCTGCAGGATAATTAGTATTTGGACAAGGACAGTCCCAGATAACCACCGATGATTAGAGGCCCGTGTTCGATGACGGGTATAATAAAACCGTTCATTCGGCATGGTAAAACAATGGAAAATTCATAGGATTTTGGTTAGGTTTTGTCACGTTACATACAGGAAATTATCGGGATCTGTACCTTTTCAACTACAAAAGACTGTTCCTTCTTCGACGGATAGATGTTAGAATAGTCAACCTACGGTCTTGATCGAGATTAGGTGAGGATGACTACTCGACAAGTCTAGACGAATGTTGAGAAAATAAATGTTTAAAGGCAGGAATAAACCTTTCTAACTCTCCTTGATGCATTCACCGGAAGAAGGCGTAAGCCCCGCACTGAGGTTCAGAAGTGCAACAAAAGTGCTGTGTTCTACTACGTTCCGAAACGAAACCACGTGCTATAGTGGTCATTTGTTATGTCACAGGCAAAACGCGGTACAAATGAATGCCAAATAGCTTCTCACAGTATGTTCCCTAGCCGTTGTGCCTCCTTTTCTCAAGGGTTGAAATCAGTTATTCGTCCGTGGTTGGCTTGTGCAGATGAGCGAGGCTCCACAATGGCCCCCATAAGGAGATGGGATAGGTTTTAGTAAATAGCTGGTCCCGTTGACCACCACTGAAGTGGTAAGCAGCCGTTTCGGTTTTGTTGGGTCTGAAAAGTATCACGCACATAATTCACACCTTCCTGCACCCCCGATGAACATGCCCCGTTGTCTAGTGGACAAACGTCTGGACTGAAACCGGAAGCTTGTCCATGGATGGTTGGTCTGATTCTCCCACGTACATGGTGCTCATGTGGGGCATCAAGGCTAAAACAGTCGTCCACTACGTTGTTCCCGGTCCCTGGGATCAAAATTTTGCAAACTTTTTACACATTTAGGTTGATAAGACGTCAACTATTCGTACACAAAAAACGCGTTCTGCTACTTAATGTGGGATAATATTTGTACGATATTTGATCCTGTTGCAATTGTGTTGTAGACTGTGTACAACTTCTACCTCAGTTAAAGTATGTACAATCCACTCATTGGCTCTGATGTGATCCGATCAAGCTGGTTCACCGGTTTTAGAAACAGATTCACTCCTCACTATCGCTTCAGTCACGTGAACGCAAATCGTAGATATCAAGAATCACATTGTGTATCGCAATATTCAAAGGATGTATTGTAGTGAGGAACAGCGGTCACACTATACTACTCATACCACTACTATTCCGTAGTGGGTCAAGAGCATGGATTTTGACATCGAAATGGCCGCGGGAGAAATACAGGAAGCAACATCGGCGTGTAGCATCATATGAAATGTTTCTTGTTATATAAAGGAACTGAGCACCGGCTTACATGGCAACCGTGACCTTCTGAGACGAGTGTCGTACGTAGAAGATAGTTTTTGTTTGTGGTCCTATTGAAACGCACAACCCACGTATTGGTCTTCCGAGTAAGTAACTCTTGTGCCACCGGTGTTCATGGCTCGCAACACTATTATTCAAGCAAACATCACGCTCTCAGAACGGTATAGTTTGTGCAGATTCTGCTCTGTGTTTTACTTCAGAGGCTACCTGGGTACCAATAGAACTTAACACCCCGAAGTCAGATCAAACAGATAACGACCGCAAACAGCTCGGTAATGTTTCAACTGTCAGTGGTCGAGCACAAACAGAAAATGTCCCAATTCAAGATGACGGCCAAACGACCTTTCTGCGGGCGTAATTATGTCATAAAACATACTACTTACAAAAAGGGTGAAGTAGGCGGAGAGTGAGGAGAAAGTCCAGACAGATGTTACAGTTTGTTTAGACAAACCACACACCGTAGGTTGAAGTGACCAAACAATTTTATAGTACGGTAACAATTATGTATTATATACTGATCTCCATAGATGAACAAACCATATTAAAAATCAGGTGAAAGGAGTTCACGTGGTAATCTGAGCGTGCAACCAAAAACTGGTCCGGCGGCGGCATTTAAATCCTCTTTCACGATGGTTTGCAGTCCTAAAAGAACTAACGGAGTGCCTCTTTCCATGAAGGGTTGGCATGCGCACTAAGCGGCTTTTGGCTGACGGTGAAAACAGAATAGGATGTTTGATCCTGTCGGATGGTAAGCTGTAGTGCGAATGTGCTTGTTTCCTAACGTATTTAAGAGGGTCGTAAAATGTTCTTTAAGGTGTGATCCACGATCTGTGGTCACCACTGTCGGACAACCGAATTTCGCCACCAAACGTTCTAGGAAGGCGCTGGCTGCCGTTTGTGATGAACAGTTAGGTAGAGGTATGGCTGCAGGCCATCTTGTGAAGCGGTCTACACACGTCAACAGACAAACTGCCATCTGTAGCTTGTGGTGGGCCCACCAGATCGACGTGCACGTGGTGAAAACGTGCGACTGGCAAAAAAAGTACCAAAGGGGCTCTTCGTATGACAGCAGAATTAGGAACGTTGGCACTGAAGATTACTACACAGCAGTGAGTGCTGTACGGTTAATGTGCGCTACAGTTCCTGCATCATACGTTATTCGTGAGATTTCAGTCCAGCCGCTATTCGGACTGTCGGTGTTTCAACCTCTAAGACCGCTTTCTACACTGGCTTGGTCCATATTCATTACGGATGCTATATCCAGTCGTTTCCCATCATAAGTTAGAGACAAACGCCATTGAGCTCGGTTAAGCCGCCATCTCACCTAACGTCTCCAGCCACCGACTCTATGAGCCGCGAGAGTTCCAGCCCGGGAGGAGAACCTAATCTACAGTGACCAACCTCTTTGTGAACGACTGGTCATCATTCGTCCACCTTGCGCCAGTCAGCCGCAGCGTCGGCAGTGTTTGATGTATCAGGCGACCAGCCGGCATCCCTGATACATGACTTAACCATCTAAGTCTGTGGAAATTCAAGCAGTGAGTTAGAGAATTCGGATGACAATTGGTGTCAAACACCCGCTTCCTAACCTCTTCGTTGCTTAGTAATTGGTGTCACCCGATACGAACAATCGAACGCAAACATCACTGGTCAAATACATGAAGACGGTTCTCGTTTCTTACCCTGAGCGTCCATGTTTCGTTGTCGTAAAGTGATACAGCCTTCACCGTTGTCCGATACACACGACCCTTAAGCACCAGAGAGATACCTCTCTGCCGCCATAGGTACTCTAGATTGGATAACACCGCCTAGCCTTAGAGGTACGTGCTTCGGCTTCGTCACCTCCACCACCGCTGCTGATGTAGCTTCTCACGTACACAAGCTGGTCAGCAACCTCCATGACTACATTATCTAACATCAAATCTGAGAAATCACGGCAATCTTGCAGAATCACTTCGCATTTTGAGACTGCAAAGCGCATTCCGATCTATTTAACAGAAACTGAAATAGCGTTGCTTTTGCTGCTTGAAAGTTGTCAAACGGCAACACCTTGTCGTCGGCATAACGAAGATCAGTCAGTCTCCCATCCGGCAACAGGTCCACGCCGGCACCCTGTGAATGCCAGAGACAGTGCCCCATTACTTCGTCGATGACGAAATTAAACAAAAAATGGTGACAGCGGATAGCCTTGATGGATGCAGCTCATGGTGCTGAAACTGTCAGACAGTTCACCGTAAACCCTAATCTGCGCTGAAGTATGTGAATAAATTGCCGACAGTATGTTCACATACTTGGTCGGTACATTCCTGTGTTTAGGTGACTAAAAGTGTAGATCGATCCACTGAATCGAACGCAACCTTATAGTCGGGATACTGGACGATTGTTGGCCAGCGGTACGCATGCCGCTGTTCGAGGATTTGAGGAACAGTAAAAATGTGATCTACACTTCCCCGTCCAGGGCGAAACCCTTCCTGTTCTTCCCTAATGTTCACCTCCCGAACTGCAGTGAATCGACGAAGTATGATGTATGCCAGAATCCTAGGAAAGACTGGGATCAAGCCAATTCCACTATGGTTTACGCAAGAGCCCCTGATACTTTTTTTGAATATGAGAACTATTATCGAATGACTCCAGCACAGAGAGATGGTCTCCGTCGTCCACACAAGTCGAAACATTTGAGTCAAAACCTCCATTAAGGTCTCTCCACCTTCTTTGAACAGTGTTGGCACGAGATCATTTGGACTAGCGATTCCGTTATATTTGAGAGCCGAAATGCAATTGCGGACCTCAGTCTCAGTGGGTGGTTCCAAATCCACCGACCAGGGTGCTACATTACAATACAAAATAGAAGCACGAGGCCACCTTGTTGTACGCGCGTCGTGGCCGCCTGTGTGCCGCTGGTACATGGGACAATATAGCAGTTACTTCTACGGAATCCCGTGTTCTCTCTACCGCTGTTACTGCCTGTAAGGCCTACTGTTGATTGAACTCGATGAAAGACACAACACATCTAAACTGATTCAAAAATTGTTCCGCCAAGCCCTCTAACCTTCTAGACTTAATATCAATGAGTGTGTTGTCCACCTCGCTGGGAGGTTCACTGACAGACAGTCGTCTGGGACCAGTGGCACGAATACCCTTGAACAGGCTACCGATGTTTCCTGAAGCAAAGGCGGTCTCCATTTCCCTAAGTTTCCCCAAGGCTCACGACCACCGTTTAAACTATGTTTCAGCTTCCTACGGATCTCTCCTTGACCTGTCATGTGAACTCTCACTAGGGATGTTCCGTGTATAGAAAGCTGCTGTGCTACACTTTGACGGATATGCTGTTGAAGTAGTTTAGCGTGGAAGACGTGCTGTGCCCCATTGTCGTTCTAGACCGGCGTGCGGCGTACTGCTGTTCTAGATGCGCTCGATAGATGTCTAAACCAGATCATTTTGAGGACAGGGAGGTAGTAAGACCTCCGCTGATTCAATTCTAACAAGATGGCCAGCGTCGAATTAACCAATGTAGTCCCCAGATTATTCGGTCTTGGATGCCTCATGCACAGGTTGACGACGCGCCACCCGCTCCAACCTACATAAGAACTCTACCTGAACACCTCAGGCCTCATACTCACTACGTTAAGCCCCACAAAGTTTGAGGAGTAGCACAAGCGGAATCATGCCATCCTAGGCGGTTACTCAGGTCCAACGATTGCGTCTTTCTGGTCAGAATGATCAGAACGGAGGAACGAAACAAAGCTTTTTCTGGCCGCTTATCCCCTGAGCGATTGATCACGGTCAGGTCTGTAAGGAAAAACGATTCACTGTTGTGGTGAGCGGCGGTCTCAACTGGAACACTTCCTGGTTTGACTATCGTTCGCTTTAAACGGATGAATAGATTGATTAATGGAAAACCGGAATTACGGAGCAGTCTACGTCGACCGAAGTTCAACCAGAAACACCGGACCAGGAAGTACCACACAGCCTAATTCCAAACGCAGTCAAAAAGCCCTAGTAGTGCACCAGAGGCTAAGGGCGGCAGCTATTGCAATACGTCCAAAAGACTGTGGACCAACTGTAGGGGTCGCAGCAAATGTCTTCACAAAGGCGGGCTGCTGTAGTCGAAACGTCGCAATTGAAAATACCGATCAGCATACCTGAAGCTCTGACGGGAGAAATTCCGCAGAAGGAATCAACGTTGGTAGCGCCTACTCTAAAACCGATTGGAGATGACGATTTACGGCTGACGAAACCACAGTTGTGTCCCCTTGAGTCTACAAACTGTATGCGTTGCACAGGCGTGGGCCACCAGTAAGTTTTTTTCTGTAAAACTGCTACTCTGTTTGGACGGCACTCACATGGCCGAAATGAACAACCTGCGCAACAGTGCCTCAAGAATCCCTATTCTTCATTTTGTGCCATTGTGTTCCCGTCACACGGATCCCCTCAATGCCACTTAGCAATGGAAATCCACCCGGCAAATGTGCATGAAGTACTTGGATAGGGTTGATGATATCCAAAATGCTTTGCAGAGAATATGATTGTCATTTTTGTGGACGTCTCCTTTCTTGCGATCGATTGCGCAAAGCAGGGAACGCTGCCACGGCCCTTCTTATATCCACCACCATTCCGCGTCTGTTCATTATCGTGTTTGTTAGTTCCTGATTGCTACCGTGTTGAGTGAGGGTGGCATTACCTTTCCCCTTGAATGTGAACGCCCCAGTTTGGTCCGGACGTCTAAACACTCGTCCGTGGGACTTGGCTGGGCTCAAGGGAAATAGTCCGCCTGATCAGCGACGCTTGACGGGACCGATTTGATCTCGTCTGCGTCTGACCGGCCGCCCAATGTTTCTGATGGCTGCAGTAGAATGAGTCTGAAAAGCTCCGTGGGACGACGGAGGTTACTACTTCCGCACAAGCTGGGACGCGACAGCGTACCACATACACAGCTATAGTTCAAAACTGGGCTGGTGTGTAGCTGACCCGGAAGCCGATGGAAATGCGATGGCATCAGTCGGTTGTGGGCGATGTCCGCTTCACGGGAGCGAAAATACTCTATCTTGTACCAATACTCTACTCACGATAAAATTCCATCGGAAACAGTACACCGGCAACTGCGGAAGCGCTACTTGCGAAGGTTCCGCTCAGTGGTATTGGTCGAAAGTTTCCTTTTCAGGACAAATTTGTATTGGTTGCGTTATTCATTCCCTACCAATCTATACAATCTTCCATATCTGTTTCCATTTTAGGCACAAGATTTTCCATTACGTGCTAAAGCAAATCACTTTGGTGCATTAGAATTTCCACCTTAGATTCTTGGATGTGACGGCAAGAACGCGATTGGCCCAACTAACCGTAAGGGACGACCAATCTTAATTAGAGTGCTTCGCATTGGCTACTTTGGTAGAGGATGTGGTTTGGGTTATTCGAGGGGTGTCACCGGATTTGCTTAATGAGAACGGGGTTAGCGGCCAAAGTGGAGCACAGATCACCTGACCCTGTTCCTACTAATTCACCAAACCGCTGACCGTATTGGTTCCTTTGACAGGTAAAGGGTTGCGAGTGGTTAGGCGTGTCTGTGAATCTCACGTCCAATAGGCGTGAGCTTTGGGGTCGTGATAGACTTCGGGGTGTGATGTGGGGAGGAACCAGTTTGGGAGAACATTTTCATTAGTACTCTCACATACATGGCTGGCAGACGCAAGTACACTTGCATCAGTCCCGAAACACGCAGACGTATTATCGAAGCATTTGAAAGGGGTGATGACTGGCGCACGGTTGCCCTTCTGAACGGAGTCAAGTGTAATACCGCTTACAAGTGGCTACATGTGGA
>QNGE01000799.1:46478-73736 GCA_008508345.1 Paragonimus westermani | reverse complement strand
TCCACATGTAGCCACTTGTAAGCGGTATTACACTTGACTCCGTTCAGAAGGGCAACCGTGCGCCAGTCATCACCCCTTTCAAATGCTTCGATAATACGTCTGCGTGTTTCGGGACTGATGCAAGTGTACTTGCGTCTGCCAGCCATGTATGTGAGAGTACTAATGAAAATGTTCTCCCAAACTGGTTCCTCCCCACATCACACCCCGAAGTCTATCACGACCCCAAAGCTCACGCCTATTGGACGTGAGATTCACAGACACGCCTAACCACTCGCAACCCTTTACCTGTCAAAGGAACCAATACGGTCAGCGGTTTGGTGAATTAGTAGGAACAGGGTCAGGTGATCTGTGCTCCACTTTGGCCGCTAACCCCGTTCTCATTAAGCAAATCCGGTGACACCCCTCGAATAACCCAAACCACATCCTCTACCAAAGTAGCCAATGCGAAGCACTCTAATTAAGATTGGTCGTCCCTTACGGTTAGTTGGGCCAATCGCGTTCTTGCCGTCACATCCAAGAATCTAAGGTGGAAATTCTAATGCACCAAAGTGATTTGCTTTAGCACGTAATGGAAAATCTTGTGCCTAAAATGGAAACAGATATGGAAAATTGTATAGAGTCTGGATGCAGGTGCCGCGAATTCAGGTGAATACCATTGTCACTGAATTCACAGGAACTGAGCAATTTGCGTTAACTGAAATTGTAGAAAGATAAACGGGATCACGTGGTTCCGCTATAACGCTGCAAGGACGGCGGCGTTTACCATGTATTAGAACGTCCGGTTCGTGGATGACCGATTGCATTCCGTTGTTTTCGATACTACGGAAAATATCCGGATGGGCCTGACGCTGGCGTGCGGTAACATGATCTTCGTTGGAGAGGGTTTTTTATTACTCGGCACCTGCCGACTGTACGGGAGGCGACTTCAATTTCCCGTCTGGGTGAGCCGGTCACGTTAGGTGGTTTCCATGTGGTTGTCTTTAAATTTGAAGGCCGAAGAACATTACGCTGTCCCTCAGTTCCTCAAGTTGGTGAGGGTCTATATTTTCCGGACGGTGCGGCTAGTCGATTTGATGAAGGCTCAGCAACATCTGGAATACTGTGTCGATTTTTGAAGTAAAATCGGAAAAATCCGACCCAACCATATTCCCCCAAGTGTTTAACCCTGTACATTCAACCTACCCTGTTTCTGAACGTTACTTGGACCTTGACCCAGACGATTTTGTCTTATCACGTCAATTTGATAGCTGTGCGAATAGCCAGTTGGCGAGTGGTGCGCGCATCCCCCTTTTTGGAGTTCAGCTCGCCCACATTGTTTTGAACCTGTTGACTGCTCGGAAGGGCTCTTTTGGGTATGAATGCATTATGTGATTATAGTTCATCTTCAGCCTGTTTGACACCAAATTGTAACTCATTCCCCAAAAACTATCTGCCGATCGAAACTATTGAGGTTATCTAACTATTCACTTTGATAATTTGTTCAATAGTGCCGTGGCATTACGATCCTATATTTTTTTGAAAATTTAGGACCGTTAGCTCATCGCTACTCGTTGCTCAACGTTTTCGTGGAAGATCGTACAAACACTGAAAACCCCTACCGTCTCAAATTGGTCCGCTCGGATGCTCCTGGTACGACGTGAACAGTGCAAGTGTGAAACGAACGGCTAGCTCCATGGGGCTTAGTCGTTCGCATCTGACCACCAACAGCTCTTCCCGTCAGCCGTAATGTGGACCAAGTGATGACACACTCCACCTTCGAAGCACATGTTGCTTACACAACCTGTATTGGGTCATTATAACAGCCCGAGGACACCACAGCAACTTGTAACCACCTATAACATCGTCGCGCGTAATCGATTCACTGTGGTCGTTCAAACGAAATTCAGCCTGAAGCTTTCTGGTAACATCTGCTCTTGATAAGAACTGTTATTTGATGGGAACAGTGGTGGTGGTGACACTTTGATAATTTGTTCAATAGTGCCGTGGCATTACGATCCTATATTTTTTTGAAAATTTAGGACCGTTAGCTCATCGCTACTCGTTGCTCAACGTTTTCGTGGAAGATCGTACAAACACTGAAAACCCCTACCGTCTCAAATTGGTCCGCTCGGATGCTCCTGGTACGACGTGAACAGTGCAAGTGTGAAACGAACGGCTAGCTCCATGGGGCTTAGTCGTTCGCATCTGACCACCAACAGCTCTTCCCGTCAGCCGTAATGTGGACCAAGTGATGACACACTCCACCTTCGAAGCACATGTTGCTTACACAACCTGTATTGGGTCATTATAACAGCCCGAGGACACCACAGCAACTTGTAACCACCTATAACATCGTCGCGCGTAATCGATTCACTGTGGTCGTTCAAACGAAATTCAGCCTGAAGCTTTCTGGTAACATCTGCTCTTGATAAGAACTGTTATTTGATGGGAACAGTGGTGGTGGTGGTGTTCGTAGCTCGGGTTGATGGTTTTGGTATTGGTATGTTCACTGAGCTTGGCATTTAGGTTACAAGTGTTGCATTACTAAGCGGGGTGACATCATCAGTGGGTAAGTGTTTCAGCGTACAGTTTTGAGCGTAAAGTTTTGCAAAAATACCGCGCTCAAACAGCAACATCAAAAATCGTGGCCGCCTTGACTTGGTCCGTGTATCCTAGCTTTGGTTCCTGCACAGTTGGTCTGTCCAGGACACTTCTTCGAAGAGCGTGCAGCAAGCGTGGTGAAATGACTGGCAAGCTAACTGTTCACGGAGTGTGTTAGTAAAGAGACCGTCAACACACTTCGCGTTACTTATTCGACTTGCTCCTGGTGCGTTCTTGACCGTTGTAGGTAAACTCAGCTGGTTATACGAATCTGGCGCTAGGTGTGTTCCAACCTTCGACTAACTAACAGGCTCAATCTGGCTAGTTCGGCTACTAGCTTGTACGTCATACTGTATCCTCTGCCACAAAGTATGCATCATGGCGTGTGTTGGGCACTGTCAGGTTGACCCAATGCATGTGAGCAGTGGTGACAGCCGAACTGAAACACACAACTGTCTGACTGACAGTCGGGAGTAGTCACAACTCAGTTATCTTTCTGCGTCAGAAGTGGTTATAACAGAGGTAGCTACTAAATTTTCACACTCACTCTTAACTCAACATTTGGCGTGTCGGTGTGTGAAAGGTTGCACACGTCCTGCTTCATTTAGCGGGCGCTTCCTTGCTCAGGTATGTTCCGTCTGCTGGCCATGTGTCCTACCTGCTTAGGCACCTAAGGGTGCCCATTTACGACGGACGTACTCATTAGCATTGCACTCAACTGAACTGTATCATATTGCGTGACCTACTTCAAATAAGCTGAGACTCTGGCCGCACAATTATGGAGCACCCATGTCACTGTATTTCTCTCCGTCGGTTGTGTGACGTCATTGGCTGACCTTGGATTCATTTCCCCCTAATTAGTTTGTACCGTGATTCTCATAATCTTGTCTTCTCTGAACACGACAGCAGTATGTTGTCAGCCATCACCATTAACTAGGCAACCACGTGGCTCTTTTGTTTACTGGTCCAGGTGAGGCTGCCAGTCCTCCGGTTCGAGCGGTGTATATTAGTCCCTCGTGAATGGGCTGGCAATCTTTTAGTCTATCTAGTTTGAAAGCCGAACTAACCTCTGCGTACTATATGGCTGAAAATTATGAAGGGGTTCCACGGAGCCACCAACGTTATCATACAGAAGAGTCTACTGATGTATGAGTTGGGGGTAGATCTGTGTGCTTCGGCAATTCCACTCTTACCATGTAGTGCACGCAGTTTGTGTGCATTCAGACCACGCGCCAACGCGGTTGTTCTCCTCTGGAATAGATTAACGAAACCGCTGTCTTTGTGTAAACTTCCCACCCAGGTCTAATGATAACACATCATACGGGACCGCGCTTCAAATACTTTTGTGAACGAAGGTTGCGTAAGAATATTCGACTGATTTGACTGTTTCTATTGTCCGTCATCAGCGATCAAACCGGTTTTTCATTCATACAGCTAACCACATCGGGCGGATGAACTGCCACTGTAGAATCGTAATCCATCTGTTTTTCTGCAGTGGTTACCAAGTGAAACTGCCAGAAACACCTTAGAGACAACAAGAGGCTAAAATATAGTGAGAAAACGTTTAGTTGGTTTCAGCCGTTGCATGCGGCTGAGATGGCATTTTGTACCGAGGTCACTGTACACGAGAGCAGACTTTCATGCACCTTGTTCCCAAAGCTGATTAGCAAAGTCTATCAGCAACCCATTATTTCGTTAGTTTTTGGGTGATAAAGCTTAAGTGTTCTGTGATCCGCTCAGACCGTTGCTTGTGGGCGGAAAATAGACTTCGTAACAATCCAAACATATTTTGATAGAAGGTTGAGAGTGTAGTGTTTGAAAGTAAACACTACCCACACCTGATCGTAGCCTACGCACTCAGATAACCTATTCGGCTAGTTCATGTCGAAAGGAATCACCAACTCACCGTATCCCAGATGTCACACGTTAGGAAAAACAAACGACATTTCTTCTTGGATGTCGATGTTTATTCTTCTATTTGTACTCCCTTTAAATAATCTGGCAAACCCGACACATATGATTTCAGTTGAGCGTTTAGGTATTATTGATCGGTTACGTCTATCCTAAGTTTAATGGTGCTGTGGTTGACACGCTGATCTCACAAGCACGAGGGCCAGAGTGAAAATTTCGACCCGGAGGTGGATATGCACTACTGATGAGCCCTATCAAGAGCGAAACTCTAGTCTAATGATTCCTTTCGAAGTGGGCTGGCCGAAAAGCTTACCTGAATGCGAAGGCTCTATCAGGTGTGGCTGGTGTTCGATTTGAAGTAGTTCGCAAAACAGTTTGGAACGAATGGAGACGATTCCAGTAGGTAAGCTGAACCGGCATGCATCATCATGGCTACTCAGGGTGTGAGAAAGTATGTTCCCATGTGTGAAGTAGATACGGAAATGTGCCATATCCTAGTCTGTTCTAGGAAACAGCGCATAGGCTTGCTGGCTATCTCCCAAATGACTGACACTCGGTCCGACTGATAAACTTTTCACTTGTAACTTTGGGTCAATTGCTGTCACATGCCCTGCGCGGATCTCAGGCCGTGACTGATTAATCCAATCCCAGTAGCCACTTTTGGATGAAACCATTGTGACAGATTCCTAGGCTGTATACAAGGCACAAAGGTACTAACGTTAACGAAAGCAGCCAGTCTAATTTGTTCTCAGAAGGTTCCAATTCATTCTTGACGTCGATGTTGCACTGGGAATGGTTTGGCAACGAAGAATACAGAGGATCCACAAAACGACTTTCGACACAGTGAGACTTCTTTCAGTTTTTCTACCGTAACGAGGTAGCAACGTACTATGACCTTCGTTCAGTGACACCTCTTACTCCGTGGTCGCCAGGTTAGATTGAGAAAGAAGCCTATGTCATCACTCAGTATCACTCATTAAATGGTGCCCTGGCAACTCAGTCTAATGTTTGGTTGACCTCACTTGGAGTTAGCACAGATCAACCAGCTGAGACCCAATATTAAAATGCAAATGGCTTTGACAATCGACTAGCTCCACCTTCATATATATGCACACGGTTCACTGTGTCGACTGGGTTGCAGTGTATTGAAGGAGCAGTCAACTACTGTAGAAAGACGACGACGTATCGTGAGATGCTAACAGTTCACTCACTGTTTTCAATCGCGAACGTGAAGCATTCGTTTATCTGAAGTATGTGAGTAGTTCGGTTGTTCTTAACCGTGCAAACAAAAAACGGAGAGTCTTATGTAATCTATACACATTCANCACATGTAGCCACTTGTAAGCGGTATTACACTTGACTCCGTTCAGAAGGGCAACCGTGCGCCAGTCATCACCCCTTTCAAATGCTTCGATAATACGTCTGCGTGTTTCGGGACTGATGCAAGTGTACTTGCGTCTGCCAGCCATGTATGTGAGAGTACTAATGAAAATGTTCTCCCAAACTGGTTCCTCCCCACATCACACCCCGAAGTCTATCACGACCCCAAAGCTCACGCCTATTGGACGTGAGATTCACAGACACGCCTAACCACTCGCAACCCTTTACCTGTCAAAGGAACCAATACGGTCAGCGGTTTGGTGAATTAGTAGGAACAGGGTCAGGTGATCTGTGCTCCACTTTGGCCGCTAACCCCGTTCTCATTAAGCAAATCCGGTGACACCCCTCGAATAACCCAAACCACATCCTCTACCAAAGTAGCCAATGCGAAGCACTCTAATTAAGATTGGTCGTCCCTTACGGTTAGTTGGGCCAATCGCGTTCTTGCCGTCACATCCAAGAATCTAAGGTGGAAATTCTAATGCACCAAAGTGATTTGCTTTAGCACGTAATGGAAAATGAGAAGAAATCAAGAGCAATTAGTCACATAACTACATCAAACGGTTGTGAATTGGACGACAATTAAGTAACAAAATTGAAAATCTTGTGCCTAAAATGGATACAGCAGATTGTGACCGTTCTCTTGACCTCTGGTTTTTCACCGTAACATTTATGTCTAGCTACCGTGCTCAGTTCAGTCATCCGCAGATGTCTTTCATCACGCGGGCGTTGCCCAATTATTGCTGAACACAGTAGTTATATGCAGACCAAGTGCGAAGTTCATAAAATGTATTCGCATTTAATATGTCAACCTTTCAGAAGATGGTTTGTGTGCACGATATAACAATTGTCTCGAGGGGGTTCTGCCTGACCACATTTTAATTCGGTCAAAATGGAAACAAGTACATCTGCATCTGCGCTCAGTCGATCCAGGTCGATCTTTCTTTGTTCAGCCAACGTTTGCCAGTGGTTCGCTTGCTCCAGACATACGGACAAAAGATGTTGGCATGGGCAGTGTCGGATGACGTGTGCTTTTTGACTGTATTCGCTGGGGTGAAAAGAAGTGAGAAAATGAAGATTGTGTAAACAGCCACATAAGTAGTGAGTAAGTATGACATGCAGTGATCTTAGAGTTAACCTCCTTAACACGCTACGAACCTAATAGGATTACAGACGCCATACCATAGGATTTGGGGATGTAGTCAGTGATACGAGCAGGTCCTCCACGGTCGGCACATTTTACCACAACGAAAAGTTGTTCTACCGGATGGTTAACATAATGAAAACATTATTCAACATTAAGGAATGTCTCTACCTACTGTGATTTAATATTCTCAATCTTCGTCTCCATATGACGTTCTAGTGCACATAACCGTTCAAACAGCTGGGCCAAAATTCGATCAGAAGGATGACCTTTCACTACGGCCTGGTGGAGTTCAGTCAGCATCCGGAGTTGATATTCCAATAAGGCTACTCGCTTGCGCAGTCTATCCAACTCGGTAATCAACAGATTAAACGACTGGACACAATATGTATGCACTCGTTCCACCTTGATCTTGGTCCCAAGTGGGACAGATCCCTCTGGATGACTAGTCCGCAACCGATTGAGTTCATTTTGGAGGCAGATCACTAGACCGGCTTGCTTCTCCAGTTCTGCCTGCAAATAGAGACAGAATGAAATTTAGTCGTTATGGGGAGCAGAGAAAGTCCTATTCTCGGTGTTCGGAACGGAGCGTGGCTTATTTGAACCGGACAGAACGTGAGCGACATTCGCTGGAATGTCTGAAAGAACGGGGTTATTCTATCCGCCTAAGAACGTGATGATAATTGTAATGACACTCGAGTATGCGTACAGTACAGCTGTGTATCATAAGTAGTTAAGTATGGACATATACTTGACGAGTGGCATCCCCTCTGCCTACTCCGATGTACCTGCGTGATTAGGGCTCAGTGAGTCACACATGCAGCTAGTGTATTGCTTTACCGACAACTGGTCCTCGGGCTCAGTGCCGAATACAGCACCAATGATCACTTACGGTGTCTGATGATGTGTTATAGATTTCGCGTACTATTGTGTCTCAACCAATCCATACGCTAGTAATTCTATGAAACGTTCATGTTGAACAGAAACTATAGCGGTCTCACGTCTACCTGTGAATTTGTAGACAATGATTTGATTTACGCAAATTGGTTCGGTCGAATTAAATTAGTACACACACCTGCAACTGTCAAACGTCCCCTTCAGTTCATCATCACTGTCGATTGTTCTATTCTAACAGCGACCTATTAACGGAATGTGGGACGGAAACCGGTTCTTTTTGCTTCCTGCTGACCAGTTCAACAACCACAGAAGCGGTCTGACCGCTTTTGAGAAAGAAAAGCTTGCGAATTGCTGTACTCATTCATTTGTGCTGCAATGATCCCGCCACTTTATTTCTAACAAACGATCCCCGCTACCTAACTCGATCAATGAGGGCAAACGCTGTCACGTAATCAGATCATTACTAATAAAACAGACGTACTTATGCCTCGCACGTCAAACAAACCTGCCAGGACAACCAACAGGGAGCATCCGACTGCGTTACTAGCCATCAGCTAATCGTACACGTCGACACCTCGGTTACGCAAAACGAACTACGACTGAGTTTACTTCGTGCTTGCATGCTGTTCTGGAAACTTGTACGTTAGTACGGTACGCGTTTTGAAGTATCCTATTCAGGTGTGTTTTTTTAAACGATCTGTACGTACCGTGTATGTGGCTAAGCGCAGGCGTCTTTGGCTTCGGTCACTGTGACAGGCTAATCCGAATCAGATGCTGCCAACCATATATGTACTCATAATACACCGTCGGCGAAGAGGCGGCGAGTACGTTAGGCTCAGGTAGGTCATATCAGTATATCCACTCTACTTCTGTTAATGACTGCATCGGCCAACATCCTAGTCATCGACAATTAATCCGCTCTTCTTTTCAGAAACTTGAGTGTCTGTGGTCTTCTACCCATTCTTTTCTCCGGCTTTGTTGATGTAATGTATGATGAATGGTCTGCCTGGCTTTTCATAGTCCAATGAGAACTTTGCTTTTCATCCTTATCTTCTCTGGGATGCACTAACCTGCACCCCTATACTGCAACGCTTCTTGTATTACACTTCAAAAATCTTTCTTCTCAGTGTAGATCTCGTCATTGCAGCCTCTCTGTTTAGTTTCCGAGAGATAAGAGTTTCCTTTCCTTATTAGCCAATCAAGTGGCTAACCAGCATTGGCCGGCTGGACAGAAAGGCCCCACTGGCACACCTCCCGGTCTTATTCCTTCGGGTTTACACTGGATATGTGGTGTGTTGGTGGAACTGCAATTGGTGCAGCGCAAGCCAATTGCAGTGATGGCTAAGCGCAGGCGTCCTTTGGCTTCGGTCACTGTGACAGGCTAATCGGAATCGGATGCCACCAACCGTATGTGTGTGTGTTTACGAACACTCATTCATGTTAGGTCCACTGATGTTATTGTCTTCCTCCATCATGCTCGACTGAAAAAGTGCTTCCCACCTTCGTTGTGTACACAGTGCTGAATCCTTGTGAGGCGTGGCGAACACACTGACGGCGCATGTCTGTGCTTAAAAAGGTTTAGGAGTATCGCATGCACGACATCAAAGCACGTGGAGAATACGCGCGCTATAGCCACGGTTTGGAAACAGGGACAGTCTTACCTCCAACAGTTGAGTGTCATCGGATGTACTGATCTCCCTCTTCTGTTCGACCAGCTCGTCCAGCTTAGTGAGAATAGCGACATCCTTATGTGTTGGACGAGGCACAGACTGGGTTGCTTGTCCAGGCATTCGATTATCGAACTGCTCAGTACAAATAAAAGGAGACAATGTATCGATTAAGATGTTCAACAAAAATCACACGAACTCAGATACATTCGGTTAATATAATAATAATAATAATAATCTGCCACACTACCTATCAGTAATACAATTTCTATGCTCAGCAGTGGCGTTGGTGGATTCCAGCGTGAACTGTTTGAGAAATCCTGCCGGGGCAGTCGATCCCCTGAATCATTTGGTGGATTCTATATGAGACAGTGGGACGGGTGGGTAACAGAGTCCAAGTGTGAAATTTCCGAGCTCCTGGTGTGGCTTCGTAGCTCAGCTGGTAGAGCGCTTGCCGCGTTGAGGCATGCCGTGTCTGTCGCTGGTTCGAATCCAGCCGAAGCCCTGACTTTTCACAGTTGGGTCTCATCTAAAATAATGTAAGCCAGCCGAAAAGTTGACTTGAACATAAAATTTGCGATTGGTTGACCAACTGTAACATCCGAAAATGATCCGTTCCCAATAGCCAGATGAACACATATGGTAAATTGAATTGTTGGATGAGTATTCGTGAAGGCAACAAGTGACCAAATGGGTTGGGTGGGCAGATCGGGCTTATGATCACCATCCTCTGTTGTCTCGGTTGTTGAGACGATGCCAGCGGTTGACGGAATATGGATTTGCACATTGTGAGGTTATGTTTTTGTTTAATGACTGTATTAGGACAACTCTAATCTCTACAATGTCAAACAGGTAGTTGCCCGACTTTTATGCGGCTAGTGTTCGCTAGGGTAACGTGGTAAACGCAGAAAACCTAATGGTGAGCTGTCAGAAGAAACATCAAAATCATCTACGATGACACGGAAGTTTCCCCGCTACACAACCTTGAGTGAAAAGGTCGAGTTGAGAGATTGATTAGTAAACCTTTGAGTCAAAGCTTATGCATTCAGTCTCCGAATGCTTAAACCGTGAAAATGCGAGAAGGACCGCTTCTACACACTTTCTGATAGTGCAGATGCAGTGATTATTCGGACTAATGAGTACAAACGCCATGCGGAAGAATCAGTGAATAGTAGCCGCAACATCTGTAGAATACTGATGTCGTGTCAGCCCGACTGTGTCCCATCAAACAACATCCCAGAGGCATCCGATAGGTCTCACGGCCGTCTCGCTCCCTTGATTCCAATTTTGGTGAAAACATCCGGGGATTGTTTGGAGCATAAAACTTATCAACTTTCGTCGCCTTCTAGACTCTCTGGTACGGACACACTCCGTGTGTTGAAAATATTATTCTCCGCTCACAGAGTATCTTTGTACAGTCTTTTCAGGCAAAAAGATCTACGAAAGTGAACCTGACCGGATTTTTCGATCGACTCTGACTGCCACACATTTTTACCCACTTCACTGGCTTATTCAGAAAGTGGGTTATCGGTTTGCCTTAATTATTGAGGACGGCTAACATTTGGCGTTGTTACACTGGAGTTCAGCCTCATCTTTCACTAATGTTCTTGGACTAGAAGTGGTCCTTTTAATGAGTTTCCAATCTAAGAGCAGTCCAATCAACACAGAAGGAGAGGGCTGAAAATTAGCTTATCCAGCTACGCACGATCTGTCAGGCGAACAGTAGTTCACACTGCAACTGAACGACGGGCGTATAGTTGACCGGTTCGAGATGAAACAGACAAAGTTAATTAGCGGATCGAGTGTAAATAACGAATATAGGTTACTATAATGCGCTTTCTAACAGGTACGTTCCAAAATAGAACAACTCATCCGTCAAGGTCTGAATCTGACAACGATAATCGGCTTGGCAAAGAATTACACATATTTTTGTTGACATAAATGATTGTGAAGTTAATTCAACTGTTATACAGCTGGGCGATAAACTTGCTACTCAAGTTCTCTTTCATATCTCTCACTCCTCACATTCACAATCGTTTCAGTGCTCCGATTCCATTCACTAGATGTTCGCTAAAGCTGCCCTTTCCTCATCGGAATGTAAAAAGCACTGACTTGACGTGGACAGCTGGAGTCTGCATTAGTAAGACCGGTCAAAAGTTTGCAGTGTTCAGGACCATCATCATCATCATCATCATAGACAGCAATACATCAGTGGTTAACACTAGTGCTTAACTGCCACACAACCATGAAGAAACAGCAAACCCTATATAGAAAGAGAGAAGGAAAAAGAAGGGGACGGGAAGGGACCTAACTACTGAAAATGACTACGTCCCTATTCAAACATTCAGCATCAAGGTGCCTACACCTTGCAAACAACACAACCGAGCTGCAAGTGAGAGTAAGGCGTCATCAGCGAGACAGCTTCCTTACGGCTTTCACTGCCCCGCGTCATTAAATGCACTCACTTCACAGACAGCTCGGCCAAACAACGACAACATTCACGCCACTGAGCTCGATTAGCCGCCATCTCACCTAGTGTCTCCAACCACCGACTCTGTGAGTCGCGAGGACCCCAGCCCGGGAGACGAACACGACCCACGGCGGCCAACCCCTTGGTGTTCAGGACCAGTTCCTTATAAGTTTGATGCGTACAGTGTACGTAGTTTAAAACCGATGGACCAACTGCTTCGGACTGATGGGTTGAAACCAAATACATTCGACCTCCTAATATTCTGCCGTACCCTTCTGTCAACCCAAAAAAGTTGTATTTGACAATGTGCTACTTTGATGAGGACCATAAACGGTAAATTTTTCTAGTTGAAATTTAGCTGGACTGAATAACTATGATTGTAATAAAACGTTACCATAGGACTTCGTTTTAAAATATTGAAAAGACTGAGAAAATTTATATCCCCAGAGTGACCAAACGTTTCTTGTCTGCATTTTTATCCTGATGGGTTATGTTGCAATGGCTGGTCATCGGTCACATGATGTTAGTGTATATTATCAGCCGAACTTGTAGTTAGCATATTGTGGTGAATTGTCAAGCCGGACGTGCGGGTGCTCCAACTCTCGGCGGAATACATAGACAGCGCAGCAAGGTACGTCTAAAAGCCCACAACGAGCGGGTCGGGGACAGCATGGGCGACCGGATGAGCCATCGCTCAACTGGGTTGGACCGACGGACGAGACATGGCAGGCAAAATAGGGTGAATAACCAGATCGAGGGCACGGTCATTCGAACATCCGGAGAAATATCTCGACGTGCTCGTGGAATACGGCCAGAGGCCACAGTAGATGAATTGCGTGCAGCACAAGCGATCGGACGAGCCAATGCCCAACGAGATCGACCCAACGGACGAGGAACGGCAGGCGAAAAACGCCTTGACAAGAGGTATCGGACACAAAACCGGGTCGAAGTGCGCACGACGTGAGTGAAAATCGGGGGTGTTGTGGTTCGGAATGATGACCCATAAACGCGAACGTGTGCGTAGTATGACAACCAGCGTGTTGGGCAATAAAGATTGGACGTCTTTTTCGCTATACTATGACAAGGACGCACAAGGTAGCGACTTAAGTGGAAGATTCCCGGTGCGAATAATACTTTGTTCGTTGGTGGCCCAGGTAAGTTGATATCCTTGCCATGCAGAGTGTGTATCTTTGTGCTTCGTTCTTTTTCAAGGAAAACCTTGCACAACGCGACACTGGATTCATGTTAATTGTGTGGAAACCGCCACCGGCAGCTCTGACGGATCACAAAGGCCAGACCCAGTGTTTATATTTAGTCTGCTCAACACTGGGTGCATGCCGTGGGTTGCTACGTTCTATTGGTGTAAGCTTTAGTGATCAATCTACTGGCCCATTCTGCAACCAACTTGTGCCTGTCACATGGCCGAGTTTACAAAGCTGGATGAAGTACACACAGGTGGGACAGTCGCCATCTGCTCACAGAGTGCGATCAATCGTAGTTCACGTGCACACCCCGCAAACAACACTGGACCTGCGCGGGTTTACTGCAATTAAGTCGGACAGGTGATTCTTACAGCTTACCGCAGCGGGGTGGGAGGTGGATTGAATGATCCCGGTTGGTGGCTTGCACAGGGAATTAACCAACAAGGCGGGACAAGACCGTAGACATCGAGTGTTGAAATAAGCATGACTTCGTAACCGGAGCGTCTGATCAAGCACCCAGACAATGGGAGTGACGATCAACAGCACGAGTACCGTTTGCCCAATAGCACAGGTGTCACCAACCTCTGCTTGGTCAGGCAAAATTAGTTAAGGTAAATGCACAGCATGCTTTCTACGGAGTTAACGGTGGTTCGCTAACTGACCATACCAGGAATAGACAGAAAGCGGGCGTTGAGATGTTGACGTTGAGTGCTAATCGGTATTTTCATTTCTGTGAGGACAGGTCAGGCTCTGTGGGAGCCCGAGTAAACACTCCATTTTGTGGGCACACATAGCTGTACCTCTCGACTACACCAGCACATAATGTGAGTACTCTCATAGCCAAAAGTCTCCACCACACTGAAGAGTGACCTGGTCGAGGTGTTAGCGGCATTTCTCCGTTCTATATGTGTGACCACTCCGATCATAATGGTCTATTTACAAATGGACTTCAGGTAGAGCCATGACTTGTCATCTCTGAGCAAACCTCAACGTTATGCACCAGAATCGACCGACGGGGCGACGATATACTACTTCCACTCTTGCAATGACAGTACATGACTGTTTATGAACAATCTGACCGCGCTTCAGTGCATGGGTCGTAAGTCGTCTGCGCTGCAAACTTTCGTAGTGAAGGACTCAACTGGAATTGATATCACATCAACCGATGCATGTAAGTAAAGATCGTGATCGAAAAGGTCGTTTGCAAGGGCCAGAATGAACGGTGCCACTATTGATGACTATGACAAAGTTTGACGCGCAGACGATTGATAAATAACCGTGTTGTTGTCTCACAAAGAATATGCACACAAGGACTATCTGGCCCTGTCTGATCAACTGGCAACGTCATATCGAGAGACATGGTAACAATATACACAGAAGATTCAGCATAATAACTCTTACCAGGTGTAGACCAGCTGTGCACTGCAAAACAATGGAAACACCGCCGTTTGTAGGACAGAATAATACTGATTACATTGTCCTTATAATATCTTACCGTGTACAGTCAGTCGATACCGATAGGTCAACTAATAACAGATATTCATCGGCGGTGAGAAACGTGTACACGTAAGAGGAAATGCGTCAAACAGAGTACGATATACGGTTAGCACGGCTAAATGTAAAATGATGTGCCTCCATCATGTAGACTGTACAGATTACTTTTTTTGAGGCAAAACAACCGGGTATAACTATACACAAAACTGGTTTGGACGCGACTATGTCACGTGTCTCTGGCCTACCTCCAAACAGCGTGTCAATGGCCAAGAATCCCAATTCGGTACTTGGATTACCCACTAGGCTGTGTGGACGGTTTCACTTAACCTGTTCCACTGTTATCTTCAGTTCGCTAGTGCACCCCCATCTGGTGGTAAATTTCCGGTTTATCGTCCTTACTTCGTGAAGGACGTTACTCCTATTGAGAAGGTACAACACTATAACACTAAGATTTCTGTTTTATCCAGATCGGTCGGAAAACTGAGGCATTACTTAATGCGCTAACGGTATATCGAAGGGTCCCTCACCAACACCACCATCTAAGAAGAATACTCACGTCTAGTGAAAGTAACCATCCTAGGGGTAACTCGTTTAAGTTATATCAACCGGTCAGTTGACTTACACAGAACATTCGTTGAGCGTCCGGATGTGCCCAGTCTACAGCAATCTGCCGAAAGTTGTCGTAGCTGTGCCATCAGTAGCTAAATTCCAGAGCACACTTGACGCACACAGTCGGGACACTAAACCAAGTAATTAGATAACTTGAACATAAGAATCATTATGATGGAATGAAGGAAAACTTGATCTTTCACTGTTGATGCTAGCCAGGTGTTGTCTAATGTGGGTTACAATGCAATTATTGTATGCTTGGTAGGCACTGGTTTAGTTTCCACTTTGCTAATTATTCTCTGAATTTCTATTCCAAGGTCTTTCTACTGCCGACCTTCTGAAAGAAGACGAAACAAACATTCGACCTCTTTTCTGTTTAAGCCGATGTATGTGAGCTTACTCAGCTTCCACTAAACTGTAAATTCCCTACGAATCCTATGATTTACATTCATACACTTGCCATGTCTGGTTCGGTTAACCCTACCACTTATCCGAATGCATTATTAATCGATTGCCCCAGTAGGCTGATCCGTTGTTGATGCGGATTTAGTCATTGCTTGGCTCTTCTTACGAACAATCTAGGGATATGTCGTATTGTACATTTATTATTACGCATCATAAAGTTGGCACCTTGTCTTATATTTTTGAAACTACAACAGTCCGTCACGTATTCTTGAGCGAGCAAAGACAGTTTCACTAACATGTTGAAAAATCCGGTAGAAACCGTCAGGTGCATTCTGGTGAGATTTGTTTCAACCATGTAAGACCTATCCTTGTGGACCAAATAAAATTCGCTTTTTCGCGGTAAAAATCTCCAGACTGCTGTTGATAAAAGGTGGGAAATTCGTTGTAAATATTTAGCCGGCGACTGCTTTGCCATGTCGCATGAGTGCACGCGTTCATGCGCCTAGTATGACGTATCCATGCCGGTTAGATGCGTGACCCAACCCAAGCGTCACACCCAGATCTCTGCAGCCTTGGTCTTTGTCTGTGCCCTCTCTCTGGCAGTGGTTGTTCGAGTTAGTCCTCACCCATCCACGTATTTCTGTCACGTTATGACAGTTTATTCGGACTGACGGGGCAAGGACTATGATCCTTCCCGAGAAGGTTGGAAATCCCAAAACGACACCCGAGCGCGTCCAGATGATGGTTGTCCTGAGTATAATATGAAGTCTGCGATTCATTGTTTGTTTGACGGTCAGAGTTCATATCTGGGCCCACCCCCTCCAGAAAAGTTCGTATGATGAATATAGAAATAGAGCAGCCTTATTGTTAATGATGTCCAGAACGAAGTGTGTTGAATTCCTGAATGAGCGCTGACAATGTCTCAACAACCGATCTCCCTCAGCAGAAGTAACTGACTGGGGATGGCTTCAGGCTCGCACCGGCTTGTTACATGCCACTGGGCCCGCGGGGTTGTCCACAATTTATGGAACGTGTCTACCGGAGAGGCGCCGGTAACCAAACTCTAGATCCAAAATGATTTCTTTGACCATACATGAATAGTAACAGTCAGGTTTCCAGGAATCTCCTCCTGTTTTTATGCCTAACTGAAGTGGTCGCACTATCTGCACTCAGCACATGCATAGTACGATGGTAATCACATAACGATAAATAGGTTATAATAAGTTCTCATAATACAGTTGACCAATACTTACCATAGTTTGGCTTGTTGGTCTTGGTAGTCCTCTCAGGAAGAAAATCCTCTGAGAGGAAACACTTCTGTTGGAGAAACACACTTACAAGGTACCAAATTTTGCATTAGGTGTCATCTCCGAAGAGACGAAATTTTCAAGGCCTTTCGCGTTACGAACTATGCTATCAGACGGATAGGCCCAGTCGAGGGTGGATGGGTTGAACAGGATATCGATTGGACCATTTTCATATGCACATGGCCCCTCAAGGTGATCGGTAACGAACGACCTAAGAACATTTACAGTGGGTACCCAAAGCACGGTGATGACGTATTTCCGCTAATACTGGACGTTAAAAGTGCCTTCATCTCAGCAATTTCCTAATGATGAAGACACTATTGGGCCATCACGAATCATTCTTGTATCGATAATCTGTCAGTCAACGCAATGACTGTTTGATAGTTTCGGTTGTTACCTTTCAGTCAAGACCAATTAGAGATATTAGTGCAGTTTGCCTAGAGCTATGACTGGTCCTCATTGTGTGTGGGTTACTCAATAATTACAGTAAGTTTCACCTGGGGTTTATTCGAACATATACTTTTGCTGTAATGTCACTAGTATTTCAAAAGACTACGCACAGTCATGCTCAGACCCTAGCATTAATCGTGAAATTCAAGTTTAACGCTTCGGTCAAGGTAAAGTTGTATTGCTCAGCTTGAAGCACTCAAGCTGATCAAATTCTACGGAATTAAAATGCTCCGCATCCCAAGCGGGTATATTTTGTTGTCCTTCAGAGATGAAGTGTTGCCCCGTTAGGCAGTTAGTAAGGCTAAACAGTGTAACTGAGGCTGACAACCTTAACCGCAAACTTGATACTCAGCCTTCTTACTGACAGAACAATCATTTACAACGTTTAAAGTCTAGTAGAACAACGCAAAACCACATCTATATAACATCGAACTTCACAGGAGCTCAACAAAACTCACAAATGATCGTAGCGATCACATTCCATTGGACTTTTCAACCCGCTTGGGGGAGGAGATCTTATGCCTACGTAATGTGCTGACCATTTCACTTTGACTGAAGGGGGGAAAGGAAGTTTTCCCCCCTATGTACAGTTGCCCAATGAACAGTACGTCGACATCGGTCTACGTGTCTGAATGTGGATAGGAACACACTAAGTTACTCCTCATTAACCAGAAATAAATCATTGTATGAGGGAGAACACGAATTAGTAAGCCACCACATACGGAGAGTGCTGATTGGTTCGATGGTACGAGCATAGAAGAGGTGCATATGCGAGAGCAAAAGATGAATAATCGACAGACGAATCGATAAGCACTTGTACACGTGATTAGTTAGTTTGCTGTGTGACTTATCGGACATAAGTTAGGGTGCGTGATTGCCTGAACGGGTAAACACAAGGCTGTCTGTCCGATTAAGCCTTGTGCGCACGCAACTGCTTTGTTTAGACCATGCGGTTGCCATGACCCACCACCCACAGCATGACCGATCAAACTGCTGCGGTTCCATTTGCGCCATAACCATGACATGATTGTACCAAAACGTTGTTTTCATATGACGTGTTTGGTGTCAGTCGCACCTGTTTTGTTCGTTCCGCTCTGATAACACTGTTTCATATAAACGTTATGTATGGGACACGGTGATGAATAACTGAAAACGAGCTCGTGTGCCACACTGTTTTTCTCACGATTACTCTGGCGATTTTTGACCATTGTTCTCATTATATCAGCAAATCGTTTCACATTGGTGATGACTGCATAAAATGTACAGCTATGCTTAGTCATAATGAAATATTTGTGGAAATCCCTTATCGAGTTTAAGAAGTGCGGAGGTGTTTAGCTGTTTAGGATCTTTTCTGTCCAATGTAATGTCATTGTAGGATGGAAAAAACTAACCTCCGTTACATCGTGTTTTCCACTTTGAATATGATTGATCACCTTGAGAGGTGTTTCGATCATCTTTGGGCTTACTGCCTTTTTCGCGGTCCTCGATGCTCGTGTACGAGAGTTGCGATGAGGATGCACAACCACAGTGGAGCTGTTCAGGCGAGTGAAATGTTCCACTTGCTCGATCGATCGCTGCCGATTAGTCAGTTCTTGCTTCAGTTGATGAATTTGGCCGTGTAGTTTGAGGAGTAGATGTTGAACGCGTTGCGAATCGTCTGGGTCCAAGGTGAGCGTGGGGCGACTAGGTTTTTCTGACTTGAGTCGATATTCTGTTTTGTCTTCTGGAGGGCAATCGACCACTTGTGAATGCTGAACCAATGATTGCAAGGACTGGATTCGCTCTTCGTACTGGAAATGAGAAGACAATAAGTTCCTACAATATGTTAAGTTAGTTTCATTTCAAGCGGCGCCGATGTGGTAGACCAATGAATGAATAAAACATCAGGCGATGATACCATAATCATGTGATAGGATTGCAAATCTGTTGCCTGCTTTAAGATCAGTTCAAGCAAAGTAGGTAAGGCAGTAGAATCTAGCTGAATCACAAAGTGACGATAGTGTTGTTCAAATGCTGAGTTCTTGTGGTTGTACCCGACAAAAACACTGTCTAATCAAATCAGCGTACAGGTCATTGTTGTCAGTGATAAGCAAGGGATAAAACACCTGTTGTGAGTAGTTGAATCGGTTAATCACCAGCGAAGTGGTCGGTAACCAGTTTGGCTTAGTTTGGTCTCACTGGAACAACACACACTGAGGAAGTGAACCTGTCATGTGTGAGTAAATGCCAGGATACCTAGCCACTAGACCAGGGCATAACGGATACAAGGGTTGCAAGGAGGTATGTGAGTAACTCTCCATGTCTGTCTAACTTCAGTTCTTCATAAGCTGAGATCGATCAGACGTATGTGGTTGGTCTGCACACTACTAGGCATTCAGCACAATCCCACGGTTTAGTGGGTTGACGTCAGGACTATCATTCTCGTAACCATTCACAGGTGGAATGCTTGTTTCCCCGATGTGCTTCGTGGTGATGGGACCCAACTAGATTGAAAAAGTTATCGAAAGCCTTCTCCAGTCCCTTCTGGGACACTTGTTAGTTTGGAGGTCAACCTCAAATGTATGATCAATCTCAGCATATGGGAAAGGGAAGTGCACAAGCCAGAGGGATTAAATGAACTATCTAACTGCCAGTTAGTAATCAGCTAGAAGTATCTTCGGATAAAAATGAGCATGAATCTATTGCAAAACAAACTTCACGGGCCATTTCATTTGCGATCACTCAGTTATCTACATAGGCAAAATGAAGAGACAGTTGCGACATCGGATAGTCGGGTACATTTCTAAGTGAGACGAACATCTGTTCTACAAAGTACCACACTGCTGCCTTAATCAGCAAGGTACCCATGAGCACATAAATGAGGTGACGTGTTTCGCAGAACATTTCGTTTGGTTTGCGGCTAGTCGTAAAGATACATCAACCAACGTTGACCCCAATGGACTTCCAATGGTCAAACTACCCATCTACGACACTCAAACGACAAATGGAATAGTAACTTTCTGGCTTAAAACAAAACCACACAATTGAGAAACCTGAGTTTCGCACTTGTTAGTGTCTGTGCATAGCACTCATTCGACCGGGATTTAAACTTTGACACACGTTTCCATGACATGGTTGTGTTCATCCCTGTACCAGTGGCGTCATATTGGTCATGACCTACTTACAATATCTAAACGCCCAACTGTATTCGCTTGTGGTCACAGTTACTTGATTAATGGAACATCCATNAGTCGGGTACATTTCTAAGTGAGACGAACATCTGTTCTACAAAGTACCACACTGCTGCCTTAATCAGCAAGGTACCCATGAGCACATAAATAAGGTGATATGTTTCGTGGGACATTTCGTTTTGTTTGCGGATAGTCGTAAAGATACATCAGCCAACGTTGACCCTAATGGACTTCCAGTGGTCAAACTTTCCATCTACGACACTCAAACGACAAATGGAATAGGAACTTTCTGGTTTAAAACAAAACCACACAACTGAGAAACCTGATTTTCGCACTTGTTAGTGTCCGTGAATAGCACTCATTCGACCGGGATTTGAACTTTGACACACGTTTCCGTGAAGTGGTTGTGTTCATCTCTGCAACAGTGGCGTCATATTGGTCATGACCAACTTACCATATCTAAACGCCCAACCGTATTCGCTTGTGGTCACAGTTGCTTGATTAATGGAACATTTATACGAATGTGTGAGCTCCTGTCAGCAGTGAGTAGAATTCAAGTAAACAATATCCCGACGACCTACTGGTATTTAATCAGCTGCTTGAAAAATTGGGGAATTAGTACGTAGGTAATCATGTCAAAAGACTGGATGTTTTGTGTTAACTCACGGAAGCACTTTGTAAGAACGCGCTAGTTCATACACCTCTTCAAGCGACGATGTTCCGAAAGTTCTGTTATTGGGTCGGTCAGGTAGACGAGAAGTGGTGTCAATTTATGGTAGATTTACAAGGACTACAGCGCTCTGCTGCCCTGTCTGCAAGTGCAATCTGATAACCATTGGCTGAGAGTTCAGCAAATGAAGCCCTGAGTTTGTCTAGCCAACACTCAAGTCAGATACCTAACAATTCCAACAATCGTCTCCTTTACAAGGTCGAGTAAACTCGTACTTGTAACGGGCCTATTTACCTTAGAGACATCGTATAGATGGTACTTCATATGCCATTCTGCGTGTGCATTAAAACCGAAACATTTACATCAGCAGGTTATCAGGAACCCCATCGTAAACTGTGGATGCAGACGCAAGACTGTATTATCAGGCTCACATGAAACTTGACTGCTTCGTATTGTTGTTGAAGGCTGCGGATGGTTTTCTTCCCATTCTCACGTGTAAGCTCCAACTCCTCCTTCAATGCTCGGACATGCTGTTGTAGTAGAGTTCGGTCCGCACTGTCGGAAGAAACGTCCTGCTGATTGGAGCGATAGTAGAGGAGAACACAACCTCAGCGTAGTGCACAAACAATTAAACATTTTTACCAACAAACTGGTTAGTAATTTTGATATCTACGGCAAAGCCGGCACTGCCGTTTATGTACCTTGCACACAAGATCCCACATAACAGATTTGCTATACTGAGGATCGGAGCACTAAACTGGGGCTCCTTCTTACAGTTTTGGTACGTTTTCAGTCACGAGTGTACTGATCATGTGGTTGTTCGTGTGTTTGTCAGTTTGAGTGTTACCGTATATGGAGGTGAAATGTGAAACAACCATATAAGAATTAACTTAGACTTAGTTATTGACGAAATATAACACTTAATTACACACATGCGCATAAATTTGGTACACGTAAACAGGACGGTAAGCGCAGACTTCAGACTCAACAATCTTAGTCTATTTTCACCTTAGGAGAAACCTGCTGTCAATGTTCTCAGGAACCAGATGTTCCGGCTGACTCTATACGGGCTGGTAAGTGAAATCCAGTACATGGATATTTATGAAGACATTGATTTATCAAATGCCCATTTGCGTTTGTTCGCGCTACACATGCTTCTCGATGTCACCTTGATACCGGGCGTCTAAATAACAACTTTGGGTGACGACCGGAGCTAAGAGGACCTAATTTTTCTGCGATACCACTTGTTTCTCGACTCTCCAATCTACGGTTAATCTCGTCCATACTCGGCATCACACAGTCGTGGACTCGAACCAGAAACAATCGTAGGGTGAACGAAACTCGTACTCGGTTGATCAACGGTCAAGTGAAATTCCCTTGATACGGGTATCATTGACGGTACCACATCAGTCAAAATGTTTACTTCGGTGTTCGACTTTAACACGTGTGAAAGAGGGCGCGGGAGTAAAAACAACTCTCCCATAAACTTGAACAGGCACAGAAAACAAGCAAATTAACGTGAATTCCAAATGAAAGCATTAACCAGCTGTTGTGTGCGTGTGCACCCTTCAAAAGGCCAGAACTTTCACCTCGTATCTGACTGGCTACTGACGCTCACGTGATACATCGCGACTATGGTTTAATTCTGACTCCTTCACTGATTTGATGTCCTTTGTGCACGTTTCCTGGGCAGTTTGCATACATGCTAGTTTACACTCGTTAACCCTGCCTTGCGTTCTCATTTACGATACAACATATGGGGTCGCTCTCAATGTTCACTTCGATGAATGCACCTGCAACATTTTGGGTGGATCCAGCAGTATTTCCAATGCCAGATTCGTGGATTACGTGTGAAACGAAATTCACGGATTACTTGGATTTCCTCAATGTGCTAAGTCCATCATTGGATTTGACTGAGTCAACTAAACTAAAACTTCTTCGCGATCATCTGGGGAGTGAAGGGCAGAAACAGTTTGACATCCATTCTCTGCGTCATAAAACCACCTTGGAGGAGGCTTCAAATACTATTGACAAAATATTAGAGACCGTTGCTAACGGATACGCCTCCAGGTTTACTTTTCCCGCACCAGTCAGCAAACTGGAGAACCACTGGAAGGATTCAGTTCCCGACTTATAAGAACCATCCGACCGTGTGAGTACTCCAAAATACCTACGGAGAAACTTGAAGATTGCATGCTTACACAACGGTTTATCTTTGAGGAACGAGAGGAAAAATTCGTGAATCTCCTTTGACTGACTGCGTACGCATCCAAATTATCTTGGGAGAAGGCCTGTGAAATTGCCCGTATTGAAGAGCAAGTTCGATCACAATGTGAATTGTTCCCGAAGTCGCCACAGTCGGTCCCAGTGATCAAAAATTTGAAACCGTCAGCTGCCTTCCAATCTCTTGGCAAATGTTTCCGGTGTGGATCAACAGCATATCAAGCGAATAATCTGGAACGTCCAGCAAGAACTGCTAAGTGTTCGAGTTGTTCTAAGATTGGTCATTTTGCAAAATTCTGTCGTACGCGTTCTGTACACGCATTAGAGGGAGGTGCTGTTGCTGTTCCAGATGAAACTCCTACTGCAGAAACAATTTGTGCCTTACATTCGGACGAATATGCAGCTGCTTCCATGTCTGTTAAAGAAGCACGATTACCATGTTCAGATGTTCGAACGATTTGTTTTTTGTTTTCCGCCTTAAGACTGAATTTTGAAATGGAACTAGACTCTGCATCTCCAATAACTATAATCTCCTATTCATTTTATGAGCGTTATTTCGAACATTTATCTGTACCCCCAACGGTTCGTAAATTTTGACAGTTACTCCAATGCACCTATTCTAACAGTGCGTTGAATTTTCTTCACCTGCTTCTGCGGCTGTGTATATATGTAACACTAAAGGAAAATCTTTGATAGGTCGTAACGCAGTAATTGCTCTGAACCTGGTACGTTCTATTGAATGTATGACAATAGCTTCTGTTGAAGTGCCATTATTGTATCACGAATAACCCCAAGTATTTGCTGATTCACTTGGTCGTGCAGTCAGCGCAGCCCACCANGCTTACACAACGGTTTATCTTTGAGGAACGAGAGGAAAAATTCGTGAATCTCCTTTGACTGACTGCGTACGCATCCAAATTATCTTGGGAGAAGGCCTGTGAAATTGCCCGTATTGAAGAGCAAGTTCGATCACAATGTGAATTGTTCCCGAAGTCGCCACAGTCGGTCCCAGTGATCAAAAATTTGAAACCGTCAGCTGCCTTCCAATCTCTTGGCAAATGTTTCCGGTGTGGATCAACAGCATATCAAGCGAATAATCTGGAACGTCCAGCAAGAACTGCTAAGTGTTCGAGTTGTTCTAAGATTGGTCATTTTGCAAAATTCTGTCGTACGCGTTCTGTACACGCATTAGAGGGAGGTGCTGTTGCTGTTCCAGATGAAACTCCTACTGCAGAAACAATTTGTGCCTTACATTCGGACGAATATGCAGCTGCTTCCATGTCTGTTAAAGAAGCACGATTACCATGTTCAGATGTTCGAACGATTTGTTTTTTGTTTTCCGCCTTAAGACTGAATTTTGAAATGGAACTAGACTCTGCATCTCCAATAACTATAATCTCCTATTCATTTTATGAGCGTTATTTCGAACATTTATCTGTACCCCCAACGGTTCGTAAATTTTGACAGTTACTCCAATGCACCTATTCTAACAGTGCGTTGAATTTTCTTCACCTGCTTCTGCGGCTGTGTATATATGTAACACTAAAGGAAAATCTTTGATAGGTCGTAACGCAGTAATTGCTCTGAACCTGGTACGTTCTATTGAATGTATGACAATAGCTTCTGTTGAAGTGCCATTATTGTATCACGAATAACCCCAAGTATTTGCTGATTCACTTGGTCGTGCAGTCAGCGCAGCCCACCAAATTCGTTTAAAGTCGGATGCAAAATCGTCCTCCATATCACAACCACGACCAACACCCCTTGCAAAGTGGGAAGCAGTTTCTGTCGCTATTAATCTGATGTTTCAAACTGACATAATTGAATCAATAACATGTTCAGCTTGGGTATATCCATTAGTTGTGGTTTTCAAAAAAGACGGCCACTCACGGCCAATTCCAGATCTCTCACTGCTTTCCTCACCACAGAAGGTTTATTCCAGTACAAAGTTCTACCAATGAGTTTAAGTTCGGATCCATCAGTTTGGCAAAGATTCGTGACTAAGTCTTTATCTTCATGCCGGGGTTCTATCGGGTACCTCGAGGATATGTTTTTTGAGAATCTAAAAGAGACCATGATTCTAATCTTTATTCTGTGCTAAATCGTCTCAATCAGTTGAACTTACGTTTAAACACAAACTAGTGCGTATTCTGTGTAACTGAACTATCATTCCTTGGCCATGTTATATCGGATGAAGAAGTTCGTAAATGCTCCAGAACCTACGAATCTACTTCAACTCAAACTTTACCTCGGACTCTGCTCATACCACTTAAACCATTTTCCGAATTTCGCCACCGTGTTCGGGCCACTGCGATTACTCACGAGATCCAATATTCTCTTTGAGTGGTCGGACACCCAGAGAGAAGCCCTTCCACGCGTGAAACAGATGATTGTTTCCGTTCCCGTTGTCAGTATCTTCGATGAATCCTACAGTACGTTCGTTTCAACAGATGCTTCCGATGTTGGTCTAGGAGACGTTCTTTCTCAAATTCAGCAAGGACAGCAAAAGATTGTCACACACGCATAAGGAATACCTTCTGGTACGGAATGTAAATATTCAGCCAACGAAAAAGATGCTTTAGTCTGTGTCTTGGTCTGTGAGAAATAGCATATGTACCTTTCCGGCAGACGCTTCACCATGAAAACTGATCATGCAGCGTTCACGACACTTCTGAGTTAAGGAACTGATGGCCATAGACCATTACGGATCAGTCGGTGGTATTGCAGACTGTTGAATTACGACTTCGAGATTAAATATAGACGTGGTTCAGAAAACCAAGTAGCTAATGTGCTTTCCCACCTAACTTTGCCTATACAAACTGATACAGACGATATGAACGAGCTCGAAATGTTGGCTGCCATTGATGGTTTGGAAATTCATGTGGTAACCAGAGAGAGACTGCGAGACCATACGAAAATGGACGATGAACTCCAACAATTGAAACAACACATTTCAACCGGATGGCCTAATGTCAAAAATATCACTGACGAGCTAAAATGCTATTACCCCTTGTGAGAGAAGCTTTCTGTGATAGACGAATGCATCATGTGTGGATCACGGTTCGTCCCACCATCTAGTTCAAAACGGAAGATTTTGCTATGTGCTCATGAGGGACATCCTGGAATCACGCGGGCTCTTCGTCGTGGTAGCGAGTGGTATTGGTGATCACGAATGTTTTCGCCAGTCGAGACTCTTGTCAATGATTGCGTCCCTTGTCAACATGCTGACAAATCAATCAAACCTATGGTTGCCCCTGTGCAGCCAGTGGAATATCCTATGCGCCCGTGGGCAAAGCTGGCTACCTTTTGCAACAGCACCTTTGAATGAACGTAACATGCTGACCGCAAATTGCTACTACAGTAAATGGCCTGAGGCACATATTCGTGGAGATGTTACGTCAACTACCGTCAAACTCAAACCCATTGACAGTGTTGTGAATCCAAATGGCGGACGACACAAAGGTTGCTTTATTGGAGAAACCAACACACTACTTAAGCGTCTGAGCACGACTAGAAACGGAAACACTCATTTCCACACCATACTCTACTGAGGATACTCCAGTCGCTCTAGACACCATGTATCAGTTCCGTCGTGTAGCGAAAGCCATTATATGTCATTCTGCCCTCCAACGATCCATCCCGTATCTCTGCCGTATTTATCACGCGATTATCTCGATCC
>QNGE01000799.1:0-44572 GCA_008508345.1 Paragonimus westermani | reverse complement strand
TATTGGAGAAACCAACACACTACTTAAGCGTCTGAGCACGACTAGAAACGGAAACACTCGTTTGCACACCATACTCTACTGAGGATACTCCAGTCGCTCTAGACACCATGTATCAGTTCCGTCGTGTAGCGAAAGCCATTATATGTCATTCTGCCCTCCAACGATCCATCCCGTATATCTGTCGTATTTATCACGCGATTATCTCGATCCGCGATCATCTCGATCCATGCTGCTACTGAATAGTGGTGTGAGCAGTATGGTGAAAACAAACAACCTCTGTGCCATCCTCTTTCTCGGTTCACAATACAGGTTCAGAGCAACCATTACGTTACGACCTACCAATGGTTTTCTGTCGGTGTGGCATATATACACAGCTACAGTAGCACATGGAGAACGGATGCATCATAGCTAGATGGTACCATTTCGTTTGATTTCTTCAGTCACGAAAACAAAACATTAGAGTACATGAAAAATGTCAGTAACAAATGTGGTGGAAATGGGGCATGATTGACCATTGCATTCGAGAAGTCCAAACGAACTGCTTTTGCCGACATTCTCTACACACAGAGTCGAATGGCGGGAACCAATCAGCACTGCCATTCAGAGTTATCTGGTTTACCGTGTCACATTCATGCCAGTCTCTCCTAAGAAGAAATGACTCATTCAAATAACTAGGTTTGGACCTGTGTCTTCGGTGAAGACGTTATATTGATCAAGCAAGACCGAACTCGGTCATTGCCCAGTGGTTATTCATCCGAGGACAACAGGTGCATTTTAAATTTGATTCTTGCAATAGCAACTGGTACAAACTAACAATGGGAAGTAAAATGTTCATACACGGGCGTAAACAGCTCTTCATGGACCCCATAAGCTCAATTTTCACATCTAGGTACTCACCTGTGTTGTATGTGAAGTTCTGGGGACGTTTTCGTGCGGGTTGTATGTTTGTTGTTTGGCCAACGCGAGTTCTTTGGTCAGTCTTTCTATTTGTTTGGCCTAAATGTAAATGAACGCATCTGTTCATAAGATGCATTATTGAGTAACAGACACAAACAAACAAGAAAACAAATAAACAAACAGACGGATTCCCCCCACTGGAGACGGTCGTAATGAAATACGACGTACAAAGCCACCTAACCGTTAAGTATTAAAATGTTTTACGGTTGTATGGTTGTATGTTCAACCCATCACGAATCTTACACAGATAACAGACTACATGGCCAACAAACATTTGAGTATACTAGTGACAGTATCCTCTATACAGCCATTCAGAACGTGTACACCTTGTTTTCACATCACGGCTCAAGTAAGAAACTGGAGTTGTTGTCGCGCCAAACCGTGTTGCAGTGATGTGTAAAACCTGATCGCTAGTTTGATTCGGTTGGGGTAAGCCCTCACGTTCAAAATCAAATGGAATGGTTTTGACTTCATAGTTTACTGGCAGATACCTATTTGCAGGGCAATCGATTTCTGATGTCAGCTATCAGTCAGGAATTCAGTCGTAGCGATAGAAAATAATGAGTGAGTAAAGGTTCCAGTCGATTTTTGTCCCTACAATCGTTCATTGACCATTTGAAGGAGGAAATTTCTGCTGTTTACCTCAAATCTGTCCTAACTACTTTTGGAGTCCATTCGTTATTTGACGACTATCTGAAATGTCATACAAATCATCCGTTTACAGTACATTTCTGTACGACCTGACAGTGGTATGGCAGAGTCCAACATTATATTGTTTGTAATGTAACAGGCATATATGGTAGCACTCGAGTAGTTCTGAGGCTTAGTTAGTGTCCGTACATATAAAGAATGTATGTGTGCGTTCAGTTCTGTATGGGTATGTTATAAGTCACAATAGAGCACGTTAGCCACAATCACAAAGTGAATACCTCATTCAATAGGGTTGATAAGAAAGGCTTTTTGAATAGAACTTCCACAGTATTGGTCAGCTGCTGACATACAGTTGAGATTAAGTTCCAACGCATCACAGAAGCCGGATTAAGTCGGCAAGCTGTGACTGTGATGTTCCATGGTCTAGTTACCCACTTCTTCCGATCACCCAGTTAACTGCCGCATACGAAGATAGGTCTACAGCTGTCTTTAAATAGGGTCTCATGAGGACAGCGACAGATTGATAATCTAGTCTAAGCCTATCGACTGACTTCCCGAAATGATGTTGTGCGCCTAGTGAAGTTGTGAAACTGAGTAATCATTGGATCGACTCATTCACGGGCCATATAATCCCCACATTGGTTTGTGTGACACGAGTCAGTTTTTGAACAGAAATTAGTGTATATGAAGGTTACTCCAGCACATGTGTCTGCAACCTCCTCCATGGCAGGGTCAAGAGCAAACAGAGGTTCCCCAACTTCTTGAACCGATCACCTTGGCAACTTCGTAAGCAAGAAGTCATGGCCCGCACACACACTTCACATGCATGACGTGACCACTAAAATTAGAATGGTGATAGTTGAACACATTTTTTTAAAAACATTCTAATGTAAAGCTGTGTATGTTCAAATGCCAGTAATGTGACTGAAAATAGTGCAGTCAAATATATATCAGCTTATCAGCAACAGGTTGAATGTCAATAAAGAAAAATTGCACGAGCCTGTTTTCAGACATTTGTACCTCCAATATTATCACTATGTGTCCCCAATTCACCCAACAATGGGCGTTGGCGCATACTTTGGGAAACACTATAGCCTATTAGTAAAGAACAACTATTTTTTATAATGTTTACAGTACTGAAGTAACTTTCGGATGGTGAAGCCATATATGAAATGGTTTGAAGTGGTGCTTGATACTGTTTGTCACACGAACCTCTCAAAATACTTGAAGACAAAGTGGATAAGACCTGATACAAGAGGTCATCGTATTGGGCAGCTATTAGATGGGCTCGTAAACTGTACTTTGTGCGTGCATAAGTAGCACAGAATATCCATGTTATTGTGTTAGGATCGCAGGCAGAATAATTCCAACTGGCGGACAGCAGGTAGCTGACTTCCATTCCAATATGTCTGTGTTAGTAGCATGGTGTAGTGAAAAAGCGTTTAGGACACTCTTTGGGTGTCATATTTGCCAGTGGTTCAATGTGTGGGTATTCGCTGACTAGACTGAGTCCCCTGTCTTAGCTGGAGCTTAACGCTAATCCGTACAACAGTCACAAGAAGCAAGCTGAGATAATGAAACTAGTTGTTCGTTTCAGTTTACCGAACAAACGTGTAACACATCCCCATACGATCCCTTAGTTGACTATTTTCCATTTGTTTGAAAACGAAACTCAACCAAATCCAGACCAACCTGGTTTTGTAGTTTGGCCGCGTCCCGATTTAACATGGCTTGGTTTTCTACATACCACTGCATTTTACGCTTCAGCTCACACACCATCTGTGCATGCTCGTCGATCAATCCATCACGTGCAACCGCATGTTCTGCACGCTCTGCTTCCAGCGTCTGGGCGAGCTGTTGGTGAGACCGCTTCATGCGGTCAAGCTACATGAAATCAGAACAGGAGGATCGGGAATAGGGGTTGAAAATATTATAACCTCAATCACTATTATTGGGGCTGGTTGGGGGCGGTTAGGCTCACTACAGATTGTTACAGAGGCCAACGGGAAAATGGTTTCAGGCAAAGCCAGAGGTGGGATTGACCGATTTTGTGGAGGCTACAGCTTACCCTAATCAGCTGTTCACTCGGCTGAGTAACCAACCAAATATTTGTATGTTTAAAACAACTTGTGTGCAACCGCTAAATTGGTCTGCTGGTAACATTTCACTCATGATAGAAGTTTCTCCAGACCAGATTTGGTGCCAGTTAATATAGTCTAAACATGATCAGCTAGATGATTGGGGAGGTAGCAGGTCATGGATCAAGTGTACATAGACCAGGGCACTAACAACTTCAAAGTGTTAATTACAGTGGGTCGGGGACACGGGAACAGATAAATGGGAATACAAACACTGCGGTAAGAAGACAGTGCGGCATGTAAGCATTTCCATTATTCTCATCAGTGGATCATGCAAAACATTCAGCTATGTAAGTTTATGGCATGACTACAGAACAGTGAAATGGTTGGACGTCAGTGGAGTACACATTATGGTGAGGTGGGCGGTACCAGTCCCACGATGAGGGGAATGAGTAAGTCAGCACCTTCTATCAAGTGGGAACCCATGGGTGACGGTAAATTAACAACGCTTCGGAAAATACCACCACCTCTGGGTTGCGATTCTGTGATAGGACCACCAACGAAGTTATGGGATCAACCGTGTGACCTGTTGTGCGGATAGTATAATACAACGTGAAGCATATCGTAAGGCAATTTGGGTGCAGCAGTGTACAAACTGGGATAGTTTTGTGTCATTACGGCAGAGGAGAACCTGGCCGGATGCCTGAAAGATAGAGCCGTGGAAAAATGCTTGGGTGATACTATGGAAGATGAGAGACCGTTGTTATTTAACACGCTCATTGAAACCGGCTATCCGAAACATTGAACTCAGATAGGCAAATCGCTGATTGTAGACAAAGGGTTGCTTATATTTCGTTGTTGTTCAAAGGTTACAGCTTTGCTAAAAACATAACCAGGAGAATTAACTCAGCAATAAACAAAACGTATTTTGCAGCTGAATTACTTGATCGATTTAATTCCACATCGGTATTGAACCCCCATCGGAACGGTATATTGCCAATATATGTTGTTGCTTTTTGTGTTTACCGCTCCCTTTGTTTCTATGAAAATTCCATAAAGGTCGCACAAGGTGGCGATTACCTGAACGAATCCGGGAGCCCCATCAGATGGGTCTATCTCGAGGATTAGTAAAGGCCTCTTCATCTGCGGTTGCTGCTCACTGGGCCGAACCAGAACATCCGATCAACCCGGCTGATTCAGTAAAGCCGATCTGTCGAGTCTGTGGGACTTTATCGAAATTGGTCAAAGGCCGTTTACGAGCCATCGTAGAAACTGTTACAGCCCTCATGAACGAACAACCACCCCATTATGTGCTCAAAAAGTCCGGTCAACATACTGAACCTCTCCTGGTTATGGCTGTATACCCCGGATAGATCCATTGCGTAAGCGCGCCGATCACTTCACAAACCTTTACAACCCACGTTATTGTTGTTATGTAACTAGGCTGTAAGAGTCCAGACCCAGTTAACAGTGATCCATACTGCCCCTTACTCCATCAACGTATTGTGTATTACTGCAGTATCCGATTTAGCCTGATGGTGAGACACCAAAAACAAGCTTGTTTACTGCACGTTTCTTCACCCATCAAAGTTGTTGGGATGGTCACTTTGACTACAGGCCTGAAATAAACACCATTAATAGATGCATTCGTTTGATGAGGCTTTCCCGATAGATTCAGACAAAGTGGTCTCAATCGGGCACACCCTAGCAATGACGGTGTCAGTTGTAGTTTGGGTGAACCAACGTACGAGTACCCAGTCATCCTTACTTGCCGTGCAATCCATACGATCTCCCGGAGGCCTATACTGTTGTTTCTCTAATTCGGGTGCAATAACCAGTGAGCTCTACAGATAATGACGAGAACACATTTACGGGCGGTAACGTCGTTTTTAGGTGCATGGACGAACGAGCGGTTGATTGTTGAAACCGCGACCAATCAGAATGCACCTTGAACCTTGGCACAAGTGTGGAGCACACAGGCGGCCTTGACGCGTATACAAATACTTTTCTCTGTACATCGTTAAGCTGGATTTCGCCGTCTACGTGACTTGAGTCGCTTTACTGGGATTAGTTTACTGAGGTCCTCACTTGTTGCAATTCCGGTGAACTGCCTATGGTCGTCTAATGACAGATCGGTTTCAGTTTCTGGCCAGACTGAATCACTTATCGTATGCCAGATTTCGCCGCATCCTTAAGTGCTCACTTCAAGACGTTACATCTATCAAATCAAATCCAAACCACAAAACGGATTACAGCAAGCTCTGTTTTGTGGTTTGAAACTGGTTGAATAAATCTAAGAATATGTGGTAAGTATGTGTAAGGGTGTGGTGGAACTTGTGAACTAAACAATGCAACTTAGCGTTCTTTAAGAAACTACATGTAAAAGTAACCAACTGTGCTTCGCTAAATTTTTTCATGTTATTGTCTCACAACCAGCGCAACAAACGAGAATCTATGGCAAACTAAAGTGCCCATCCAGCTATACATCACAGGGAGAGGAACGGGCAAGCAAACGTCCTCTTTTCTCCCTGTAACAACCCGTGGCTAATTCATTCCTCGCAGTCATCCATATCGCTTTCAGCACACGTACTGAAGCCTGTGGCTTTGAACAACGGGATATGCGAGCTGCCCAAAGAATGAACGCGTTCATGTCTTCCATACTCTACCATCACGATACCGCAAAGTGAACCACAATGAGTAAATCCAAGTGGCATGGCTCCAACTAGCACTATGCTATCTGTAGAGCAGTGTGGCTCAACCTAGCACAGCCACGGTGTATTTACAGAAGTTAAAATCCGTTGTGGTCTTTGCGTCGTGGGTAGGGAAGCAGACGGATTACGTGTCGTGGTATTAAGCTCACCCTTATCTACGAATCTGGTCCACTAGCAGTGTCAACCGTTTCTCCGAGGCAAACCTAAATTATGTCTGGAATGGTCTCATTTGTGTTCAAATCAATGACTTAGAGATAATAAATCGAAGATAAGAACACTGTCTAGCTGACTAGAAAGTCACGTTTGTTTATCTGACTAGCCCTGAGACCGGTCACAAGCTGTGAGTTGACGGATGTGTCAACACAGTTCACATACTCCCTTTTGATGGTAGATAAGTGTGATCGATTTAATTATGGTTGGACGACTGTGACTCACAATTTTGAGTCAAATTCTGACTTTGAACTGCCTCGCTGTTTTGTGTCGCATCACATCGTCACACCAAGTCGTGGCATGACGTCAGATGACAGACCAAGATTAACATGCTCATGAACCATCTCTCCAGTAGGACGCATTCTTGTCGTCAAGACAACAAGCGGTTTACAGTCTCGACGTCGAAAATGAACACCAACCCGGCAAGTTTGTGAAGTTCTTCAAGAGCTGATCTACTAGTTTTTATGATAGCTCTGCTCACTTCGTTACAATAAAGCGCATGACAGAACATATGATCGGAGAGAAGGTGCGAGTGGCCAGGCGTAAACGTTTCTTTGTTCACCAATAACGGATCCGACAAAATTACATACTAATAAATAGTTCGCGCCACCAGGGCTGAACTAGAGTAATCTTGACGTTTTCCATCCAACAGTGTCCCACTGTTCACTTGAAAAATATTGTACTGTGGAGTGTGAATAGACTTGATCGACAATAACGTTCTATCCAATCGGAAGTACTGAAAATCAACATAACTTGTCCTCTTATTTGTTTCTCATTCATTCACAACGGCTATGCGTTTGACCAGAAGGTACCGTGGCTCGGGCCGCCACTTACCCTCGCAGTGACGTGGAATAATCTAGAGGAAGATTGTATTAAAACCGATCAAGGGGCACGAAAAGGACTAAACGGAATATCCAGAAATGGTATGATTGCAGGTATGTCATTGAACATGACACTGCCAGCGATCTGAGTGATCAGGAGGACCCCAACCGGGTAGGCAATTTCGACCCGCTTTACTCAGCATAGAGTGCAAAGTGTGTAAGTAATGACTGTTTCTTCGTGCTGGTACTAGAATGGACAATTAGACTTCATCCGAATAAACCGATACTTCATTTGTTTTCTAGTTAATGTGGCACATATTCTGACTCATTCATGGTGTAATTTCTGTAAGGATACTGGGAACCGTCTGTGGTAGCTGATTCCACGCTTCAGTGAAAATGTTCCTAGGGCCGTCGTGGTAGCAGTGAGGCGTTGCAGCAAGATTGTAATTAAAAGGAAACTCAGTTTCTGAATGGAAGTCTGGTCAAAAACCATCATGAGCCATTCTCTAACACTACCAGTCACAGCCATACGTTTCTGTTCCCTTCTGATGTGTCTATGATTCTAGGTATGTCTACGAGGAAGAGTTCGTCGAGAACCCGGCGTCGCTAACTGCACTCAGCGGATGTCTCTGCTCCATTATCTTCTTTTCTTAAGCATTAGTTCGATATTCAAGGTCACCATATTTGTACATTTGCAATGGTTGTTTTTACTGTACTAATATGTGTGTCATGCTTTCCGCTAAAGCCGTTTTGGCCGCAGTCGAGTCAGTGTTATTTTTCCTCATGCTTTCTTTTACTAGCTTTGGTTACCACAGTTAGTGGTAAGAAAAACAAGAGCTAAACACGACCGATATTTGTAAACATGGCCATCCCATCGCTTAGCTGTATCTCTTACGTTATCATATCGATAGTAAGTAATTTTTGCAGTAATCGAGCGAATTACATCATGAAAAAAAGAAAACAAACGCTGCTGGAACTGATTTTATAGAACCCGAAGTAAACACAAAAGTAGAAAAACGGTTGCAACGTAGAACCATGTTGTACGACGCAAGACGTATTTTCGAATAGTGCTTCGGTGCCCCGATAGACTGACTGGACACGTTTGCAACAAAAGACTGCGATGTGTAAGCGTGCAAGCTCTCTCAGGTTAGACTCAAAGCAACCGCCACTTCTGCCATGGAGTTGTACACGTTGGCTCTTTTGTACGCTTCATAAGCTAGGAAATACTATGTATTTTATAGGATTGATCTGGGGAGTGAAGGCAAGCCAGTCCAAAGCATAAATCCCTGTAAGATAGGGCCAGGCCTTATTGACACAGAACGCATGAATTTAGGCCTTATCCTGTTGGAAAATTGTAATCCTTTGTCAGTTCGAAGAAATCAATGACGGAAGAAAGTGTTACGCGATCCGAATATAAAATTCCACATCCCGGTCACCATATAATACACTCAGAGCACTTACTGTATGAGCCAAATCTTCCTCATAATTATCGCGAGCTAAAGTTAGCACGTCAACGGAAATACACTGTATTCTGTCAAAAGTCTTGACGGTGGTGGCTCCGTGTAACCGGTCTGCTTAAACTACTCTTGTCCTGTTCACTGTAGAGAACAAAATGCTATAATTAAATCTTAAATAATATGTCTTTCTGTCCGTAATAGACAAATCTATATCTGCAGCTGCTGTAGAGAAGTGGTTTTGCACAGTTCTTTTTTACTTTAAACGTGGAACATTCATTTGGCGTTGACTGTATGGCTCTTATAAAGACATCACGTTTAAACGCCACTTTGAACCCCGAAGTACTCGTTTATTTTGTTTGATGAGATCAAAGTATATCATGTAGACGAAGAACAGTTTATTAAATATTCACTAGACTTCTGTTATCTGTTGGCCAGTCCTCGAATACTTCTCGGCCGAATTTGCCGGAGTAGCACAAATGTCCTTAATTCACATCTATAGGTTCGCCTATCCGCGGCACGACATGGAGTGATCGCAAACGATATGAACTACTGGTCCCATGTTAATAAGTTTCTGCTTGGGCCACACAAAGAGGATTGATGGCGTCAGGGTTGAATCGGGGATGATGCTTACACGGTTCTCACGTGACCAGCTGAAATTGGGCTAGCGGCCCACCCATATAGCACCATTGCAACATGGACAGGCTCTGACTTATTAGTTTTCTTGCGCACACTTATTTGCTAAGACAACTGATTCCAAATCTTGCCTCCTGATTTTTAATATGGTTTGTTCATCTATGGAGATCAGTATATAATACATAATTGTTACCGTACTATAAAATTGTTTGGTCACTTCAACCTACGGTGTGTGGTTTGTCTAAACAAACTGTAACATCTGTCTGGACTTTCTCCTCACTCTCCGCCTACTTCACCCTTTTTGTAAGTAGTATGTTTTATGACATAATTACGCCCGCAGAAAGGTCGTTTGGCCGTCATCTTGAATTGGGACATTTTCTGTTTGTGCTCGACCACTGACAGTTGAAACATTACCGAGCTGTTTGCGGTCGTTATCTGTTTGATCTGACTTCGGGGTGTTAAGTTCTATTGGTACCCAGGTAGCCTCTGAAGTAAAACGCAGAGCAGAATCTGCACAAACTATACCGTTCTGAGAGCGTGATGTTTGCTTGAATAATAGTGTTGCGAGCCATGAACACCGGTGGCACAAGAGTTACTTACTCGGAAGACCAATACGTGGGTTGTGCGTTTCAATAGGACCACAAACAAAAACTATCTTCTACGTACGACACTCGTCTCAGAAGGTCACGGTTGCCATGTAAGCCGGTGCTCAGTTCCTTTATATAACAAGAAACATTTCATATGATGCTACACGCCGATGTTGCTTCCTGTATTTCTCCCGCGGCCATTTCGATGTCAAAATCCATGCTCTTGACCCACTACGGAATAGTAGTGGTATGAGTAGTATAGTGTGACCGCTGTTCCTCACTACAATACATCCTTTGAATATTGCGATACACAATGTGATTCTTGATATCTACGATTTGCGTTCACGTGACTGACACGATAGTGAGGAGTGAATCTGTTTCTAAAACCGGTGAACCAGCTTGGTCGGATCACATCAGAGCCAATGAGTGGACTGTATATACTTTAATTGAGGTAGAAGTTGTACACAGTCTACAACACAATTGCAACAGGATCAAATATCGTTCAAATATTATCTCACATTAAGTAGCAGAACGCGTTTTTTGTGTACGAATAGTTGACGTCTTATCAACCTAAATGTGTAAAAAGTTTGGCAAAATTTTGATCCCAGGGACTGAGAACAACGTAGTGGACGACTGTTTTAGCCTTGATGCCCCACATGAGCACCATGTACGTGGGAGAATCAGACCAACCATCCATGGACAAGCTTCCGGTTTCAGTCCAGACGTTTGTCCACTAGACAACGGGGTATGTTCATCGGGGGTGCAGGAAGGTGTGAATTATGTGCGTGGTTTCGTTTCGGAACGTAGTAGAACACAGCACTTTTGTTGCACTTCTGAACCTCAGTGCGGGGCTTACGCCTTCTTCCGGTGAATGCATCAAGGAGAGTTAGAAAGGTTTATTCCTGCCTTTAAACATTTATTTTCTCAACATTCGTCTAGACTTGTCGAGTAGTCATCCTCACCTAATCTCGATCAAGACCGTAGGTTGACTATTCTAACATCTATCCGTCGAAGAAGGAACAGTCTTTTGTAGTTGAAAAGGTACAGATCCCGATAATTTCCTGTATGTAACGTGACAAAACCTAACCAAAATCCTATGAATTTTCCATTGTTTTACCATGCCGAATGAACGGTTTTATTATACCCGTCATCGAACACGGGCCTCTAATCATCGGTGGTTATCTGGGACTGTCCTTGTCCAAATACTAATTATCCTGCAGATGATCAGCCTAGTAACACTTCCATAGATCGGTGCAATCCAGCGTGGGAGCTTTTGTCCACATCAAGGATTAAAAGCCCAAATGGGTCAACATGTGACGTGAGCAAACATTCATTTGAGACGACGCTGGTTACGTTTATAATTGGCGAGAATAGGCCTTTCCACTTTCGACAATCGAGTCGGAGGCAAACAGGTGATGTCCGTTGCACGGTTCATGTGGACGCGTTTACCGCAAATGTACACTGGAGCTCTGGACTTGTTTCGTTTAGACCAGAGTGAAGCACAAAGAAATTATAAATGGTCCATTTTTACTGGTCAGGGTGACGACAAAGCCACAGGATACTCCTTCCCCAAGTAGCATTCAACCGAACTTTACCTGTTTGCTAGACAAAAATGCACTCATTAACGGGAGCGTTCTGCTGGTGTCATCGCATTCAACTTAAAGACAGATTCTCATCAGTTAGAAATGGGTTTAAAGCAGCAGTTTAAAAAGTGAGGGAAAATGGATTTGGCACCACTTATAAAAAAAAGTTTCATGCAATCTCCAACTTGAATGGTGGTTAGAAGCATTCGCTCATTCTATACATTTTCCAGACGATACCGTTGTGGGTAGCCTGTTATCAGTGTAAGATGTCCAAAGGGATTTCCTTGCTATTATTCTACATCTGAACAACCGTGTAGCGAACAGTTATTCAACATCAGGCCATTTATATGGAACAGAGTGGTCGGTGCAAGGCGAACGGAAACAAACAGCAAGTTCAAGTGAGGTCAGACACGTCATAGGCAGACACGGAGACAAAGTTCTGATGCGATTATGTCACAATTATGACGTAACTGGTACTGTGGCGTTTCGATCGGTCTTGGTGTGGGTGGTTGACCATGGCAATTTCAACACCTGAACAAAGCGCTTCTGTGAGCACAAGGGTGGATTATTCGGTAGAATTTCGATCGCTTCAACCGTTGCCAAAATTCGGCATCTGACATCTTTTGATTGAATGTCGTTGACTCGGACGAAAAGAGGAGGTCAGGTTGACAGTATGATGTGTATCAGCGAGGTGCGCAACAATTGCGTTTGCGATCGTCTTGGTGACTCCGCTATTGATCCAAGCTGGATGATGGTCACGGATGCGCTCGAATAGGCGCCTGGTCGTGCGACCCACGTAATTAATGCCACAGTAACAAGTAAGTGAGTTCGAGAATGTTTTCTCAGTTGTCTGAGCTTAAGCCGTCATCTCCGTCAGATGCTGAATGACTGAAGTCTACACTGGCTAATTCATGCTATCAATACTAGCAGCAGTGTTCAATCCTGAAACATTTCTTAACGCATGAACATATCTTAGCAGCGGAAAGTCTGGGGGGAAATGGGAGCATTATTCTATCCAAGCCAGTTACGTCATAATTGTGACATCATCGCATCAAAACTTTGTCTCTGTGTCTGAACTCACTTAAACTTGCTGTTTGTTTCCGTTCGCTTTGCACTGACCACTCTGTTCCATATAAATGGCCTGATGATGAATAACTGAAAACGAGCTTGTTCGCTACACCATTGTTTTGATGACTGTGCTGTGGATTTTCAACCATTATTCGATATCTCCATGATCGCTCAAACTAGAACACACGCAACAGGACACAGAGTGAAGACGGATACACTGAACTTAAGTTCCATCGTCTCATTGAATGTATTTACACTGCCTGGCCTTCTAACCGAGACGCTGCTGTTTTCTTTGTCGTCACCGTGATTCATTGGCGCACGTTTTAACCGATTCGGTCTGCTAATTTAAGACCCCTCGAGGTGGGACTCTGCCGAGACATCATGGGGTGGAGAAGGAACAGTTACTGTTAAATAGTCTCACGTCTCCATTAACTTGTGGTAAGCGGAGTTCAAACGACCGTTAAACATTACATCGTGCAAAGGTATGAGATGAGTGGACAAAAGTAAACAATCAGTGGTGCATCGCAGCAAAATTACTAGCAAAGTATCGGGTAGTCTTATAACTGATTGATCGGGACCTACCACAGATGCCGTCTTCCGTGTCGAACTAGGTGTTTACATGCTCATGCAATACTAGTGTGCCTGTAACCTCGACCTTTGACGTCGCCGACTGAGATCAAGTCTAATCCAACCCCACAAACGTCCCCCGTCGCGCACGCTATAGTTCAGATTGACGTTCCGGATTAGCCGTTGGCACACAAAAACAGCCGGGGCAACAACTGGCCTGTAAACTTACATTTTTCGCGAGGTCGATTGCTTCTGCACGTGCAGTGTCACGATCCAGCTTGACACCCTCCAGTTCAACTCGGGCATCACTCAGGCGCTGTCTCAGCTCGGCTAGATCATGCTCTAGGTGCAAAAAGATGGTGGAAAATCTGAAGTGTTTGTTTGTAAATAGAAACAACAATGTAACGAAAATGCAACGAAACTTGTGGCAATCCGTGTATTTTCTTCACCATGTTTGTATGGGTAGTGTAAGTGATGTCTAGATCACATTGATGGATTTTTCCTTAAGGATGGTGGCTCGCAGGACTCCAGCTCTACGCGTCTCAACTTGCGATGCAATCCACCATAGCAGCTGATCAGGTGGAGGTTAGCTAGCCCTAACTGAAAAATAGGAGTGCGTAAAAGAAAGCTACACCCCGGCCTCCTCAAACGCCAGATTGAGCAACGCAGTGTTTGCGGACATCCACACAACCGCCAACATGCTCCGCACGGTTTTCCACACATCCCTTGAAAAACAAGTAGGACCGGCAGGATTCTACTGCAGGGCATATGCCGTGGAGTGGTGTTCGTCTATGGCCGTGTTGACACGAGGCGCAAAGTCCGGTTCGTGTGAGTTTCACCATCTAGGCTGACGGAGGATAGCGACCGCTGGACACCCGACATTCGGCGAACGGTCTGCCACCGGTCAACCACGATCTCGATCGTCGTGCCTGTCAAGTACGGTCCGCTATCACCCCCAGGACAGCCCTGGTTCATGCTGAACTGTCAACAGGCTAGTTCAGTAGCGAACGTAACAATTGCCGGTTGTTGAGCGCATCAATTCTAAGCGGTCCCTAACGGCTGAGTGACAGTTCTCGAGCCACGGCGCAGTCGGAAACTCGCCACCCAAGGAAATAGACCCCACGTACATTACTCTCGACCCAAACCAGCTTCCCTGCAGTATAAACCAGAGCATGAAGTGGATCCTAAGACACCAGTCGGAGGCTGGCCCAAGTAGTCCAGCAAAAATATGCGCCACGGGGCGGAACCAAGTCGGCGTACAGGCAACACCAACTCCGTCCGCGTAAACGCGAGTCTGCGTACTGTCAGCGTCACAAAGTATTTGCACAGCAGACCCCGCTAGTCTCGCACATCAAAATCGTATCACAGCCACTAACGAACGACAAGAAACGAGATAAGGCACGTATACAATCACATNCAGTTATAATCAGGTTATCTGTGTATCAGTAACATTTCTTATTGCTGAAACATTTGCTTATATTCACGGACGTTTCATGACAACGGCTATGGTGAAGATAACTCTGAATTGTGATCAAAAGCGTCCTGTTCGTTACCGCCAACACCCCCGCATTCAACCTGCACAAGTTAAACGCCTAAATCACAAACCGCACAACCGAACACGCTAATTGACAGAGGGCAAAGTGATACCGCATTTAGACTCAAAGATCAATGTGACGTCCAGTCTCGGTCTAATCGTGCCTAACAGATTTCGATCATAACGTCCATGAGGAAGGCCATCGATGTGGTTGAAACGTTGAGCAGTGAGACTTGCTGCTAACGTTGTCGTATTCTCAATCCGCTTACTGAAAACATGTTGGGCAGGGCGGCCAAACTGTTTGATTTCCTCCGTGTTAAAGTTGGTGAGGATATCTTACAGATTGTGTTGTTATTTCAGTTGCCACAGGAGCCAGGTACGACGCGACACAAAAGAATGTGTGATGAAAGGCCATATGTGTAACCATGTTTATCATATCGATGTCAAGTGATACACATGCGACTATGATTTTCGTTTGTGTACAGCGAGAGTGAAACGCAGAACGGGGACATACTACAAGACTACTCCATCCACCTCTTTATCGAATGTTTCATTTTCATCTACATGTCATTTCAATCACATGATATTTTTCATGAATTAAGACTGACACACACACCGTTTTTGATAGCCGGTTCTGGGATACACCCAAAATCCGAAATCATCACACCACACTCATAGGTGATGGTCATGTGTACATTTGACGAAGTGTTATCAGTAGGTAGGAAAGGCCAAGTATTTTTGTTTCGGGTCAAGCAGATGCTGGTCCAACTCAAGTAGTGGTGAAAAGGCCTTAACCCCTTTGGAAAGCTTCAGTAAATGCTTGTGCCTAATGCATTATTCCAAAAATGACGTTCTAGTGTTAGGCGTCTATAGTGTATAGCACGTATTTTCAGGCAGCTGTTCGTAAAATGAATAGACCTCCTTGATTTTTCTGATTTCAGAACATAGGCGTTCATTTTCGTGTTGAAACCCAGCGATTAACTGGTCTTGTTGTATCACTTCTTTGCGCAATCGCTGGACCTCTTCACTGGCATCAACCAAACATTGACCTGGAATTTTTCCTTCAGAACCAGCTGAGTCTGGCGGACATTTATGTGCACTGGTCGATCGAGTTATTCCATCAGTCACTCCGCGGGTTGTCTGAAAATTACAAATGGCAACTATTAACTGGACATTGATAATTAAATGGGCATTTACAAACGCTGAGCTCCAACTACCGAGATAAGTTTTTTTGCAGAGTAAAAGGAATAAGGACTATAGTGAGTTTTGATAACAAGAGCTATCTTTGTAGCATGACCACTGCATTGATCAAAAGTATTACAAGAAAAGTATTATAAGAAAACTTAGTCCATTACAAGACCAACTGGAGCAGTCGAGGAGAGAAAGTAATGATGTGTGAAATGGATCGATTTCGTTGAAACCTTATCAATGTTGGGTGTATCGAGCTATCGTGCAATTCAGACAGCAGTCGGAATAACGGCAGCGTAACCAAGAGCAAGAGAGAAGCAATGCACACGTTATTTAAAACTCAAGAACTCGCTACATATATGAAAACAATTTCACTGAGTTTACTCAAGGTCTCATGTTCCAGGTATACATAGAATTCTATGTACAATACAGACAAGCGCCAGTGTATGATTGTTACGACGATCTTAAACGTGTTAGAGAGTCATCCGTTACTATAATGCTTCAGCTACAGTAATTTTACAAAGGGGGTAAAAATGTGAACAGTAACCTAGAAGGATCATCTTGCCTAATGGCAAGTTATAACACGGGATTCAGTTTTTTCCGTGAAACTACGCTTTTGCGTCAATAGAAGTGAACAACAATCAAGTGTACGGAAAACAGCTAAATGGATCAAATTTAGATCTTCGAATCGGTTCTTGACTGAACAGTGAACAGGTTGTGGAAAGAACGGTCTGCTGGGCGATCCGCAGTGATTGCCTTCCTCCCGACTTTTAGACGCATCGAGGCTATTGTGTTATAGTCTATTTTGTATGGAACCCGGGGATACATATTTTTTTAAATAAGCTGTTTTTATGAATGGCACGCGAACACAGCACCGGTGTTACTACATAGAATTAAGGTAAGAGAGAATTTATGTCGTAACTTATATCAGTAGTACCGAATAACTTCAAATCACTTGGGTCTCCTTTCTGACGTTTTCTCAAATTTGGAAGATTGTCCTGATACCCCGGCAGTCTGAGTCAACGTCATTGGGATTGATGGTAATACTTTATTGGGCGGACCATCCCAAATCGCAACAGCGATTAAAACAGTACTTTTCCCAGTTGTTGCATTGCTCCGCAAAATAGGTGAGCATGCTCAAAGGCCGAATCATATGGAAAAATGTGTGTGTGGGGGGACAATACACGTGCTTTCTCAACTTTGTTCCGCTGCACTGCCAACGGAACTTGGTTGTGTTGTTTAACAAGCAGGACCAGGAACAGTTTCAGGTTACCTTACTGGACGAAAGTAAGTACGTTCGAGACGCTGAACCTAAGTAGGTATCCTTAGCAATTTTTCTGATAGAAAAATGAAACCAAGAATGAGGCATAAATTCGTCCAGATAGCGGATCACGCCATCGTACAACGGTGAAGTTATCAATGGGGTTGTCACTCATCAAATTTCTATCGCAGTTGAGAATGCGGCGCGGAACATCGTCTCGCCCAGTACCTGCTCGCTATTGATGCCACGCCTCGAAGATAGCTTCCCTGTGTCTTCCTAGACATTATGTGTTTGCTGCCCCCCCTTTTGTTTTCAAACCAATTATGTTGGGAGAACCACAAGAGGGTTGTCGGGAAGGATTCAAAAACACTTCCTGAAATGGCTTCGCAACGGTCCGACAAAGTCCATTTCCTTCGCGAGTGGTTCCCACGTGGTCTATTCTGGCCATCAAATAAAGCCGGATAAAGTCTTCCGAATCATCTGCCAGTTTAGCCAAGCACACTCCACAGGTGTCATGGTATGATTGCTATCAGCAGCAAAATATAGTGTCTGCGTTCACAAAAACGATTAGTACGAACCCTCCACTTCCCTCGGCCGGCTGTTCTAAGGCTCCTTGAAACCCGAGCAAGCATGGACCGCCTGGCACCGACGAATGCGTATTTCGTGATAAGCACGTGTGACACCCTCACATATCCACCAACGTCCCCCCCCTCCTCCGATAGACTGCGATCCAGCCCACCTGACTTATTCTGATCATCATGTATGAGAATGGTCGGAAACAGCTGTGCGCAGGTAACTTCTTATGAATTCAGTACGGATATAGAGAACACTGACTTGTATTACTTAATGAATAACCCAATTTGTGAAATTTTCAGGTGTCACATTATCTAAAATGGAATGACAACTACAGCGCTACTGCTAGTGAACGATACAACCTATATCATATCGGAAGCGTTCTTGCGAGACATCTAGTGCTAATCCTCCATGGCCCTGTTGAGCCGGCGGATTGGCGGACTGTCAGTTTGGCGGAGAAGCGCCAAGCGGATATGGGACCACTTCATCCCTACAGCACTGGCTGCCAGTTGAGTAGGAACTGTTGTGTACGCGCTTCTGTGCCCCACAATCGTGTCAAGGCTCAAGGTGCGTCCTGATTGGTCGCAACTTCAACGACCAATGGCCCATTCGTCCACACACTTAAAAATGATGCTACCGCTTATAAATGGGACAACACACTACGTACTACTGAGCCACGTGTTCTCTCTGCCGTTGTTATTGCCTGTGAGGCTTACTGTTGATTGAACCCGAATGGAGATACAACAGGAACCTTGGTCCAAACATGATCCCGGCGATCAGGAGTCGTGTGATGATACGTTTTTGCGTTTGCACCAGAGGCCAGTGGTCCACTTGGAGTTAACTAATTTAACTACTGTTAGTCTTGAACAGGACCCCAACGTAACACCAAGTCAGCAGGTCAAACACACGGACAACACTGTTAAAATTATCACCTGAAGTCGTGTGATCACATTTTGGAGTTGTAATACTTCGGCTTCGTAGGCAGATCGGATTTCGGACAATTGTTGCTCTTTTGTACTTTGTTGCTGAGCCAATTCCGCTTGTAGTTGAGCCATCTAGGATTGGTGAAATGAGCGAAGTAGGAGGGGAGGAGGTGATTGTTAGGGTTTATCACAATGAACACTTCACACAGTACGTGATAAATACTGGTGGTCAAGATAGCTGATAAAATATAAGATACTGAGTAATGAACCGAACCAAAAACAAATGGTTCAACTAGAGATCAGCTGGTCGAATAAGGGTGGATGTGTGCAGGTATAAACTAAATAAAGATGAACACGACAAGAAGAAGAGACGTAAACTGTGAATTTGAGTGAGAGATGGCGATAACTGTCTAGGAACAAGCTGAACTCGATCTTTGATTTAGTCGACGATTGGTAGTCTCGTCCAGAATATAGGCTTGTAGCTGAATTTCCTGTCCAGGAACAAGGCCTTCTAACGAAGTCCATCGAATTTACTTTGATCGTAAGGCATAAATAAAGTAATTGCCATATAATTTACCGTCGACCGTATAACAATATCTTGTGTCTAATCCAAAAACGGTGCCATAAGTTCATATGTCCGGGAATGGAGCGTCTAGTTATGCAGGTAATTCTTGCTGAGCTGAACCTTTTGAACTTACAGTGTCCTTGGCGAGGTTGGTTTTCTGGCCCTGAAAAGTTAATGTAAGAGTGTTATAATAGACCTATCCTGATAGTGTCGACGTTCATACCTAAGGGGTTTCTGGATGTTTTAAAATTGGGCTGACGCTGCAAAACTGGAGCTGAAATCTGAAGTCGCCATCTAGTTTTACTTAGTCCGACAAGAAGCCTTTACTGTGAAACCACCAACGAGAAGCATGTTCAGGCGGTTTTAAGCAAGTTCTCCCAGTGAGATTTGTGAGAATACATTTGTGGTCGAAATTGTATGAACAACTTATGGGGCATCGTGAGTGTCCACTAGTGATAGGCTGTGCATGTGTAGTGCATACAGGTTTAGTGGTGTGTTTGGTAAACACAATACTCATTCTCAGTAAGTGCTTAAAAAGGTTGGTAACGCCGTGAACAAAGATGATGAACGAACTGTGCTCTCCGTATTCCATTAATCATTGTGCGGAAAGGTATACACTTGCAAAGTAAGTACATAACGCACTTCGACAAATGTCCATCTGTTAGTTCTCAGAATGATTCCGTGAGAACCGCTACAGTGAGTAACAGGAGAGACTTCCGAGTTGTTGGTTAAACAATATTTACAGACGGTTTGTTGGTCATTTGCAGTGTACCGCACGTCACCGTGGAGTATACATTACGTGATTCTGTTACCGTTCAAACAAAAACGAAAAAATAGTTCGTTACACTAGTGATATGGCAAGAAAAATGTGCTAAAACGGTACGATTGGTGATGGACCAAAGCTTCTGTCGAATGTGCATCAAGAAAACGGCTGTCCAGACTGATTTATCTGACGGTTAAGTCGGTCAAGTGCTAAATGTCGATAGTGGATAAGTGGGCCAGTTCTGTAAACCTTCGCTATAAGAGTGATTTTGTCGCATGGCCGCTGAATCGAGACCTATACAATGCACCTCATCAAACACGTCCAGGCGCCGCGCCTCGCTGATGATCTCCTACCTTCTCACGTGTGTCTAAGAGACAAATTGCTTATCCTTACTCAACACATTTTGGCGTACTCATCTCCTCGTCGTTGTGCAGCAGAATACACTGGACTTTGGATAAAGCAAAGTCTCAAATGGTTCGGAGAGCATCATCCGGCCTAGCTAAGAACTGGAATGGGAAAAATGATCGCATGCCCGACAGTCACTCATCTGGCAGGTACGAGCAATACACGGTCAACCCGACCGAGTCGTCCAAGGCCGTCCACAAAATCCTGGTCAACTGGCCAACTTCATTCCAACAACCTGTTTGACAACAGTCGAGGTGTTTGCAATTCAAACTGGCAATCTAAAACTGTGCGCACGAAAGAAGTTCGTCCGTGCAGTTAACCTCCTACAGCCAGGGATTCGTTCATCTTGGTCCATTGCTGACCGGTCACAAATGATGCAAATCGTTTGTGGTCTACCTAATTAAAAGCTACGGCTTATATTACCAGACTACACGGAAAATCCCTACGGAGTCTTTTAACTTAAAGGTGGGTACTGACTTGAAGATAAGATCTCCACAACATGTACTTGTCACCATGTATATGCATCATTTCGGATCAACTGTGACCCCACAAGTGACATTCTGATAAATGCTACAAAACCACACATTCCACTGACGACCGGCTCCGTTTTTTGTTTTGATTCATCCGATGAAGCGTATCAGTCTGAACTTTCTGCAGTTGGCATTCTGGCAGCTGAAGAGCCAGTCCCAATGACTTCACATGTTTTCAGAATCCGTAGGAACAAGCAAAGTGACTACACTTCTGACACCAACTACCAGGTTGATCAGCAAAATCCGCAGCATTCCATGCTGGCCCACTTCCGAATACAGCCATATGTTAGCCATGATCAACGAGGTAAAGAAAAAGACGAAGTAGTACTCCGGAGAATATCACATGACGTGCATCTACATGTTGTTTTATTCAAGGACGGAGACACTACTCCTTTAGATTATGAGATACGCTGGTGGACAGACGTCCTCTAAATTTTAAGGAAAATTTTGAAACTGAATCAAAATATTACCCTAATCCGATTGATTATGCCGTTATGAAGGAGTGAAAATACACAATCACGTGACTCGAAATGCCACCAAGGGGTAAGTGGAGGGATTGGCCAACAGAGCACCGGAAGCGTTCACGATAGACAATACACTGATGCTCGAATGACAGGATCGACAGGTGTTTGTATATCTGATTTAAAAATAACACCGAGTCATAATTCCGTAGGTAATAGACTGAAAACAACAGTCTTGGAATCACATTATATGCATGAGTAAAAAATGACCTAATACGTGAATCAAAAGCGGATGTTGTGAGAGTTTTGTGCGATTCACTTAATAACTGAAACATAAACGAGACACTACTCACACGTGACTTCTCCTCAGCAAGCTCTTGCTCCAAACGTGAGACTAGATTGGCCAACATACTTGGCCTTTGGTCATTGACCGCTCGTAGATCATTCAGTGATCTGTCGCCTGAGCTAGAAGGTGAAGTTGAGCAAGCCTCCTGACGAACTGCACGCACAACAGAGGCTTCGATGGACTCTGGAACACTGACGTCCATCGTCCTGCATAGTATAAGAAGACAGAGGGCAGGAGGAGGACGTTGCCGATCGCAGTTTGCACTCTCTGACACTGTGAACAAGGGAGTACTCACGGACACACTAGGGATATTGGTCTGTTTGAAGCACTGGGCTCGAAACCTGAGACTCCTAAACATTCTGAATTCAAACATTTCAATCTGGTTGACCAGCGTGACAGCTACAACAATTTGAAAGTCACGGTTTTTATAGAAAGTGGTTCATCCATAGTACGTTGTATTGTATGGGACAAATGACTTTCTGTCATTCGAAAGTCCTTTGAAGTTTACGTACTCGCCGTCCGGTAAACGTTGATATGACCATCACTTCGTCTAGAAGGTGGAAGATTGTCGTTTTCATCACTGCTTTCTATCCTTATGGGAAACGGTCAGTTAAAACAATGCGCCAGTGTGGAGTCATGCAGAATTAAACACCAATGTACATACAAAACTCCAAATGTGTTCTAGTATCCTCCCGGGACCACTGTTGGTGTGGGGATGTAGCTCAGCGGTAGAGCGCTTGCTTCGCATGTAAGAGGCCCCGGGTTCGAATCCCGGCATCTCCATCTTTTCCGCACTTTAATTCGGGGGTTTGTCTTCCACACTGAAAGAGCGGCGTTCCATGCTAGGTCGATCTTCCCTGGATTAGCCACGGTTGCTGTAGTATGACCTCGTAATTGCTTGCCTTCACGTTTACTTTAAATCTTTACAACTGGGGTTACCTCACGCAAACAGAGAGAGCTGCGAGCCCCAACGAAGCTCTCACGATTGACCTGCTGAGTGGTTAACAGAATTGTTGTTTTTAAATATACAGTATACTACTTATAAGTACGTAAACAACTGAAACCAAAATGTCTTCAGTTTTGTTGTTAAGGTCCATTGATGGTAATTCAAGTTCGATGGAATTTTCCACTAACTGAATGGATTCACTTGGTTCAAAATTGCTTTACTGTAAAGAATACATTATGTTTTTAGGTCAAGAATATGCTCCTAGCATAGAGTAGAAGTCGAGCAAACAGTGTTGCAAGGAGCGCTTTGTGCTAATGATTTCCCGGAACGTTTCAGCCGGAAAACCAATAGGCTTACCCCTGCGGAAAATGCTACTGTGGAAGTGCTTTATAAAGCCGTTTGCACCAAACTCCCCTTCAATGTTGGCAGTCTGATGAACACGTTTGGAAAGATGATCAGTGCTGCGTTGAAAAATGTGCATGTAGCGGCCTGGAGATTTCACTGGCCTGCCTGCGGTATGGTGTGTAAAATAGTTCCAAAACTCATAGTTGCATATTGTACCTAAGCTATTAAGAAAGCTCGCAGGATGCATGTTGTCCGATTGTTTGTCTACATGTCATGTGTGACCGTGGCGCGAACCCGAAGGACACACGTGTCATTTCTTGCGGTTTACTCACTCGTCTGAAACCGGCCTACTTCGAAAGGACAGGGGAAGCCTTCAATGCTCCTCCGCAGCCCTTATCCACGCCGGCAGCTGTCTCGGAACAGCCTCGCCCAAGCTCATCGTCCTCAGCAGACATCACGACTTTGCCGATGACGCCAGCACCCACCGTAACGCGTTCAAGTCGTAGGGTGCACTGGCCGAAACGTCTCATAGAGGGTTAGTGTTTGTGAAATCTCGTTTTTTCGGTCATAACACACAAAAAATCGAAAAAACATTTCTCAAAAAAATATCGTTTTCCAAACAAAAACAATTGCGTTTGCCCAGGTTGATCTCTCTCGAATGTCCCTATTCGCTGTATAATTTGGTTGAGTACGTCATTTATTTCTGTACTGATACTCAGCCAGTTTCGTTCTGTTTTCTGTCGCATGTCTCATCCGACGCCGGCATGACGTGTGTGGCATCTTCGATCGCGATCATCCTCTATCTCGTATTAAATGTCGTGCTTGAACGTTCTGTGGTTGCCTCGCCTCGAACATTTTTTTAAACGGTTGTTTCGGCACCTTTAAGAGAGGATACTCGAGTGGGAGTTCGCTAGGAACTGTGGGCATCAGTGCTCCTCCACCCACGGCGTCTGGGGATTTTCGTACCAATCGAAGGCTGATTGGATATCGGCTGGTACGCCTTGAACCAGATCAGGCCAAGGGTGGCTGGCCCCAGTTATCCTCATCAGGATCGAAGGGTTGTTGACACAGTACTCTTTTAGGGGGGAGCTGTGTAGTGGCCTGGAGATTTCACTGGCCTGCCTGGTGTGTAAAATAGTTCCAAAACTCATAGTTGCATATTGTACCAAGGCTATTAAAAAAGCTCGTATGATGCATGCTGTCCGATTGTTTGTCTACATGTCATGTGTGACCGTGGCGCGGAGCCGAAGGACACACCTGTCACACTTCCGGTTTACTCGCTCGTCGACGGCCGGTCTCTAGCCTCTCTAGCTATTTCGCGTGTCGGTGCCTTTTATAACGCTATCAGAGACCACCCGTACATTTCGTCGAATAAAGGTTTGGTCTCTCTCCTCAACGGCCTTTTGCTTTTCGCGTCTGATAATTGCGTACCTGGGGAAAACGCGACTTAGTGCGACGAGCACTAAATGCATAATGCAGTAAAGCTTGCCCAGCTCTCAAAAATGACTACGTTACTCCTATCCCCGGTTGAAAAGTAAAGCCCCAGGTTTTCTACCAGCCATTGTATCTGTTAGATTTCCTAAGATTTCGGAGACACATACGTCGGTAGAACAGAAAGAATGCTTGAAACCAGGGCCACGGAGCACATCCCAAAGTGGTTGAGAGTTGCATTAACTCGCCCGCTACTGAGTAACGCTCAGCGTGAACGAAACGCCGTCTCTTCCATTGTGAGGCACCTGTCGACCACAGGTCATGATGTCAATATCGCATCTTTGTTTAAGATCATGATGGACGCTTACAGCTCACAAATCCGCAAGTATGCCGAAGCCTTGTTGATCAATCGTCAGCAGCCGGCTCTACCAGCGCAAGAACAGCTGACTGTCAATCTTTGCCTGCCGTGGGTTTAGCCGTGACTACCAATCACTATCCAGCTCTATTTGCACTTTTAATCATTTCATTTAAGCCTAATCGGCTTTTGTTTTCATGCTAGTCACACGTTTACGACTGATGAGAATGTGAGAAGTGAATTCATATCGTAATTTGTTTCTTCTGACTGTTCTATTGAACTCTCATTGCACGTTGGTGAAAACCATTCACTGTCTTACTTTAGTTCCAGCGGCAGAACGCACAACAACCGCCCGGAAAAGTCATTCGGTATAAATCATTGCATTACGCGTGATGATAGTAAATATGTGAACTACCAAAAAACAGGCAAACTAATTACCAGTAGGATGTATGGCGGTTTAAAAATATTTGGTTACTGTTTGTTTTTATTGCACTAGACAGGATGGTATCCGATGAATACATTGATGAAAAGATGAACCACACGTTACTGGTCCTCCAAAAAAGTCTAGTGTGTTACTCGGTTGATAGCTCTTCATAAACGCTATTGGTTAGTTGAGCATTAATGTGTAACTGTGTCCAAAATGAACAGATTAGGAGGAACTGAGAGACGAAGTGAGAAAATTATATCAACGGACATTGACTTCCCAAACTCCGGAATGTTTACTAACCGAAAAATTAAACCTGGTATGCATGCACAAGATGAAAAGCTCGACATATCAAGCCCATGACATGAACATTGCATGCCAACAATGTACCACCTTCGCCATCTCAGTATCAGTGGTTGAAACTGATACTTAGCCGCTGTAAAGCCGTGAGAAGAGGAACAAGCTCTGGGTTCAAAGTTCAAGAGGGGGCAGAGATGCGACCTACTTAGAAAGCTTATGGCTTTAAGCTCAAACATCCAGAACCAAGATGCTTACAATGAGCAACCAAACAGCCAACTTTGAAGTGAGAGTACAATGGCATCTACGGCGTTCACTGCTTCACTTCACAGACAACCTAGTCATACAACAGCAACATTCACACCAACGAGCTTGAGTATCTACCACATTTTCAAACGTCCCTTACAACAAATTGTCACGTGGGCAACGGCCAGGAAGGTAACTGTGGACTGGGGGATGCACCATGTGTGCAAATGAGGGAGGCCGTGCAAATCTCACCAACCTTCCGTCCTGTTCGTTAGCGAACGTCTTGTGTGTCCTGTTTGGTTTCACGAAACCCGGGGATCTGGGCGGAACAGATTTGACAACCCGGAGGTTTGATTGCTTGTTAGTGTGCGAAACAAGTGATTCCCTCGTCGAATAGTGTCCCTTTTTTTGGTGTGACTATGAAACAATCACAAAATACGGAGAGATCAAGAATCAGCTCTAATAAGAGTAGCAATAACAATGATAATAACAATGACAATATTAATAAGGGATAGTACATCGATGGTTCCCACTGATGCTTAACTGTCACACAACCACGAGGATGTAGGCAAGTCCTAACTATCTCACTTAGCGTCTCCAGACACTGACTCTGTGAGGCGCAAAGTACACAGCCAGGGAGACAAACCCGTGGCCAACCCCTTGGTGAACAACTTCATTTCTCGATGCTAGGTCATCATCTGTCCACTTCACACTTTACACCAGTCGATCGCAGCATCGAGAGAATGTGTTTAGTGTAGTAACCGATTAGCTGGTATCTTCAGTACAGAGCCTAATCATCTAAGTTTGTGTAAGCATAAGGAGTGTACAAAAGAGGTGGTTTGGCAATCACCACCAAGTACATATTTCCTAAAGTCTTCGCTGTTTTCTCAGTATTGTCACGCGATGCCACCGATCGAACACAGGAGTCGGTGATCAAATAGCTGAAGGCGGTTCACGTTGTCTACTCTGAGCAGCCATGTTTCGATGCCGCAAAGTAATGCAGTCCTCACTGACACTTTATATATGCGACCCTTTGGCCACAGAGAGATACTTCTCGGTCACTGTAGGTATCCTAGATTAGCGAATACCACCTTTGGTTGAGAGATATGCGCTTCTATTTCATTTCCTACACATCCACCATCGCTGTTGTAGCTTCCCAATTACACAAATCACTCAACAAAATGGTTTGGAACTAAAAACGAGCAATAAGCAAAATAGATGAGGCTTCGAGAAATAGACGGATTATTGAGAGGGCAGTAGTAAGTGACGTGAATTCATGCATTCATTGGAAATTTGCTTACTACAGTAAAACTAACCGGGTTTATGCGTTTTTCAAACAACACTTCGTTTGTAGTTGGTGTCTAGTAGCTCATGAGAGTGGAATATTTCAAATAACTTTAGATTACTACAGAGTGGCTCACAAGTTCCATGTCGTCGTATATAAAATCAAATTGTAATGAGGATGTTAATCTTCAGACCACCGCAATTCTGACTGCTAGGCGTCACAATAATTAAGCTGTTGTCTACTATCATGTAAGGCGAATTGCACAATAGTATACAAATTAATATCCCCATGTGCTATCTCTACCTAACTGTGATCTTCGTTTATGGTTATTCCAGGAAATTTTCATGCGTGCATAAATATACTTACAGCGACCAGCTTTACTAAATAAGAAAATTTGGGTACTCAAGGAGCATGGACACTGTAAGTGGAACCAGTACTTTACATCATGTTCAAACTATGTGCAAACATCTGTAATGTGGCCTACTGTGATAAACACATACAGCATGTTGTAATATGCTTTACGACCACTTATTTTTATTGAGTAGTCATTGAGCATCCGCCTCGCATAGCGCATGCCACCTTAAATTAAGTCCCCAGCTTTCACATTACAAGGCAGTTGTTGTCAATCTACATACATGATCTCAGGTTGCTTGACAATCGTGAGGTGCGAACCATCAACCGCTGTATCAGTGTAGTCGAGTGTCGTTACGGCCAAGTGATGAGGAATACCAATCCCGACTCCATAGGTGGTGATTCAAGAGGTGTGCTGTGATGATTATTTCAAGCTGCTTTGTTCAATGAGGACAATTGTTTGATTACTCTGGAAAGAGCTATAGGGTGTTCACGAATACACCTTCGGTATGAAGATATGTATAGCTGTGGGTGACCGTGATCCATAAGTCGTGATTGAAAAACATCACAAGATGATACCATACGTTTAAGGAGGTGATGTACACAGTGATATTTTGTATAGTTTCATGCACTCGGGTGGCACAATCTCGTCAGTTTTTAATAGTGCTGATGAGATATCAGCGGGGATAACAAAGACGTGCTGCTTTTGCTGATCTGCGTCATCTGTGGCGTCAAAAAATGTTTGGTTATCGTTGAAAGTAGAGTTAGGTAATGTACATCTGTGTTCTTTTCTCCTCTGTGGTTCGGATGCGTTGCCTGTTCGCGACAAACATATCAAGAGACTTACTGTGGTTGACTATGTTAGGAGGTGCATCTCCTAACGAAACAGCCGAGAGGAATCACTTTTCACACGTTCTTCAAATTAGTTAAAGTGACTTTGCATCTCAATACACATTTTTGTGCACGCAGATCTGCTATTCCGTCAATTTATACAAACTCTTGACGATACTACACGGACCCTTCATCTAGTCCTTTAGCCGCGTCGTACTATGGACATCGTTGTAGCTCCGAGCGCACTTCGGCTGTCCAGGGTAATTCCGCAACACTGTTGCTTCTCGGACACTGTTAATGTGGAAGATTGTAATGATCAGTCCGAATATGTGTGAACATCTTTTTTGAGTCCAAATCGTTGATTCTTGTAAGTTGCTCGAAATCTGTAACTTTTTGGTCACATTCGTTCATTTTCGTTGTCACTGTGTTAGGGGGATCCAGCTTTTCCCGTCTAAAACCACCTTCTTACTCAAGAAAATGATTTTATCCAATCGGAATGAGCAGAACTGTCGTCAGTAGTCGAGAGGTAACCTTCGCTACCACTTTCCCTGTTCGGCCCTCATTTCGCTAATTGCTTAGTGACGTTAACTACTTTTTTGCTGTGTGTCTTTCGGTGTTCTGGCACAAGAAGGTTTGTAGGTCGCTATGTACCATATAAATACTTTGCAATTTCTTTGTTGCTACATGTGTTGTTGGAGTGGAACGAAGTTGTTTTTTGCACCCGTCTTTTGGTTTGCCTTGGGCGCAATTAATGGGGATTGCCGCGTTATCTTTAGAACCAAAGTTTTCCGCATTAATTATTACGAGTAGGAGAATGCGACTTCTGTCAGTCGTATTACTCTACTGCGTACGAACCAGTGTATTCTGTAGAGAGTTTACAATACACTGACAGGCTAATGAAGTACGCCTGCATTTACTTAGACTATTTGCTAATTCGTACTTGGCCAATGCAGGTCACGGTCGTCGCCTTTGTGGATGATAAAATCTCTGTTCGGAGACATTAGAAAAGCTTACTTTCATTCAAGCTCGGTGGCGTAAACAGTGTTGTTGTTTGGCTGTAAACTAGGTGCACTTCACGAGACGGTGAAGGAAAAGCTGCACAGAGGCAGCTTAGCAAATGCCATTTTGCACCCACTTTCAAATTGGCTGGTTGTTCGTAAGATGTAAGCAAATTGATATTACTGTTCGATTTTAGACGTAAAGGCTTTAATAGAAAGTGGGTGCTAACCGTGCATCTTCTTAAGGCTTGAGGTTTGCTATTAATTACATGGTTGTATGGCAGTTAGACGTTAGTGCGAACCATTGATTTATTGCAGTTGATGATGACCAGTCACAATAATACTGTACACACATGTGTAATGAATTTACAAGAGGTCTCCTACTGAGAATCCAACACTCATTAGTAGCACTGTCCACGCTGAGTACTGTCAAGCGATTTATTCATAAACTTACCTTCTCGGGCACACCTCTTGGACGGATCTCCTTCACATTTCGAGGTATCATAGACTCACGGGTCGTGAGCGTGTCCTGACTGGTTGTATCGTCCACTGAGTCAAACAGACGAACCTTGGGATCAGTTAAATGGGGATAACACTGGCTTAGTGAAAAAATCTGCCTTACCATCTATATCACACGAGAAAAAAATCAGCACATACTTTGATTAAAGAAAAACATGTTGCACGTCGAAATATTCCCCCACTTAATTATGGTAAGCAAACACTTCAACCAACTTTTGTTATTCTCGGTGAATGACGTTTCGACGTTTTTTTTAAATACCGGGTCAAACACCTATTAAGAACGCAACGGTCTCCGTGTAAAATGTATGGCTAAGCATCATTTTGTTCTCTCCTTTCAATTCCACACGTGAAATAGTGTACAGAACAGTTGGACTTGTGGGAGCCGACAAACAACCTTTTTAAAGTGATCGATCGTCATTAGATCATGTGATAGAAAATAATGATGATTGATACGGAAATGAGATGGAAACAAAGAATAGGGACGAAGAAATAAGATAAGAANTAATTATGGTAAGCAAACATTTCAACCAACTTTTGTTATTCTCGGTGGATGACGTTTCGACGTTTTTTTTAAATACCGGGTCAAACACATATTAAGAACGCAACGGACTCCGTGTAAAATGTATGGCTAAGCATCATTTTGTTTTCTCCTTTCAATTCCACACGTGAAATAGTGTACAAAACAGTTGGACTTGTGGGGACCGACAAGCAACCTTTTTAAATTGATCGATCGTCATTAGATCATGTGATAGAAAATAATGATGATTGATACGGAAATGAGATGGAAACAAAGAATAGGGACGAAGAAATAAGATAAGAAAGAACATTCAGTCTATGTGACGCTTTATCAAGGTGGCTATAGGTTCGTTACCATCTATTTTTGAACACATACGATGTATAGCAAGCGTTTCGGAACAAGCTAAATCCGGTTTATTCACTTTCTGACAGATAATAGAGAATGATTTAACGAGGGCTACTAGGTGACCAAATCATTCTAAGCAATTTGTAATTGTATTCCTTGTGGTTCTACTTTTGTACAGTATCCTCACTATACGGCCAAAGTACTGCAAACCGCATACGTCTTACATGAAGTTAGTTACTTTATTCAAATTTATTCGCGGACAGCGTTGTTTAAGACTTCCTTTGGACGCCCTCTTGCCGATTTACTACACAGTTGGAGGGTGATTCCTCAGGTGAGACATACCCGGCCTCCCAAAATCGGTAATATACATCCAGTACGATAGTCTGACTGGGCTGTTCATTAAGCGGTCGGCAGCTACTGAAAAACACTGATGGGATAAGACAATTGAAACAACCTGATACATATATGTTTTGTACGGATACCTTAGGGCATTAGGCTGTAGGGATTTGAAACTGTTCGCGAGCCACAGGAGGACGGTGGTGCAACTAACATGATGGTCACTCTCGGATCACTATTCCACCGCGACAGGTTGACGTATCAGGTGATATTAGTTGCACGCATTCTAACTAGTAGCGTTTTTAGCAAGAGTCCGAAGTGTAAATCACTCCCCAACTAGCTCAGTGATATGCACTCATGATGAAGTGACTGGGGTCCGTGGGATCCACAAGTAAACACAATCTAGTGGTCGACCGGACTTGGGCCTCATGACCCTAACGAGTTATTTGATAGACTATGTGCGTCCGGCCAACGAAGTGTTTATAGGTGGTACCAGTAATTCCGGGCATATTTATGAAAACTCTGAAAACCATCATGAAACAGACGGATAGAAAACGACGAAGCGACCTATATACCTTCTGCGCCACATCCCAAAAAATCAGTGGCTGTGTATCAGTATTCTTCACGAACGTGCAACTTGAAGTAGTTGTGTGCGTTCGACATCACCACACATGCAATGTTAGGTACTGAAGATATGCAAATGAATTACTGCTACGTTATTTTACAAAGTGGTCGTTCTTGAGATGAGCACTGGAGTCTTGGAAGCGATAAGGCAGAAGAAGGAAAGACATACATACAGGCTCGGATAAAACTATGAGTAGGATACTTTTCATTCTGTGTTGGAAGAAGATTAACCACACTAACGAAGTGATGTTGAACAACAGTTGATGAGGTGCATTATATATCGAATGTCTGGCTGACTTGAGACTGGCAGACTACCGGATTGTACGTTAGTGTACACAACATAGATATATGTCAAGGTTTATTTAATCTACGGGGTAAGTCACTAGCATTTTCTTTCGCTCATCTGACCATTCGTATAATAAGCTACGAGTTTCTTTCAAACACGTACCAAAAGTAAACACACAAGAAACATGACAATACTCACGACAGTCAGTACTGTGCTCAGAGTGACTAAGCCGAACAAATGAAACCACCGCGCCGTTAGAAAATATTACAGGTTGTTTTCTGGGTTCTTTGATAAATGTTTACCAGATGACACGGACACTAGTTTACTTTTTTTTAAACTACGTTGCAACTCTCAGTTAACTAGTATCATATCGGATGCACGTTGAATTAGTGGAAGCCGTAATTGTAAGGTTACTACCTAAAAAGTCGCTAGGTATTTATGTCTTACCCATTAAGAGAAGATATACAATGTGGTTCGTTAACAGGGTCCACTACTTTGAACAACAGTCCCGCGTAGATTGGAGTGACATTTTACATCCAAAGAAAACTATGAAACAAGTAGGAAGTTTGAGTCTGCTCAACCTACGATAAACGTGAGCAAATACACCACGTGTCACAGCATGTATAGGTAGTAAATAAAGCATTAAAACAAGATAGTCCACTAAAAGAAGTTCACATACTTTTTCCAACTAATCGTCTTCACTCACGAAAACTTCGTCTTCGGTAACCTTCATGGATGTATCAGTACTGAAATAATGAACAATGTCATCAAAGACGAAATCCCATGCATTGATGAGGGGATTTGGTGAGAGGGATAGAAACGACTTTATTACAAGTAACTAATTAGTAAATTGTAGGGGATCAATTTGGGGACTGAATTCTTACAAAGTGAATATCATACACATTTGATTACGTCTCCAGTGTACACACAGACCTTTCAGTCGAACTGTTCTGGAGGAAAAACCTGATTCCTACTTAGCATCAATAGGCATAGCCGTTTATGAACGCCTACAAAATTTTTGAGATGCTGTATGGTCATGCGATTGGCCGGTAATCACTAAGACGTTTACACCTGCCACCCTTGAAAGCTGGTGTGATGCTGACGAGATTTCAGTTGCTGGGTTCTGTTACCTGGGTGACGGGTTGTGTAAACCGCAAGCTTTCAGCTACTTCACTCAAAACCTTAGAAGGCACATTGTGAGAGTCAAGGGAGAAGTCCTCAATCAGTCCGAGTTTAGATAACATAATTGTTGAGAAAGTATTCCTTGGACTAGTGTCATCACCTCAAGTTTATCAAGATCAACCTGAGGGACTAAAGGTGACTGCACAAAAATGCTGCTGAAGAACACAGAGGACAACGTTAGAGCTGGTGGAGTCCAACGGGTCTAAGAGTTGGGGCATCCCAGGATTCACTTTTTGAGTAGACGACACAAAACGAGAAAGGTTATTGAGGTCAATGACAAGGCGCACGGTAAGACACTGCAGGAAATGAAGACAGTCATGACGAATCAGGGGGCTGCATCGATCTCTTATGGTAGCGTAACCTTCCGGTCAACTTCAGATCCAGGTAAATCGCAGTACATCCAAACATGTCACTTCGTTGGAATAAATTGGAGAATAGAGCAGCACAGTCTACTTGAAGGGTTATTAATTTTGATGGATGCCGGTGGTGTAGATTCACCAAGAATGGGGTAAGAACATCCAAAGGTTGCGTTGCCAAATAGTTACGTAGTTTATCTAAATCAAACCTGTGAATCTTTCTGCGATAAAGTCAAACAAAACGGCTACACGATCACTTAGTCCGAGTGATGCAATGATTTAGGGATTAGCAGAACTCAACTTCTAGTTTAAGAATACATAGTCCACCCGCGACGGATTATAACAAGTGTGATCACGAGTGAATCAGGGTGTTCCAATTATGCGAGAGAATTGAGCAGGCATAGAATTCTAGGAGAATTTGTATGAGAAAGACGGAAAACTGATTCCTGGTATAATGGAGACACACATTAAGAGATCATGATAAAAGTCTAAGGTGATTATCACTTCCATCCCAGATTGTTTTACCGGAGGATGGGATACGATCGAGCAACTCATCAGCCGATGTTTAAAAGAATTGTATATCAAACTGTTTCCGGCATCGCATTACGTACCGAATTATTATAAAGGAAGGTTTGTAGAGAATTGTGGGTGTAGATGGCCTAACTTCTTCCCCATTTTTAGTCCTGTCTATAGCAAGTCCGGAATCTAGACAAGAAGTGGTGGGTCACGATTACATTTTAGTAACAGTCTGGGACTTTGTATAAGACCAAAACTCACGTAGCACAGTTTTTCAACTGATCGAAATAAACCTCTTGATGTAAATGCAATTGAAAGAGCCAATGGTAAAAGAAGGAACATTAGTCTGAGATTGTGAGTGACAGTTCACTCACAGTGCAACCACGGAGGTTGTCGCAACCTCCACTCGAAGTCACTAAATACCTATACACAGAGATGTCCAGAAGTTCGTGTGGTGTCAGAAGAGCAGCTTTTGTGAAATTTGCGACCCTCCCTAGCAGGGATTAATGAATATGCACAGAATCCACTTTTTTCGACAATCTTGTGATGTACTTTGAGATAAATAGGGCACATCCAGAGGTGTGTAACCAGATGCAAAATCTGTAGTCTAAACCAAATGACTTGTTACAAAAAAGGTCTTTTACTTGAGTCGAACTAGAGAAAGGCTCCAACACACCACTGTGACCACAGTCACGATAACCGACACGGAATTGTGCGAACAACTCAGATCAACTCTCTCGGCTCCATCGTTACAGTGTCTTGGCCAGCACGGTCCACGGTCGGTAACAATTGGCTGTTGACTAATGTTTCTGTAACTGCTTCGGCGCCCGAAAGACAACTCTGGACTGAAAACCAGCATGCACCGGTGAGTGCAACTGGACAACCTAAAAATACAATATTTCCCAAACGGATTGTGTCATCAAGATAATTCTCTCACCGGACGATGGATAATAAGACACAGCATTCATGACCGAAAAAGATTTGAAAAACACTGAAGGACTGATAAAAAAATGGCCGCGCAGACTGTAATTCTAACTGACTACTGTGATTGTTTAAAATGGCTACTTTCACTTCATTGAAGACACGTCGGACTTATGGGTCTTGGGGTGACTAATTCGTTCTATGCGTTTGTCTGTCTGTCTGACCTCGGTTATGCTCCTTTGTGTTGGATCACACTTTTCGCAGTTTGGTTTGTCGGACTGGTCTGAACGCATTTATCATGCTGAACCCGGATCACACTGCTGGAACGCAAGTAAGAAAACGACTGGCTGGTAATCCAACAACTGAACAGCCTATTGAACTAGTCGTTGTTTAGGTGGCTTGTGGTGAAAGTGTGTATCAGACCACTAGCAAGCTTAATTCAAGGCACGTAGGTAAACGATCGGTTACCTGTAAATCAGTTCGAAAACTCACGAAGAATTCTGTTACAACGAGCAGTGGTCATGACCTCTGAAGAAGCGGTCGACCGCGCACATCAACAGATGATTTTTCTGCCAGTGATGTTCTGCCACCGGTAAACAACAGTCCCGAAAGAGGGTCTGTCCTCTCGCTTGAGAATGTAACACTTTGAATTTCGTTGTAAACAGGATAATCGAAAGACGCAAGTATCGGCTATGCTGGAGGCCCGATTACAGCAGATTCGGTTGTCGAATGCAAACAGACGTGAGTTATTTCGCGCGTGGTGATTCTTCAGTCGTTAGGATTCCTGCGGAAACCTGGTTTTTGATGCATCTGTGCCCACCATTTTGCTGCAATTCGATACCAACGGGAGGCAAGACTTATGCTTCGGGCGGAGCCTACTAGAACACGAATTATCGGGCATTTCTTCTAGGAGAAAAACGTCACAGATAGGCCCTCCACTCGCATAATCACTTAGACACTGGTGCATTTTTGTCTTCAGCTGCAGCAGCAGAAACTTTATACCAGCGCTGTTGGTACCTGAGCACTCTTGGTTTCAGTAGGACGGTCCAGCACCATTTTGTGCAAAATATGCCTAACAGTATCTGAATGACACAACTGAGTAACTTCAGATTGGTTCTGATGGACTAGGTAAGTTACCCCGCACTCACCAGATATTACTCTAGCCAATCTTCTTCTCCGGTGCCAAGTCAAACACAGGTTCTACACAGAACATCCGCAAACATTACGGGAATTAAAAGTGGCCATACTATTGGAATTCAGTACAACCTCTGAGATTAAGTCGTAACATGTGTTGTCACCATCCCTAATGAGAATGCTTCTGCGAAGGCAATACGGCGGGCAACATTTTGGATACCTCCTGTTAGTATCCCGCTTATATATTAATATTTTCTTTTCTTTTCGTCTTTACGTGACGGTGACGTCGATCTGATAGTAGAACGGCACAGTATTTGGTGGCTTTTGGCAGATTCGTATATTGTTAGATTACTATTTCACTACAGTATAGACGGTATAGACGGAATACTTAAGCACACGGCTCATTAGGCCATCGTTCACGAATACGTGTTAAGCAGAAGTTATTTCTGAAAAGGCTGTTCACAATAGCGACCGAATATTCGTCGCACAGAATATAATATAATATATATAATATATGGTATAATATATAATGGCGTACACTGCATCGGCAAACGAACTTCAAAATATGCAGCCTGCTGTAGCGATTGGTGTTCAGTACTACCAACATCTTGCGTATGGTTAATCCGTAAGCGGAAAAAGTGGTATCAGTGTCGGTGGCTGTTTTTGCTCAAATGACACAATGATCTTAGTCATAGTCCGTCAATGTGGGCTGGTTCCGGTGTGATCTTTAATTCAATCCAATTTGTGCACGGTGCAGTATTCCATAGAACTAAACAGCTCAGTCGGGATTACTTTTCGAACGAGGTGTCCAGGCTGATCTCGCTAAGACAGCAATTTGCCTTCATCCTGCCACCCATATATAGATAAAATGAGCAAATAAGACATGTTGACAGGAAGTGGAATTACAGGCTTCCACAGGAATACCACAAAGTTGAGACATGCCAAATGACGCCTGACCATAAAACTTCACGTCAGGATCCACGAATGGAATGACAAACCTAAAATCATGAAGTGACGTGCAGACGATTCAGTGAAAAACTTGTTGGGTTTCAATCCCCTCTCAGTGTTCTTCAAACCTTTTTCGGTCATGAATGCTGTGTCTTATTATCCATCGTCCGGTGAGAGAATTATCTTGATGACACAATCCGTTTGGGAAATATTGTATTTTTAGGTTGTCCAGTTGCACTCACCGGTGCATGCTGGTTTTCAGTCCAGAGTTGTCTTTCGGGCGCCGAAGCAGTTACAGAAACATTAGTCAACAGCCAATTGTTACCGACCGTGGACCGTGCTGGCCAAGACACTGTAACGATGGAGCCGAGAGAGTTGATCTGAGTTGTTCGCACAATTCCGTGTCGGTTATCGTGACTGTGGTCACAGTGGTGTGTTGGAGCCGTTCTGTAGCTTAACTCCTTTAGGATGCAGGTTGTTTTAAGTAAGGCGTTTGGTCTGGAACCCGCATTTTGTATGCGGTCCCACTCTTCTGGGACGTTCGGTGATTGGGTGCCCATCTGAGTGCTAAAGTTCTTCAGGACTCTCAATCATGCTGGCCACGATATCTTAAGCAACTGCCGTTATCTTCAATAAGGTTCTGAAAGATTACAGTATCCTTAGGAGCAACAAAATGTAGCTTTGCAGAAGTTGCATTGTTGGCACTCTTGGAGAATTTTATTGATGTTGTACCCAAAAGATTTGACTTCTAAAGTTGGATCTGAAGGGAGATCTGGGAGTTATGTTGTATCTTTGCATTTATGAAGGACGAGTTATCAGTAGCGGTTGAGGTGAGCACTTTTGAAGCAGCATTAGTAAACCTCTTTGACTTGCCTCCGAAAGCAGTAGATACATGTGGTATGGTGTTAAGTTCGCTTGCGTTAAAAACTTTACTGACTACAGTCAGTGAATCGGAGGAATTTTCACGCATTACCAGGGGCAAGGCGCTAGTCAGAGGACTGACCGCCTGTCTAAGAGTCCTGCTATAGACAAAGTGAATGTGGTTTAACTGCTTCTGTTAGCATTTTATACACCTCACTAGACACACTCCCAAACGAGTTGTAGAATCACGTACAGTGCCGCATAATATAGTCCCTCGAATAGGCGAACTTCATGTAGTATCCACAGTTAGATCTTTTCACAATTACTACCGGATATAACTGGATTCAGATAAAGCCTGGATTAACTATTCGAATATGAAACGGGTAATTAGTGATCAACGAGGTTTTTCGTGGTAACGAAACAATAAACTGAACTTGCTGAAAGCCAACGTAGACAGAAAATTTAACCCGCAAACAATTCAAATGGCGGAAAATGACGGTCAGGAGCCAGAGCGTCCAGGTTATTACGCCGATAAGCCGGAGGCCTTCAACGCATCAACTTCAGGTTTTATGATTTCAACGCCAGGTGTCCTTTCACGACTGAAACAAAGGAAAGGAGCACCAACCGGGGTATACGCCTACAGAACTGTTACCACTACTCGTAAGAAATCAACACACATGAGAACGCCTCAGTTTGTGAACCGAAGATGTGCATCCATACTCCGCAATGCCCAACCGTACGTACTGCCGAATACGTTCCAGCATTCTTATTCGTCAGTGCCTACCTATACATACTAGCGCATACCTCTTGTGCAAGCCGGCACAAATATGTGCACGGCACATCTGCATTCGTATAGGCTTGCATATATTGATCTAGTGTCATGCTATACCCCGAGTAGTTCGTGCTCAACGTAATCAGTTAACGTCAACGAGACAGAGGTTCATAGTGTGTTTACGCTAGGTGCAAATCAACAAACACTTGTTAAGGTGAACGTTGACCGATTACAGTACATATTTGAATGACCCGCGAACGTTGGAAAAGGTAGATATATCCTATTACGTAAATATGTTCCGTAGCAGGCATTTGCGTTGTGAATAGTATACTACTCACAGGTAGTATATTACCCACTGGGGACATTCAGGAAGGAAAGGACAAGCCCCGAACACGGCGGACAAGAAGAGACTATCAGAACAGGTATACGTGCTGTGTGAGAACTTCCACCAAGGCGAATAACAACGTACTATCATCCAATGTACGTGAGTGCATGTCTGCCGTGCCAATGAGTGCATGCGTTTGTGGTTTGGTTTTTCACATGACCTGTACGGACGTTTGTGCAGTAAACAAATTCGCACACCAAGTGCCTCTTTCAGACACAACAAATATAAGGAAAAAGTAAAGATACCTATATGTATGTGTAGGTATAAATGTGGCAGACCTTGTTTTCGGAAGACGCGGCCTTCCACGGTATAGATACTGACTGAAGGAAGGAGTGGGAGGCTATCCAACCATGCTCTGCAGCGTATCCTGTTTCATATGGGCTGTTTCCTTTTTTGTGTGCAGTCTTTAGAGCTGTGGCCGTGTGCACACTAGTTGGTTCATTTTGTTTCTTCTAGATATCCGGGGCTGTAGGGGGCGCGGGGGAGTAATTCCTGATTCACCTATTTTATCAGTTAGGACCGACGATTTGGATCACAAGAACAGAGGCAAGGTGGTTACTTCAAAGAAGACCAAAGACTATAACTTTGTCACCACCACACCTTGGCCATGGAGTCACCTTCTTCTCGGGGTGGCATATTTGTAACACTAGCGGGGGTTAGGAGCATCGAATCACAATCTTGAGCAGAGACCCTCTATCCGTAATTGGGACCGGTTTTTAAGGCATAGTTGCAGAAAGTGAGGAGTGAGGGTGAATAAGAATACCCACAGAGTGATGGGTACAGCAAGGGTGGATTGAAACTACGGATAAAGAAGAAAAATTAAGTTGATGCTTGTGTGAATATTACTCGTAAGTATTTTCAGTTTGTTCTGAATCAGTCCTTGAAACTACAGTTAAGCGGAATATCAGGCTCCCCCTACTGCACTCTGTCACCACATGACTACTGAACGTCGTTTTCAAACAGGGACGCAAACATATATGCACACAAACGCATCCTTTTACGTGCTATATTGCAGAGGTACATACACTCATTCGAGAGCGCAAGATAACCGTCCACTCACAGACAGGAAACTGTGTTTGTATTTCAAACAAGGACGTCGCAATAATACAAGGATTATGTCATATCAGGAAATAGACGTTCCCTTTCCCGATCCAGTTTTCTCCTGAACAATTCGACCGAACTAGCCCAGATCACGGATTCAGGTAGCGTTTTTGGTGGGCCAGTGGCCCTGCTTGTAAAAAACTTGGCTCTGATGGACTTATGAACATATGGCTTGCCCAGGGACAGCAAATGACCCCTTAGGTGAAGCGTTTTTCCGGCCGAGAACAGAGCCCCTGGTGCGTCATCAGTGAGACCACGCAGAAATGTTTACTTCTAGATCAGGTCTCCACGAAGCCATCTGCATTTCTAAGGGAAAAGACTGGGTTCTTTCAGAATGGTTACGTAGTCCAGACCTTTCGTACCAACAGCCGTCCTGGTGGTTAGCCTTTGGATCTCCTGTAGACACTTTATGTCTTTTTGCTGTGCGGATTTTATGTCCGGGCACAATATTCTAAATGCGGTCCCATGAATGCCTCATGCGATGGTATGAATACACCAGGCTACCCGGGAGAACTTGCTTCACTTATCTGAAAAAGGACGGCTGTGGTCTTTTTTTTGCAGCAAACGTACATTAAACCGCAGGTTTGAAATTACCACAGGACGGATCCCAAGATCTTTACTTCATTTACCTAGGTAATCTACATACTTTTTTTCACCCCTGGGAGGTAACAGTGGGCTTAGGATCTTACGGAGCCAACTAAATTAATGAAGTTACCAAGGTTAATTGGAAGGGTCCAGTCTTCCTACCATATGGCCAGCCTAATCAGATCCGCATAAAGAGCTAATCGATTCGGATTGCCGATACTCCTTACATCCTCAGCAAACATGTAGCACGGCGCATTCAGTTGATCAGTCAAGTCGTTACTATATATCGAAAACAGGGTGGGTCTCAACACAGAGCTTCGAGGTGCCCCGCTGAGAGCCCTTTGGACATTCGACAGTCCTTCCTCAACGGACACAATGAATTTTCTGCCTGACAAGAAGTCTCTTATCAGTACACTCGACGATGTCTGGCGCTATGCAATAGCGCTTAAATTTCACCAGAAACAGTCGATGATTAACTGAGTCAACCGCTTTGCAAAAATCGAGGTAACGAACTTTCATCTGCTCCTCCTTGTCAACTCTCTTGGTTATTCCGTCCAGGAAGCAGATAAGGTTTGACAGACACGTCCGTCTTTTTATAAAACAATTTTGATAAGCTTTTAGGAGGTTGTTATTAGAGAGAGAAATAGCCAATCGATTTGTGGTGACTGTCCCGCACACTTTCAGTTAGACGCACGTTGGGCTAGTAGACCGGTCGTTTCTGGCTTCCTTTGTGCACCTCCCTTGTGAATGACCACCTTAGTAGTTACTTTCCAAATATTAATAAGTCCCTTTTAGCTTACTGATACACCGATCAGTGCAGCTAAATCACGAGCTAAAATCTCTGAGAAAGGACAAATCAGAGAGGCATGAATACAGTCTGACCCAGGAGATTTTGATGGGTCCAGTGACTGGAGAATGGTCCGTACCTCAGAAACTGAGGTCGTGAAGTTCTGTATCGCATTTGCTGGCACCCCGGTCCCCGTTGCTGTCAGGCCTTTGAGATTGCCTTGCAGAGCTACGCTGACATAATAATGACCCAAGTAGTCCACCTTTTTCTGATCATCAGCCAAGGTTTAACCTTCAGCCGTGGTGAGATTGCCAACACGTTTACGGAGAGCAGGATATGACTGAACCTAGCTATAGCACAGCTTCGGGTTGGATTAGGCCTTTCGCGCTAGTTCTGTTTAATGCCTCGGCATATACCGTTTGTGGATCCCCTGAAGCCTGGCTTCAATCAAGCTGAAAACGAAGTCTTATGCAAACCTTCCGTGAACTTGAAGCGCTCTGCCTTAAGGATAGTAGCTGTACACTAGAACGGTCTACCTCTGTTATGTTTGCGAACCACAGAAATGTTTTTCTATTAGCATGGTCACATTAGGCTTTAATGAATTCCAGCAATTCCACAGAAAAGCACTGTTACTAGACGGTTCACACCGCAACGTCGATGCTTCCTACAAAACATCGTGTGATGCAGTTACTCTGCAGTTTATAACCCACTTTTTCCAGCGCTGGATTCCACTTGATACAGTGCTGTAATATCAGAATCGCATTATTGGTTTTATCTGAAGGAGCACAAATTTCTAGGGCACTTATCTGGTTTCTATTTCTGAGTACTAAGAGGTCAGGTAGCGATTCTTCTTATCCTGATCTAAATCTCGTTGCCTGCTGAACATTTTACAGCAGAAGATGTTTTGGAGGCCCTTCAGAATTCTTTTCAAAAACTACCCTCTGTACAGAAGTCACGCTTCCAGCCAAACCCAGGTAGGTTCAAGTCGCCCAGCAATAAGACCAAACTTCGCCTGCCAAAGATCTCATCCGTGATACTGAGTAACATGTCTCCTTCCTCACAGGTAGCACCAGAGCTTCTATATACGCAAGGTACCCATGTGTGAGTTAGTGCATCGGGCAGTACATATTTCATTAGCAGTAAGTTAGAAGTGTGGAGGCTCTCTTGAGCAACCTGGGTATAATGGTTTTCAACTAACAGAAGCATATCACCTCCAGGCCTGCCATTCTCCCTATCAGCTCTGGAGGGCAGAAGCGACCAGTCATCACTTCCTGTTTAATCTACGTTTCTGTGACGGCGACTGCATTATATCCTGCTGCCTCGATGCCTGACTCAGCCCACGTACTGCTGGTGCTACATGTATTTGTGTAAAGGATACTCGTTCATTTATTCTACTAGCATGCTGGTGTTCATGAGGTGGATTCGTTGAGTGCTAGCCTCGAAGGATTCGCACTTTTTGTGACGGTGTGGTGGGAATTTTACTCCACGTTATCGGTGTCATTCTTTTCTGAAGATGGCTGACTGATAGTCCCTCGGGTAAAAGAGGACCCCATACAGAGTTGATTGAGTTTGTTTAAAGTCGTCTAAAGAGGTTTCAGCTGTATTATACTGTGGTTAACCCTGAAAGCATACTAGCGTGCATTGCGATTGCTCGTTAATGAGCAAATTTACACGGATGGTCACACACATCGACGATCGTCACGCACCGACAGGCTAGCGGGAGTGACTATGAGGCGACTGTTAAGTTTTGTTACTATATCTCCAGATTTCATTAAGAGGAGGTCACGGTGAATTGGATTTAAACTCAATTCCCACAGGTCTCACTGATCATGGAACTTGTGTGTACCTCCTCCACTTACCTACCTTTACTACTCTGTCTATGCCAACGTGTTCAGTACCAGATCTATCAAGTTGTGCTTGCTGGCTTTCACTCTGTTCCCACTATCCCATGGGCGTTCAGTGTGTGGAAACACTGCAGTGTATTCTATCATGGACCATGTTGATAAACTTATATCATGCACCTCACTAAATTCTGAGTTGATTCAGTTATGTCTTGGTGCGTAATTTCCTGAAATACGGAGTTCAGTTTGATAACCTGGCTTACTCTGTCTTACTATGAAGTCTCCAAGGTATTTCCGAGAAAGAGGTCGGCGAGTAGAATTGTACATCATTTATGGCTGTCGTTAACAATACACATTGTACCCCCCGAGTAAATGTGGTAGGACCCAAATAAACACATTTAAGGACCAGGTAAAGTTATCACATTAATTATGCCTACGCCAAAGACGTTGTTCAAATTATGACGTCATTAGGCCGTTTGAAACAATGCACACTCGATTTATGTCAGTAGAACCATAACTACCCTCATAAGCGCCGTGTGGTTAACTATAGTTATAGGCCCGGACCATGTGACTGTAGCCAATATTTGGCTAAAACCAACATTGGCGTGGTTTGGTATGCTCTTAACACACGGTGCTGTAAGAGATCAGAACAATGGCAAAAAATCAGACCTAATAAAAAATTGTTTGGGATGCCGTAAAGTCAAAACTCCAGTAGGCGGCGAGTAAAGTGAAATAGGGTGACAAAAAGTATGAATTTTGTTAATGGTCGCGCGTTTACATTGGTCGACAAGTAGTAGTACATTCATGTGACTAAACAAAAATTGGAACGAACGCTTGAGCAAGTCGGTTATCATGGAACCGCTGAGTCTTTGTGAACATTTAAAGTCCTGTATCGTTAAAAAATAAATGCCGTATGGCTTGCAAATCAAAAACGTATTGAGCGCTTAACAAAAAAGTTGTTGGATGTGAATCAACATGGATTCGTAAGAAGAACGTCCTCTCTGTCCAACTTGTAGTGTTTTCTGGTCAAAATAGTACAGCGCTCGGGTGGAAAACAGCGGGCGGGAGTGTGTTATATGTGCTGCAGTAAGGCACTGGATTCGGTGAATGACCGCTCACTAGTTATTGGACTAGGTGATTGTTTGATAGCACCAGTTACCTTTCAGTAGATGGCG
>QNGE01000798.1:64756-223918 GCA_008508345.1 Paragonimus westermani | reverse complement strand
CGTGTTTAACATGTTATTGATAAACAGATTGGGAATAACAGACAATCTGTTTATCAAGAAGATCAGCATAACCCATCCTCACTTCTCATCAGGTAGCTTAAGTCTTGTTACGTGTTTAATGCTATAATCAATTCATCAAACGTTAGTGGCGATTTTACTAAGCAAATAGCCGCCTGTCATAATCAGCTGATAAAACGGAAAAACGGGAGATGAGTCACAGACCGTTGTTTGATTTCCCACAGTTTTGAAACACAACCAGTATCGTACGGGTTGTCTGGGGTTAATCAGTCCACGAGGTGTTTTGTCTAGTGAACACATAAATTGCTGACAGTCTCCTACCCCCAGGTAGACAACTGAACAACCTTATTGAGTGATGTGCGCAAACCATTTACACACAGTTACAAGTCGGTAGGCTAGAAACGTCGACAAAAGGGAAGTAATGAAACGGTAGTGTGCACTTGATTTGAACACGCAACCGTGCGAAACGGCGATTACTCATTCTACGCACACAATTAATTGACTGTACGGCTTTTGCCACCAAGTCTACTAGTTGGTTGGTTAATTACCGAATGGCTGAACGAAAATTGTCTACAGATGAATAACATGTTGAAAGGTAACAAGCGATCGCTTAATACCGGCATATTAGTTGTAATTTGGAATAAAATACGTTACAGATGGTCCGTTAATAGTCCGTTTTTTAGAAGTAAACCACTCTAAAACAGTCCCATTATGTGAAAAGACAACTAGCAGCATGAAGGCGCATTCCAAACAGAGTTTCCCAGGGAATTCGATGCTTCAAATACGCGATCGAAAACATCGTACTGAGCTGATCTCTTCTTCACCTGATATGTTTGTGACCAGGGTGAACGAATCTGACGTCTTTTCCCTCGTCAAACGGACAGTTAATGCGTGCTCAATGTTCGAACGGCGAATTCGGAAAACTTGGGTTAGAGGATGATTAATACGTTAATACGTTAAAAATGTGCAAACCAGCACGGACTTCATGTTAAATGCTTTGAAGGCGAGTGCTAAGAAATTCGGCCCGAGTACTTCAGCCTGGCTTCCTTCTGCCGCACCATACCTTAGTGCACAGAGATTCATAGGCAGCTGCGAAGACAGCCATGGTGAACTTATTGATTCAATCGTACAAATCGTGTTCTCTACCCAGTGCTCGAGTGAACGGTCTAGCCAGAAAGCAGACAAAACGGTAATCAAAGAATGGCAGTCAACTGATTTGGATTGAAAACTCCGCCTATTTGCCGGTTTTGCAATTGACGTGAGAACGCACGAAATTGCTTAGCCTTCCGGTATCCCGTCTGATACATTGTGATTTCGCCGCCTGCGTAAACGAAAAGGGGTAACGATTTCCAAGCAAATAAAGTGGACGAATTGCACAATTTTTCACCAAAATTTACTTCAATGAGACTGTCATCTCTCACTGGGAGACACACAGTAACACAAGAAAGACAGTAACAAATCCACAAAGTTATTTTATTATATGTCCTAAATGATATGAGTTCCTGAGTGGTACATTCGGGCCCACCTAAACAGCACACTGCTCTTATCATGTTTTGCGCAAATCTATTAAATACGGATGGACTGAGATTTTTTCAACCGATTCTCACTAGATCATTTGACTCCACAATAAAGCAGTACCTTCCGGCGTAGTTTTATACTTCCCCACCAACTATTCATCAGAAATGCCCGATATGGTTTGAATAGAACTTCCACTTGTTCATTCAGCGTAGGAGGAATGAAAGATAGCTATAACAATATTGTCTTGCCAGTTGATAACACCCCAAGGTGAATGTGGTACGGCAAACGGCAAGAAAAGTCTCTCATGTACCTAAATGAATCGGCCACATAGGAGCGAATGAACGGTCACCGAGCGCTTCCCTCTGGATTATCCCAAGCACGATGTTTGTCGTGATAACCTAAGAACATTCTTGTCAGTTCGTACGTCGTTGCTTACGCTCATCTTGGGTGCTGTCGCTTGTGTAGTTCCGTCCATTCTGTCATCACTTGGTGGATAATCAACAGTGGTCGGTATGTTTCTTAAACTGTAGCGGTGCGCTTAGGTACACTGACGGGCAGACGCTACCAAACATTTCAAGGAATATGGCGTTCAACAATCATTTGCCACGCTTTTACACGATAACTCTAAATCGTGTTCAGCACTGGCTTTCATGTTTCGTAGAGTGCGGTTCCATTCTCTCTATTGTTTTCAATTCATATAGAAGCTTTTAGGCTAACTGCTACACATTTGTAGTCCAATTTTCAGATGATGTAGTGGGTGCTTTGGTCAGAATCCTGTTGTTTGGCTTTCAACATATCCAGATGTGTTAACATATCGTTTTTCCTTGTAAGAAGAAATCATCGTGAGAAACTTTTCATTACCTGCTCTTTCCTTCTGTTAAACAAGAAACCTAACTCGATTGCTATATTTTGAATGTCTTGGGAATACTTGGAGCAAAAACATGATACGCCTACTTCAATTCAGTAGTGTTTTCACCGAAATCCGGAGGATCTATTTTTGTGTTAGGCGTCTAACTTCTGTCTCCAGTCACTACTAATTGGCTGACCGACTTTCTAGGGTTTGTATGCATCCCAACTGAACGTGTTATCCACCCGCCGTTTTTGTTGGTTTTCTGTTTGGCAACTTTACTCGTTGCCAGATGTCTGAAGCATATGTCGCCTCTCCTTAAACAATTCACTGATTCCACTGTTTCGCATCCGTTCACAAAGTGCGAACACTCGTCAGTGAATATCCTATCAGACACAGCCCGTCCCGTTTACTCGTTCTTCTTGAATGTATTTCCTCAACTTCTACTTTGATTCGATGGAACTGTCCACTTGTACACACCTCGATTTAGTTTTCAATTGCATACAGACCCAGCCTGCTTATTTTGTCCCTTAGTCTTGAAACCAGGTGAGCAGTTCTTATCAGTTGCTTCTGAATTTGACCACTGACTACATTTTCATTATGGTGCTTAATGACCGTTGTAACTATGCAGATCAAGAACAGTTCCTTTATGGTTCCTCATTTGCCGATGATATTACTACGTGAAAAGTAGGCAAGGAGCCAATTGGTGACTTGACTTGATCTGACACGACGTTGGGCAACATTGTCTTCAACATTATACGACAGCGCAGTCTAGTAGCCATGGAACCTTTGTGGCAGGGTATAGAGTCATGTTTTCCACGAATACTCTAAATTGAACAGAGTAAGGACAGACAAGTGGAACCTGCGCTGCGGATAGGTTTACACCACCTTTCTGCATGTACTGTTTTTACTTAGCTGGTTGACATACGTCGAGGATGAAATTTGAGACCAGTGGCAGTGGTTGTCTACTTAAACAATTTTGAGCATACTTAGGAACGATCAAATGTTGTTTAGTGAGTTATTTTTTCATACACTTTAGAGATCTTGTTAGTTACTGTTCGATCATTTGCGCTTTGTTCTGTTCACTTTCAGTTCCAATGGACTCGCTTATATGGGACAAAACGAGGCTCACTGTACCCTGTTGACCTGTCTTGGGTATCGGTCATTTCTCTTTCTGGAAACTAATTTTTCTAATTTCCCTATGAGTACGTGGACGGTAGCTGCTAACGCAGGCAACCACCTAGCTGAACATCAATCAAATTTGTTGGCAACATTCGCATTCCGATAGATTTTCAAGCCAGCCCTTCCCGAAACGAAACACTGGACTCGAGCTTCGTTCTAGTCGCAACTTGTCATTTGTCACTGCTGCGATTGGAGCCTCGACCACACATTTACGAGGCAACCCTGTTGATCACCACTCCGTTTATCAGAAATTTGGCACGACCGAATGGTCGTGTGTGAGCGCTCACTTACTTCGCTCGTGCGTTGCTAACATGTAGCTTTGACCGAAGTGACTGCGGTTACTGGATAGTCCGTTTCATAATCGCCCTGTTTGTTCAGACGCTCCCGACAACATCAACATTCAGTGCCCATAGCTTCAATATGTTCTGCTGGCTGGTTCGCTGAAGAAAACCGCTACTGGCCTTCTTTCGCTTCAGTGGAGTACGATGAACCGGTTTGAACTGTCCTGCCTGGCAGGCTTCAGCTAAAACGCAATCCGATGTATTCTGAATAAAAACGGCATAGCTACTCACAGGTGTAAGTTGTAGGACCAGTTATATGTATTCTGAGAAGTTCTAACCAGACTGCTTCGGTTTGGGGGAGACTACGTAGAGTACGTTTATTCCAGGCGATAAAGTTTCAAGGTATATATTATGTGGCAATTTGTGGTCAAAAGCCTTTGTGGGGCGTCTGATTAAGTCCATTTTTCCACATAAGGCTGTCGAAATTCGTTCAGATCTTCTCTGACTACCTACTTTTAGATCAAAACATTCTGTATTTTTTCGAAGGCCCCTGTAGTCAAACTATTATGCACATTGGATATCAAGTTCGTACCTACTATTGTCCACCATAATCGCTCAGCTCGAATTACGCACAAATTGGACGTGCGTCCCAATTGACGTTGAAATGTGATTAGTGCGTTTGTTCTTTGAACACAACTAGGTTTTCATCTTCAGTTCGTCGGCCAAAGGCAGAAAATTAATGAGGATTTTCAACGCTGGGCTCTGGTTCCGACTCAAATCTCTTTGCCACGCTGATCACCAAATGAAAACTGACACTTTTTCTTCGACAAAACAACTGAGGGCCGTCGTTTATGGCTTTTGACGGCAGATGTAATTTTACTGTTTAAGAGACAATGGAGAGCAGGATGTGGCTTCTATGGTTAATTGTTTCGCATTAAATATGTGTTATAGGGCTGATACACAGATCAATTTCCGCGGTTGTTGAGTCAGAACAAGGTGAATGTGACCAACAATACCCTCAGGTTTATTTGTGACTGCTCGTATCGAAACTGCACAAATACGACTGGCCGATTTGCGTCAAACACATTGCCGTCTTCTTTTTGTAGTATAAAACTTGCCGTTATGTTGTCGTGCAGAAGTCAAGGTTTTATAGGACACTCATCGACTATATGAAGAGGACCGTTTATATAAAGCACACGAAGTCTGCTGAAGAACGAAGTCCACTGCATCCCAGTAAGAACTAACTGAGCTCTTCGTCCGTCCAACTGAGTTTGATGCACTCAGAAGCCTTAGCTTTGTGTTTGGCTTATAAACTACCCTCACACAGGCTTAATCGTATTAACGAAAATTGGACACCACTCACAGTTGACTGCAGCCTTCCCATTTCCATAGATTTTTGGTCGACTTTTTGGGAAAGAAGCACTAGACTCGAGTGCCACACTTGTTGAAGCTCATTGGTAGTACACATCCTTGCCACGACCAGGGCTAGAACTCCGGCCACGTTTTTGTAGAGCAACCATGATGACCACTACGCCGTTGTACTCATATTAAACACTCCAACACATTCGCTTGTGGGCAACGTTCAGTTTGCACAGTCGCCTCGACAGCACCCACAGAAACTGTCTTATTGACTCCAGTTGATGAGACCCTACTACTCATCCGCAGCTAGTCGTATTTGTGTTGAGGCCCCGTTTGAGAACCTGAACGATCAGTTGTCAGACGTTCAGCCAACTTCCACTGACAACCTAGGCTGGCTCAGAACGAAACTCACTGACGTAGCCAATGGGTTTATCATGACTTCAGTCAACGGTTTGTGAGCCATCACGAGACAAGATTTGTAACCATTAAGAGAATTTAAATCAAAAATTATGGTAAAACATAAACCAGATATGAGCTCTGTCGGCAGTCATCTTAGACGTAGGTGATTATGTGAATAAGGTGTGAATACTAACAGAACAAAGGAAGTTTTAGAAGAAAGACACAGTGGACAATATTCGTTGAACTAGAAGGCCACACAGAACAGTATCTTCAGCTTCTTGGACAACTACGTACAACTGATCGGATGACGTACAAAGCTCTTAAACCATGTGGGTCGTCGATACCTCAACTCTACAGCTTGTCTAGGGCAGGCCTATTCTGGAGATGACAAATTCCCAATAACATGAATTGGCATACTGGTTAATGACCAATCTAACAGCTCTTAAGCAAGAATTTTAGGTATACTTCACTAAACATTTTTTGAATTGATCAGTTACTTAAACAACATCAGTTGATGTACTCCACAGACGTTCGGCCACTGTTTACGAATGTCTCGCTGCACGAGAGGGCTGACATCTGTGAAGTCGTTGAAACGAGTCACATTATTTTGTATGTTTCTAGTGATATTTTTCAAGGAAAATTCACTTTTGTACATCAAAACTTCAGTTGTGTTTTCTTCGATCGGTGATAACACTAAATAGATGGGGGTAGCCAACTGAAGTCCAATAAGACTCATCTTATTAGGTTCTTGATGTTGAGGATTGAATAACAGTTGGCCGTAGATATGGCAAGGTCGTCATACTACAATCGTTACGTGCACCACATACCCATATTCAGTTGTCTTAAACAGACGATGGAAAACTTAACGCGGCGCCTAAATACTTGTCATCTCAACCTGAAAGTAACGTGTAAATTTGAGACTGATAAGTTTTTCACGTTTCTGTACACACTCATGAGTCACCTGATAGTCATCTCCATTAAAAGAACTGTGTGGGAAATCCACGTGTTGTTATCAATACCTTAACTTTAATCGTTCATACCAACCCGTCATAACCTCTAACCGTTGAATACACCATCTACATCAGCAAGATGAATCTGTGCACAGGGCAGCATGGAAGTGAGGCTTGATCTGCCTGCAACCTAATGGTTGGCCAAGGAAACACATAGAAAGACATAGTGGATTGAAGAATTTTACATAGAACTTTTTCATAGGACTGACTCATAAATGTGATGCACCGACCAATGCAGGGATTAGTAAATCCAAAGAAACACTTGTCTAAATGGATTCAGAAGTGCGCATCAAGGAAGAACTACGAAGTCGTCAAAATATGCAAATAGTCATTGTTCACTCTTGCTAGACCGCTCCTGATCATTGGTCGCGTTATCGACCCAGCTTGTACAGTCAGAATTTTTTTGCGTTATTCCAGTCCACAATTCCTGAGGCAGAAGCAGTCAATCGACTGAAGCCAGCGTTGTGTGCGAAAACAGTGGCCCATGAATTCGATTCTTTCCTGAACTTCGTGACCTTTTCCAGCCTGTCGTCTGATTACCCATCTTAATATCTTAAGTGTCTAGTGGAAAAATTGATTTGTGTTATTGTAAATCCGCTACTGCTGAGTCACTGCAAAATGATTGCATCTTCCGTTTCTCAACTGTTTTGTTCAGATTTGTTGAAGGAAGGAACTGTTTTAAGTTCTCTACATGTACAAGTACATTTATACCAAACCGGAAATCCTGATCGCTTGGTTATCGACCGGAGTTAAGAGACAGTGACTTTGTCTTCTGTGGAGATGAGCGCACAACTTGGTCACTACTCAAAATTGAAAGACGATTGAACGTTCAAACACTCTCATTCAGTTTTATTTAATTGGAGATTAATTGCACATAGCCAACATGATTGCCTGAAGAGAGCGTGATTGGCTGTCGCTAAGACATGCGCTAGTGATCAAATCTACCAAAAGCGAAACTACAGTCTAGTGCTTCTTTTCGAGAAAGGGTGGTTGAAAATTTCGTCTGAATATAAAAACTGTGATCAGAATGAAAGCAGTGGTTAACTTGAAATTTTCCACTTGTTTAGTACGCGGCAACCTTCTGCTTGTTGACGAACTTGATACTGAAATCATAGCTTCATGCCGAGCGAACCAAATGCTTCACGCTGACTTCATACTAAACCTCAAAACTGGTCGAAAGTGAGTTGAAATCAGTGTAACATTCAAAGTTATCTTATAATCTGTAAATCTGCGGCAGGGCGCTACCAATTTGAAATGTTCTTTTATTTCTCGGTAATGAGTTTTATCAGCAACTGTGAGTACGTCAACTGAGTACGTATACATTTCGGTCTAACCAAACCTTGTAGCATTCGTTCCACTATTTTAAAGTAATGAAGAAACACAATACACTTTCGTGCAAAAACTTTTTTACATCTAGACGGCAGTATAATAGGGCACTAGTACTGAAGAAAGCTATTTGTCAGTATTCAGACAGGTGCTCACGTCGTGCTTCTCGCTCAGTGTTACCAAAGTGAGCTTTGCATGAACCAACTGCACAAGTGACTTGCTTTCGCGACATTTAAACGTCTAGTTTCCCGAACAGCTATTTACTAAGTTTGCTTTGTGATGTTATCGGTTTTTTTCCCATTCTGGTGCTAAACCCAATCATATCACCAGGACTTCGAAGTTTGTTCAAAAAGAAGTCTGCCATTTGGGAAATCAATTGGGGGAGACGGGAAAAATTCACACATGCTCTTAAGCATACGCGTAACCACGGGTCCTCCTAACTTGTGTCAGTACCGGCGGCAGAGGTGTCAACCCAGTCCGTCCGAGGTATGTTCGTTATGTGACGACCGCTCATGTTTGTGGTGTTCGAAAATGTGTTCGTGTAATATGCTGAGTTCAAGATAGCTTTAGAAACACAATCAACTACCCAGCCATACTGTGTCAAATTAGTATGATTATTGAGAATCGCTTTTTACAATATTTAAGATATAACTGTGGCGGCATCCTATGGTTAGTATGAACTACCACTTAAATTTGTTTCAACTTGCACACTAAACCCCGCGATCCAGACTAGTTCCTTGTTGTACTAGCAGCATGGTGTTTTGGGAATACAGAGCATGACACTGGATGACTGAGAAATATGAAATAAACTAACAGATTCTACCGGTTGAACATAGACGTTTGGATTCTAATCACGTATAAACTAAGAATCGGAGGCAGAGATTTACTTTGTTTGGACGCTTTACAGAGTATAATATAGTATAGTATAAAGTTCACCGTGTCACTTTCGTATCGCAACACTCCAGAGTGATCTGGAACACTGTTAACATAAAAGTGTTCGAAGACAGTGACTAGGAATTGAAGGAGTACATCCTATTGGCACCCTTTTGGTGAATACATGTTACAACTGTCGCATCAGTATGTCACAGACATTCTTGTGGCCACAGTCATTAACCAATCAAAATGCACAGATTTCAAATAGCCTTTCACCGACGTGATAATGTACAACACTGGATGGCATTAACTTTGTGACGTGGTGTGTGGCTCAGCGGCACCAGTAAGCTGTGTACATGTGAACATGCTCTCAACAAAAGAACACGAATTCACTAAATTTTACAGAGTCACAAACAAGCAGACATGCATGAAGCGTATTCTGGCTAATAGGAACAGTGATTATTATAGAACTACCGGGAATATCAGCTGATTCCACTCATTCACGCGGTAAACTATCAGCTTAAAAGGAATATATATGCTGTCAGCTTAGCAAATCTTTCAAGTTACGAAGAAAACTCACCTTTTTCTAATGTGAGCTTATGTTCTACTGTAAAGTTTTAAAACTTTTGTGGAAGATGTCCAATAAACAAACCACCGTGAAACTGGTAGAACAATTTCCCGTATTGGACAAATTGGAAAAGAGGACCTCTGGGAATCGCTCACCTTCAGTAGCCTTTGGCGGCACCTCAGAAAGTGAGCGGCAATGGAACAAGTCTTCATGAATGGGTTGTTATTCCAACCGAGAGTAATGTGCACATAATGAGGATGAAAAAAATTTAAGACGAGGAAAGTTTGAGGAGTTGACAAAACCCTACTTCTACAGTCTCCTTGAGTAGTCGCCAAGATTCTCCATGTTAACGAACCCGCTCTATGATGGGAAAGTGTGACACTAGCTGTAGAGCAAAATAAGGTGAGTATCGAAAAGACAGAGAATGGGTTAAGCAAGCTAGAAGAGGTTGTTGGGGTACGGAGTATTAAGGCGCTTCAAAGTGGATCATCATCTGCACTTCCCAACTGTTGACAAAGTGCATTTCACAAGATTCCGGTGAAGATGACCTCCATCGAGCCAGACCAGAGTAGCCAGTTGATTTCCATTAAATAGCTCCGTATGAAAACGGCAAGTGACATTTGAACACTGCTAAGTTACGATAAATTGAATAGCACACATATCGTCGGAATTCAGAGAATAAAATTGGCCCAACATTTCTGTGAAAAACTGTTGACATGTGGAAATCACTCACTATTTCCGTAAGTGAATAGTTACTTCGAATTTCGCTTTGAGTAGTGAAATCGGGTCACTGTCCATTATTTTAAAATGCACCCCATCTGTCCCTCCAGATGATGGGTTACGGTTTAATTAACCGGAAAGTTTGACATCAGGCACAACCTCAATGTTTACACCAAAAGTTGGAAATTACATTAAGAACGTCAAGCCTGTCTGTAACGGACATGTGGCCGCCTGACTGATCATTTACTTACTCTAATCATAGGTGCTGATCCCTTCTCACTGACACATTACGACAGATTACACTTCAGGTGGTTCCCTTAGAGTGTAGTCGAGACGTTGACAGTAAATACATCCGTGTATTGATTAGATTTTTTAAGTGGTCATGGTTCTGATCTTCTCAGAAGGGTGGAATGAATTCTGATATCGGAATTCTGTGAAAACTACGATACGTGCACTTATTGCCTCGACTTTAAAGATGATGGTCCTGAACTTGAAAATATTGCAGATGCAAATTAAAAATGAAAGTTTTGATGAAGAGTGCAGACGAAGTAAACTATTTTCTACAAATGTCAACGGCAATTCTGACAGATTTATTCGACAAAGAACAACGCTTGAGTCCCCAGAAAAAACGTTATACCTCATGATTAAATGCCCGAGAAAGATATGGTAGGTGTGCAAAATATTCCACAGCCCTGTCTCGACAGGAGGACGTTTAGGAAATCGAGCTGAAATAATTTTACTATGTAACACATTACCATAGGGGCAAATGGTGTCACGCAGTAGGCTCCAAGGACCAATAACTGTACCTGTCTCAGCTTGTGTTACTTTAAATGTGTTCCACCTAAGTGGTCTAAAAGGACCAAAATAGGAGGGCTACATGATCAGCATTCTACCGTATGACCTAACTTGAAAATAAACCGCAGTTCAGTATCCCGTCTGATGTATGAATAATGGATCTTCTGATCTCATCCCACACGTAGCTGATAATGGTGAATTTGGTGAGAAACTGGAAACGTGGATTTATTCGGAAACAACGCAATCAAATGCGATGACCGAAATATTACTAAGCGTATGCTTAACGTGCATTATGGATGGTTTACCCACATTAACACTGCAAAGGTGAGAACCCAGCTAGCCTCTGAAGCCGATGTCATAACTCTACGTGCGAACCCATCATCTGAAAGCGACACCGCGAATTATTTGAATCGAAATAGTTTTAGTCCAAGCAGACTAGAGTTGTGAAACAGTCTGTTAATTATCTTTCGTAATCACTGGCTTCCCATTACAGTCCACCTGAATTAAGCGTCGTTGGTCCCAGCGACATGTGATCTAACAGATATTGGACGAAATCAGTGTGGAACGACTTCGTGTTACCGCTTTCCCATGTTTGTGAACGTAGCTAACGTTAACTTCGTTGCCCTATAACACCCTCAGCAATGACATGAAAAGTACAAATTTGTTGGATTATGTACAGCAAAATCTAGTCGTTCGTACTGGTGCTGCGTAAAGCAAAAACTAATAACGGTTAATAGAAGTTTGGAGGTCTAAATTATTTCTAGTTGAGCATCACTCACACTTGGTCGCAGCTTTCACATTCTGATAATTCTTGACGCTGGCCATCTTCGAAAGGAAGCAATAGACTCGAGTTTCGCTTTCAATGCAGCACAACAGTAGTGCATATCCTCGTCCGGACCGGAATTTACACCCCGGCAGTTGTGTATGGGAGACTAGCATGTTAACGATGTCGACAGTAAATTTAAACTAGGTATGGTCGAGTGATCATGCCAGGTGTTCTTTTGGAACTTGCAGAAAAGTAAACGTGTGCCTAATACACACCCAAACGTCTGTGAATAACTTAACCCAATTTCAGTTGGTTTAACGAGGGACAGTAGCTTCAACCTAACTCCGAAGTTCTGATCAGGAGGTTGTGGGTTGGAGTGAACAAAACGATCTCATGCGTTTTTTGTCAGACTGATCGGACAAACGGAACACTGTTCGCACAGGGTTATGGCTGGGCTTTTAGATGTGATCATTCGGTCATGCCTATTGTGAATTTACTGTCGACATGGTTAACACGCTAGTCTTCCGTACACAATAACAGCGAAACTCGAGTCTATTGCTTCCTTTCGAAGATGGCAGGCGTGAAGAATTATCAGAATGTGAAAGCTGCGACCAAGTGTGAGTTATGCTCAGTTCGAAGTACTGACGGTTAGCTTTTGTGTAAAATCCCCACCCAGTAGTAAGTTGCATACTTCTGCTAAGTACTAGTTTTTTCATGTGAAGAACCAATTTCACCTGGCTCAGTGTCAAATGTCCCATACACTTCCCTTTAAATCAGTAGGTTTATAACTGTTCTGCTCATAGTTTCATATGCTCCCCGATTGTTGCAGGGAGGAGAAAGATTCTTGTAAGATTTCCGCATTAAATTTAGTACGAATGAAGTTGAACAGTTCGGACGTCGTGTTTAACATGTTATTGATGAACAGATTGGGAATAACACAACGTTGCGAGCAAGTTGTAATACTCTACGTTTCAACCACCTTGGGTGGCCTTCCTCGAGAGTGTTGTCAACAACACTCAACAACACTCCTGAGGAAAGCCACCCGACGTAGTTGAAACGTAGAATATTACAACTTGCTCACAACGTTGTGTTATTTCCAATCTGTTTATCAGAAAGTATCTTACTTATGCATACCTGTCACTGTGTTGGTCAGGGGGAAATTGTGTCGATTGTTTTATAGGTGTGAGACAAAAGTGAATGGAACCAAATAGGAGATGAATTAAATGAAACTACTGGCTGCGACAATTTCAGCGAAGAACACCGAAACACACTGGAACAGCATTCAATCATATGTAGGTAGAAAATGGTGTATGAAACTAGACTAGCATAACCATTAAGAAACCTGAGGTGCGGATTGTCTCTCACGTGTTTGCTGGTCGAGTAATATTTTAAAATTCTCAACCACAGAGTTGGGCAACGCTCTCCAAAGTGAACAGAACCCTACTGTGAAGAAGTTCTGCCTGCACAGTAACCTGTCGGTTTCACTAGTCAGCTTCAATAAATGACACCTAAAACTTCCATCCTTGTTTGTTGCAAGGAGATTTGCCAGTTGATGACTCGGGGTGTGGAGTACTTTGTAGGTAAGAATTAGGTCTCCCCTGAGGTGTCTCTGACTTATGAGGAATTTGCATAATTCTGTCAAACTTCACGGGTAGAGGGTTTGTCCCAGCCCATATTTTTTAGTGGTCCATCTAGGAACACTTTCAATGTTCCAAATCTTTCCTGGAATAAGGGCGGCAGACCTGCATGGCCGTTTCCGGATTTGGACAAATTATTGAGACTAACATAGAAGGAAACACTTCGGAGTGTAAGGTTCCACAAATTCCTTTTGAGACGTTCAGGATTGTTGTGCTCTTTTAGCCGTGGCAGCATAGTCGGTCTGTCCGTCACTAGGGTACCTAATTTTTATTCTCACGCCGATACTAGCAGTTTCTTGTTATCAAACTAATAATCAGCACAATGTTTTTGGCAAACATATACGGCTCTTCACCTATGGACGTTGAACATCAAGCTGTCCTCTACGGACTACTCGTTTACGCATTGCAACTCGTTCGGTAGGTCTGTTAAGGCTTCGGAGTATTTCAGAGTTCGCCAGTATGTCGTGCCGTCGGAAAGGGCATAACTTGACTGTACTGGGTAGTTTAGGAACAAAAAGACTGTGTTGTAGGAGCCGCGACATGGATCCTTGTGGAAAGTCACCGTTAGGTGGAAGTCACTATGACAGATTTTTAGCCTTCTTGACGTCGAAACGAATTTCAGATTTACAGCCATTAACCTAATGTGAGTAGATGGACATCATCTCTGTCCAAGGCTTTGGAAAACTCAAACAGAACCATGTCAACAAAAAGTTCTACATCGACAGATTTCGTCCAAATACGCCAGCGATAAACAGATTCGTGAGGTGCAAATGTCAATCGGAGGAACCATGCTATCCTTCGGTGATAGGTTTGATGTCTCTGGCCTGGAGACAGCTAACTGGCAAACTCTCCCTAATTTTGGAGACAACTGAAAGCAACTCCGAAGTCAATCGTTTGCTGGATTGTCTCCACATTCACCGTTACAAATAAATGTGACTGTGATCTGGTTTCAGGTTTTCGATAGGTGGCCAGTTGACAAGCACTAGTTAGAAAGTACCGTCAGCGATTTCTCTAATTCAGTGGTCCAGCTTCCATGAACACGGGGACAGGGTAGGAAACTAGGATAGGGTGAATTTTAAGATACTAGACTCGTGGTGCTGAAATCTGAGACAAATTGTTTAGGTTTTCCATATGTTTTCGACAGTCCCTCGTGATTTGCAGGCATGCATACTCAATTGTTACTTGCCTACAGTGGTGACCATCTCTGCATCTGTATTGCTAAATACATCACGTCGTGATGTGCCTACCTCAATCCCTGTGCGTATTGCGACTTCGCTGTTGATAAGCCTAGAATTCACCTTCAGCATTTGAGTAAGACCACGTTGATTACAAAACCAATCCTATCTTAGAGCACTCATGGAACAGTTGTGTTACATTGCATAGTCAACAAAGAAAAGTTCAACTCGTTCTTATCGATAACCGATTCGTGTTAAACGCTTCAGTGCTGTCAAATGTTTGGTTCAATTTTCAGGTGTCTCGATGTTCGTCAAGTTCCGGAACAATTCACCGGAACGTGGTTGTTAATACCTCTAAAGATGAGCTGCCGGTGATCACCAAAACCGGACCAATCAGCGTTGCTAATTTGTCTTTATTCCTCCTAACTTTACTGCGCGATGGACCTCTAGGCGAATAATTTGGGATAGATATTGTCAAATTCAGTCTGGATTGCTGAAGTGGATTATCCTATCACCACGATGACCAAGTAGTGTTGTGATATTTGGTTTGCCTATCAATTCAACCGAGTTGGCAAGACGAAACATATTCATGGTTTATTACACAGTCTGTGACCACTCACTATCAGAGTGAACACTTAGTTACCCTCCAAGGGATTTCAGAACAAAGCAGCTCTATGGTCTAAATCTATGTTCACAACAGCATCACCTACTACTACATCAGGAAACTGGAGTATTAAAGCAGAAGAACGCACTGCCCGCTGATTTTGAAGCTGATGTGCACCGCACGGTAGCCACATTACGCAAGGTCGATGTTGCTTGGGGTTGAAACAGTTAAAACCAGAGGATGTTTAACCACAACAGCATCTTATATCTTTCTGGATGAGGGATCCTCGCAGTTCCTGGAATTACTTCCGTTAGCTACAGCACGCTATTTCCTCCTTAAGTTGGATCGGACAATTTGTAAAATGACATTACGACAACAATATCTTCTTGACCTCCACTTTGACGGAGAGATGTATCACTAAGTGAATCTCTCCCGTGGCTACCCAAAACCCCTGATTTGGTAGCAAATTTTCCGGACCACCGTTCTGTGGTCGCTTACCATCAGCTATTCACAGGTTGCCAGTCCGATCTCCTGGCATACCCAGTGTTGGTGGAACTTGATGGTCGAAACAACTGCCCAATGATTGGTTGATGGTAAATTGTTTGCAGCAGTCTCCTCTTCCCATGCTAAGGAAGTGAAGGATTCAGGCTGGTTTACAATTTGACCACTGATGGATAACTAACTTCAGCTTACATGAAAATGAAGTCCAACAGGTGCATAATGTTAGTACAAACACCAGATGATCCCGCTGTTTTTTGTTTTTGTCAAAACGGACCCGCCAAATTTACACCCTAAAGCCAGCTATTCAGAAATTCCATTCAGGCTTAGCCAAAAATTGCGGAAGAAAAAGAAACGCGTCATTTCGATGCATGCGGCAAGTGTAGTTACACAAAATCAGCACTGTTACAAAATTTTAAAAAATGAAATATTTACGCTGAACTTTTAAGTCTTATGGTACTCAGTCATTTAAATTGGTAGATTGTCAGACAGTGTGTCTCTTGGGCCAACACTTAATGAATTCGCCCCGTGGAATCAAAGTGATCGTGACGCCGGTTAAGAAATTCTCAAAGTATTCCTCTGTTCTCGTAATTCACCCTTATTTTTGTCAGTATTGTGATGACATTCTGATTTTCACTTGTGGTGAATAAATTAGGGAGATAAATCAATGTGAATTTGAGGATTCACCTGTACGCATTGTATTAACTTTTTTGGAACAGAGGTGTAATTAACTTGAGCGGACACATTTTCATCACTTGTGGAGTATTTTTTGTCGTGACACTAAAGTTGACTTTTAAAAAGACGAAAAAATTACTATCATGCCTGGTATTTCGCGGTAAAATTTGAGTTAACCTAGTTGTTGCTTGTCTGAAATCAAATGAATTTCTCAGCAAAGAATGTACTGTAAAATCCGGTACATACAGTTCAGAGACCCAATAGGTGTTGTGGACCGAAACTGGTAAAATGATTCCAATCTATCACAATGAATCTGTCAAATAGACCTCAGCATTCAGGACGTGTTAGATTGAAAGTGTAAGCCAGTGTTTATTTTACGTTCTAAATCAATAACCAAGCCTTCTGTTAATAAATGATGAGCAGTATTTTTCTGAATGAATGATATAATAAGCAGTTATAGAGCAAGCCAAAACAGTGAGTTTACTAACGCCTTCAAAGAAGCCGTTCGAACTGTTACAGTTGTCAGTGTATCATCAACACATGTGATTTGACCAGTTTTTCTCACCAAAACTGTTTCTTCAGAATTAATTTGCCGACTCATTGGTTTGATCAACAGGTCCAATTTGTTCGGTCTTCCAGGCTGTTGAATCTGGAGCATCTTAATAAAACCTGGTCCAACGAATTCAGCAGTTGACAATTTCATGATTAAGCACACATCCCGAAAACCTGAGTCAGTTTACGCACAGCTTCACCAGTTGAGTCTAGCTACACAGTTCCTCTCAAAAACGTTTCTAGTAACCTGTTTTCTGCATACAGAAAAAAACTTGGCATAGGTTTGATAGACATGTGGTGGGCTCATTCTACGCTGTTTGTACTGTTTTGACCGTAAAAGACGCTTCGCCTGCCAAGTTGTTTATCCCACGAACTCCCGTACAGGTTATGTTAAAACATGAGCCCACGGACGAGTACACTCAGTTGGACGACCGACGTGCATTACCACACACTGGGTTGACGTTCGCCCTGGTGGCACTTCCCCCATAGTGCGTACACACTATTCCAATAGTTGCTTCTGGCCCATCTTCTTCCTGGCGTTGAGACTTGCCCTTTAGTTCCCGGAGGTACATAGTAAACTACCCACAAACGAGGCTGACTGTTATATGAAAATGTTTCTTCACCTCCTGTCCGTTTTTTCTTACTCGCAATTTCGCAGTTGATTATAGTGCGATACATATTACTAAAGCTATTGCTCTTTGCTCCGACGTGTATTTTACAACTGTGCAACACTGAGGTGGATGTATGCAAATAGCTTTATCTATTTTCATTTTGTAGCATTCATATGAAGCATGGGTACTGCACTAGGGTGAGTCGTCAGCATTGGTTTCATGGACAGCTTCATGCTTGAACGCTGTTTGCGTCAGATGAAATTCATCAACCCCCTGAGAGCAGGTGAAACCGTTTGAATAAACTTCAAAATCTAAACTTTTACAAGTCCAAACTGCGTATGCCGTTAACACCATTATGTATTCATACATTTACAAGATTCTGCTGACCGCATTCACGAATAACCTACGGGAAGAGTGCTGTGCTTATAGTTGCGTCGATAAGTTCAGTATGCAAACATGGCTTCAGCCTTTGATTCACCAAAATCATCTTGAAAGTATTCAACTCTGACTGGTTATCAAGCAAAAATATGATCAAGCTTTGTTATGTTTGAGGTGAACTTGAGATAATATCATCCAAGTGACGCTTGCAGAAATCACTGAATTCAGGCATTCTGTAGACCAACTGATGCATTTGCAGTTATGAAGTGTCTAATGTATATAAATAAAGTATCAACATGTAAGATATCCACACCAAATTTGGTACGAATAAAGACAAACAGTTTGGTCGTCGTGTTTGACATGTTATTGAGAACTTGCTCATAAAGTAGTGTTATTCTAAATCTGTTTAACAATGTATCAACATATGAGCACAAGTCTGTTGTCAAATTATTCATCAAAAATCACAGAATCAAAATTGTTGGGTAGCCGCTCAGAAAGGCTTCCAGATGCATGAAATAGGACTGCGATTCAGCAGTCTACATTTTGTGTAATCCCTGGGTTAAAAATTAAACACTTCACAAATATGGTTTCCGTCGCACTTAATGGGCAAAGCTTATATTTATCCCGTTGGCCCGATTAGCCACTCTATGTACACCTGTACAGCAGTATTCGAATAACGCGTGAACAAATCAGCTAAAATCTGTCGATCGTCAGCCAATCTCTTCTAATTTGTCTATTGCAATAAACTTTCTCTCATGTGCCGCTTGACAGTTGAATGCAGCCTTGTGTTAGAACGTCATATTACCAGAGAACCTCAGGCATGAATGAAATGAAAACTGGTGCAACGAGGCTAAACTATCGATCTACTAAATTAATCCCCTGCCCCACCTGTCTGAGAAACGTAGAATGATTGCAATTGTTATATGCTCCCAAGCGGTTAGTGAACTGAACATAACGCTTTCGGTTAGGTCCATCACTCAGTAGGCAGTACGGTTACAGCAGGGTTTCATTTTTGATGAGCATGATTGCTGTCTTGAAAACATAACTGTACACATACGATGCATGCTGAACGTTGAGATAATTGATTGAATTTTGAACTTGTGTCATTTGTGATCCTAGAGTAAAACTCTATCCGGTGCATTGAATGAATATGTGCGGTTGGTGAGGTGTGTATGGTATGGTTATTTTAGAAAAGTGCCGGCAAATTTCATTCTTGGTACCAAACATTAGTACATGGTTCCATGTATAAACCCGCGTACATCAATTAGAAACCTCAGATTTGCTTCTGATTTGTAACCCTCCTTCATGGTTGACTCACAACTGAAAAATACACTACTCGGTTGCAACCCCAAATCATTTAAAAGGAACATCGAGTTGTTGATTTCAGCCATGAATGTCTCAGTAGTATCCTGTGTACTCTACAACATAATACACACAGAATCCACTAAGTTATGTCTAACAACACTTGGTTTTACCTAACTTCTCTAAGCGACATTGACCTACTGTGAAAATTGTTTCTATATTTCCATTAGTTCCCGTTGAAATGTGGTGAGCGAGTACACTCATCTTCTAAAATGTGCAACCGTGCGTGACACAAGTTCGTTCAAACGAACAACTGATCGTTTGTTATTAATTGCTCCCGTTATCTGTGGTTTGCTAATAATATTAACACCATGCCTAGCACGAACTGTGGGTATTATTCTGTCATCAAATGCAAAAGATTAGTTGCTGCTTGCATGAAGTTTTTTTATTCCGGATAAAAAGTGTTTTCACTCTGTTTTAATGTTCACGTTTCACCTAAATTCATTTTAGCGAAGAGTTACACACTAGGTGTGGCGAACTGGGCGCGTTAATCGATCTCTTGGGCAAACTGACCAGCTAACTGCGTGTACGTGCATACATGTCTGTACATCAGTAATTTTTTGTATATAGGGATACACCTACATCTGCATTTATGCATGTGTACAAGTATGCGTGTACAAGCACCACACAAATTTGGATAAGTTGAGTTCGTGAACCACTCAATGTAAATTGTCATCACTGTAACGAACATACCGTGAGTGAATACGGTTAGAACAAAAAAATCAGTATGGAAAGCTTTTAAACTAACTACAATAACGATGACCGTGTGAAAAGGCAAACGAGCTTTGGTCTTTTGTGGGTGTACAGTAGACTGATGCAATCTAAAACTGTGTTTTAGAGCAAATGTTAATTCTCACATGGTAACTTCACAATTATGCATTTTAACTCCGCACACGTTACAAACGACTCTCCATAGATTCTCCTCAAACTGGTCCAGAACTACTCTATATCATTCAAATTCGGGCTGTGTTAGACATTAAGTCACAACAGAGGGTGATGAGCCGATACAGTTGTCATCACGGGAAGGCTCTCATAGTGGATCACCACATGACTTGCCACTAGAAACGGTGAAAGACTTGGTAGTCTCGAGATTATAGTATTCATTCTTAAAGGCTATATTTTGTAGATTTTTTCTCCTTGCTTTATACACCCTTTTAATGAATTCACCTTTTTCTTTGACTGAGATCACAACGATCTATTTTATAGTTTGATTGGAAATGGAAATAAAAGTTTCCTCTGTTTTCTCATCTAGGGTAGATTGTTGGCTGACAATCTGAAGGCATTATGAAATAGTTCATCCCTGCGTATCTGCCGACCTGCCTCACTTCAGTCTCACCATTCTATGTTGTGTGTAAAGTTATTTATCCGTCCGATTCCACACTCCACTGCTGTCTTTCCTCCGTGTGTAATAACCTTTCCAAATCAGTGAACATCAAGTTGTCAGTGCACGGTTCTGGTTTTATCGACAAGTCTTTCGTCCCATTTTTACGCATACTTTTGCATCCATTACGTATTGACGTTATTCTTTGGCATTAACATAATCTTGGTCGTTTTGTTACGTGGTTCTTCTCCTGTCCTTATGGTCACACACGAATGTTAGACATTGTTCCACGTTCCCTTCAGAAATGACAGAGCACTCTCGTAGACGACGTGCAGGCAAGCTTTCATCGGGACTGACTTTTATCGTTTGCTTCTGGGCGGTTTTGCCTGCGTACAGGAGGACGTTTCAGGCAATATTACACACTGATGTACGTACACTGAATTACATAGGTCACAGAACCAGTTGAATATCTTTATCAAGTATCGCAGGTGGTTTACGGGATCTCCATCTGCGGAATACACGATAGAGTGGCCTGAGCTGCACGATGAGTTTTTATGCCTTAAGAAACGTCTTGAAATCACCAATAAATCTACTCTGTATTCCTCCTTACATTTTCGTTACCTTTCAATCGCATACCTCACACACGTATATCAACAACCTGATATGTTACACATGACAACCCAACGTGAGTTGACGTTGATATTCTCCCACCTTCACGTTTCAAAAAACCACGGGAACTATATAGACAGCTCAGCCTATTCGAGACGGCGCCAGACAGTCACTCTGAAAATCGACACCCGACATAGCTTCTGGCAGCTCTAGTGGGTCCATCCTTCATCATCATTGTCACGGAAACATAATCGTGTTCACTGTTCAAGATGGCTTTCGGTCACAATAAGTGCACAGATTGTGCTACACATCAAAACTAAGAAATGTTTCATCACAACCTACACACTTTAAAGCAACACTTCAAATGTTCGAAGCTACCTAGTACGCTGCACAATACGACAACACCTTATATACCTGAGCGCACTCGCTGAGTACTAACCTGCTTGGGAAATGGTCTTTACTCATTGGTCACTTGCATTGACTAAATTTAATGCTAATCCTTGGAATAATATAAGGCTGATCAGTAGAAATCACACAAAACTTGGCTTCTGTATTTTCATCACACGTTTAGCCTTGACACGTCTTTGCAACTTGTACAATTAGCTGTCCGTATTAGGCATGTTATTCTTCTGGTGTTACTACAGTAAACACAGTGGATTAACGTTTGCACATGCTAATTTATCACATTTCCAATGGTTTATCATTTTTTACAGGCTATCAGAGCTCGGAACAAAGTAACCAGTAAACGTTCATTTTGGGAAATATGTGACAAACTCCAGATGAGAGAGTGAGGAAAGTGTGGAAAAGGATTAAATGACGACGTGATGAGTACGCTTTGCTAGTATTAATGTATCCGAATTCGCAGACTTCTTTAAACCTTAATGCCTGGTCTCAATCGCATGAAGGAGTCAGGTCCATTTTTCATCCAAATACAAGTTTTACTTCACCAGTATCAGGGCCCATAAGTGTAGTGAGGACGTGCGATCGTACTGTACTACTCAAATTGCTGTCCAGCAATGAGGCACCACCATATATTTGAATACTGAAATAACCGCTGGTAAAACACAATAGTACAGTATGGCACAAAATAGTTTTCTATACGTACAAGAAATGGAAATTATGAGTATGTACCTGACGAGATGCAGTGGAGCGTGCAAAAAACTATTTCTGACTGCCCTGTTCAATTATGTTACGGAAGAAAGTTGTTTTGCCTTTCAAAACACTCAGCTACCAACATCTGTGATGAAGCAGCTCAAGGTTGTCATGAAGTTAAAATGCAAAGTCGATAACCAGCGCGTTCGATTGGCATTTTTTGACCAATGTCACTAGCTGAATTTCTTTCCCCTATATCATTACACACGTCTTCGACAAAACGAAATTTGATCCAGCATTTATAACTCACGTCGTCTGAAAAAAAGCGCCGAATGGAAAGTGCCACAGTCCAGTTGAACAAGCTAACCAGAGTCTACAGCTACAACCGGTGGAGTTTTTAGAAACTTAGCCTTATCTGCAATATTCAGTTTATCAATCTCTGCAGCAAGAAGACGAAGAAGACGAGAATCAGTTTACTCAGTAGTCTGCAGAGATCCCTGAGACATAAACTGATAAACATCATTTCCAGAAAACCCGGCAAGGTATGTGAACTAAGTGTTATCAAGTCACATCAAAAGCATTCAGTAGTAGGTTCTATCTTGTGGTTTCGAATTCTACTTACCCCCAAAGAAGAACTATAGCTTCGAGTTGTGGGCCCAGTTGCAGCTTCTGTTTGACCAACTTCCATATCTCGGTCAGGTAGCAGAATACGCTCTCATTTGAGTTGAAGCCAGGCTAGTCGATTTGGAGCACCAAAACAGAGTAATGTGCTCCAAAGTCTTCGGCGTTGTGTTCATGGATAAGGCTGGCTATATATCACGAGTACAGCCAATATTAAATGACTCAACCAAATTTCGTCAGGGTAACTTAGTAGACAGCGACGTTGAAAATTAGCCACATGTTAATACGGAATTTTAAACACTGCTGGAAAGCCATCACATTTATCAGAAAACCACAGCCAGTTGCATCTAGAGGATCACATACTCCTCAACTGTATAGCTTGCTCGAACTCCACCAATTTGATATACCAGTGAGGCCAATATTCTCCGTGTCCAACTCACCACACCACAAGCTGGTACAGTGGCTCAACTTTTGTATGCCGTGAATCAGTCAGTGGTTCGAAAAACTGTGAAAGATAGCTTTGAGCTAATCGGCTTACCCAATGTTCTGGACTGTAGCAACAAAGATACGGCCAGCCTGGATAATTCTTCTTTGTTTTTAAACATTCCCCTGGTGGAAATGGTTGATATGGTATACTGACTCAATATTGACTACATGTATATTGACTCATATCAGCTGAACATAGGATTGTCTACGTCTGAGTTGGAACGTTTTCTGTCACCACACAGCGAACGTAAAGTACTGTTTCCAAAGAACGGGCTATTAACAAAACGATGGTCCACTACTAGCCGACAGTTCCGTTATCCTTCTGGAACCGGCTGAATTCCAAAATTAGCTCTACCACTGAGCACGCGCAGAATGAAACCTCTTTACTGCCGTCAGCCCACTGGAAAGATAGCTGGCCTGAGTAATGCCTGAACTCCCACAGATTTCTACCGATCCAGTACAAACAGTACAGAACTTTAGTCCGCCTCGCAGCGCGCATCTGTTCGAGAAAAGCAGTGGCCAGAGAGGTGTCACTATTGGCCATCAATCGGCATCCGTCAGCCACCGTGATTTGTCCAGCACCTTCTAAACCGAACGTCTGCCTTACAATGATGACGACGTTACTACTCCGCTGAAAACCCGTCTCACGACGGCTATGGAGCACACAGCCCTACTGCTCATGCAGTTCACACCACTTGAATCATCGATACAGTTGACCATCAGGTCTGGCATCACGTGCGAATTCTCATGTGAATGACAAGCTACTCACGTAGGTAGAATGGAGTGGAAAATAGACGATCGGATCAACGAACACACTGCAGTTTGAGTTCGAAAAACAAACATGGGTACCACAATGTCAGATTCAAGTCAGATTGTGATAAGGCACAAAGAACCATCGTTATCGATCGTTCAACACTTGTTGACATGTCGACACCAAGTGAAACTGCTGGGGGCTTTCCTGATATGTTAAGCGCCAAAAATTCGAAAGCTTCTCCGGTTCGCGGAGGAGGTGGCAATTAAAGAGAGAAACCATCCCTTTGCGTACATTAAGACTTGTGCATCAGTACCAGAATGTCTAGATAACTGATGCGCGTTGACGTGCGTGAGTGTGCATGTTTGTGTGGTAGTTGATTCTGTTGTTTGGCTTCACATTGTCCATTGATCTTTGCTATATAAACCCACAGACTCCAGTATGTACCTGATAATACCGAGTGAAATATGCTGGAGATACACATAGCGCACAAAACTGAATTCTCTGTTCAGATTTGTTAAACGAAGAATTTGCTTTGCTTTCTAAACATAACTCTGTAACGGTGATGACAGTCTGGGTGAACGCTTCAAAACCAGGTTGGACAATACAAGTGATCCTGGAAAGTTTCACTTAACTTAAGTTGAGGAGCAGACTTGGGACATTTTTTATCACCTTCAGAAGTTCATCACAATTTAAATCATTAAGAATGTTAACGTTCAGAAATTCTGAAATCAAGCGAAGAACATTCACTGTTTGAAATGGCATGGTATGAAATCGAGCCGTAGACATCGTTTTATGTTATACGAACTAAGCAAGAAAAGTCGATCTGGTTATAAAAAAGACGTGAATACGGCTATGTCTACGTCATCAGTTGAGCACATGAAAATGGTATGCTCTCCATGCTATCGAACAGATCACAGCGACAAGTTATCTGTATCATTTAAGGGTACAGGCCGCATGTGATACCAGTCGGACAAGTTTGAAAAGCCATAGTAAGATTTTTCTGAACACGACTGCTCGCATTTGGACGCGTGATGGACAGAGCTTTGACTAGTCAGAAGGGGTGTTAAATTTTAACACGTAACAAAGTCATGAGGCAATTAGGTCCTGAATATGACCGCTTCTAATTAAGTGACGAGTGACCGCTGATGTGGATAGTCGAGTGTGGACCGTCACAAAATCTGAGTCTTTACCGTATAGGAAGCTGTTTAAACCAGTTCTTTAAGATTTTCAGTGTGTTAACAATACAACCCTGGGGAGACGTGAAGTTAATTTAACCGGTTGAATGGTAGAACATATACCTAAGCGGTTGGCTGAACAAGTTTCACAGCTCCGAACGGAAATTTCAATTTGCGACAGATTGCGTGCATTAACGATCGTTCGTCATTCAATTAAAAGCGGAAACAGCGTACAAAATTTTCGTTGTTTCCCAGTTCTTTTACATAGTGACAATTTTTAATTCCGGGGTGTATGCTTTCAAATAACTACACGAGGTTCCATGCACTACTGTCCGACTACTTACGAAAACTGACATTTAAAACGGCCGACGCAATTATTCGTCTGGGCCCCGAACAGCCTCTCCCTTTGGTGTACACGGTTGGGAAACTTCGGTCCGAAACGCTAACCAGTTTGGATAATCGTGAGTTCATGGAATCTAGGCGAAAACATCCTTACTCTCTAGTATACAAGTAAGTAAATTAACAAAAAGATCGGTTGTTTTATTTTCTACCAAAGGACCCTAAACCAGCTCAATAGGAATATATTACGTACTATATGGATTTGATTATGCTATCTAGAAATGGAATAGTCCTAATCATAACCAGACAAGTTTTTGAGGAGTAGTCGGAGATTTTCCTTTGCCAGGCAGGTATACCGACAGCGATGAGTCAATCCTGATCAACAAATCTCAATCGTGAATGTTTAGATTACAATTACCGGAAAAGTATTGTTGTTAAATTCTGTTTGATTGCGGCAGTAGTATAACTCGGATAAGAATCCGGATGAGGATAACCGCTAACGATTAGCACAGTCAACAAGTGCACTTGATTCCAAAAGTTGAGATAAATGCCATTTACGTGGAGAGTTTACCTGGCGTTCCAATTGATGTATTACCAATGAGTAGTATGGCAGATTTATGATTTCAGATGTGACCCAACTGTGAAAAGTCAGGGCTTCGGCTAGATTCGAACCATTTACAAACACAGCATGCCTCAACGCGGCAAGCGCTGGATTGGATGAGCTACGAAGCCATAACAGGAGCTCGGGAATTTTGCATTTGGACTGTTTTGGCCACCCGACTCACTGTCTCATACGGAGCCTACCAAATGATCCAGCGGATCGACTGCCCAGGCAGGGTTTTCCCCATATACCTTGGATTAGAGAGGCAAATTTACAAATATTTTGGCAAATGATCAACTGGACAATTTAATGTCACTCAACCAAATCGTCAGTCATTGTTTGTCCCAACCGACCCATGGACATCGTTTTCAGAAGTCGAAACTCTTTCAACCCACCTTAAGTGATTATATCACTAGGTTTCTAAAGGGAAATGTGCATTTTGGTTCAGTCGGATTAACTCTCTTAGACAAGAATTTCCATGTGAAACATAAAATGAATCAGTGTAACCTGTACGCTTCTAAAACGGAAGTTAGATACAAGTCAACACCGAAGCATCTTATACTACATTTGTCAAACATTGTAAGAGCGTATTTAGATGTGTCGCATTACCAAACACTAAGACCGTCTAATGTATTTTGGACGCATTCTACTGTATCTATCAGAAAATGTTGGTTTTTCAGTTCCGACCGGTCAAAATTATTTCAAGTCGCAATGGTGGAAAGATGTTCTCCCTCCTCTTTTTTACGGTCACAGTGAAACAATTCACTTAATTGACTGCTAAGAAACCACATGACCATCTACACGTTGTGCGTTAACATCATTATCGAACATCTTTGTACATAGTGCATGAGTCATATGATTTCTGCATAGGTCAATTAATGACAAGACCACGTTGCAACCAGAAATTCAAGACCAGGTGGTCATGTTTGTTGGACTCAAAAGGAAGCAATCAGTGAAAATATGTTATTTGTAAATCATCACACTACCGGTGCAATGTTCAGGCAAAAGTACACCTCATAATACAGGAGATTGTTAGACGGCTTACAGGGCATAATACCTTATCAATTGATTTCGGAAAGGTTAATACTGACAGAGGAGAAACGTCCCTTTTCGTATTGATATGTTCGCCGAGCTTGGCATTTAGGTTGCAAACGTTTCATCACCAAGCGAGGTGACATCATCAGTGCGTGAGTGTTCGGCGAATTCAAAATTATACGCCGAACACTCACGCACTGATGATGTCACCTCGCTTGGTGATGAAACGTTTGCAACCTAAATGCCAAGCTCGGCGAACATATCAATACGAAAACAATCAACCCGAGCTACAAACAACACCACCACTATTCCCAACCATCAGAGAGAAACGTCCTTGTACCATATCTGAACTCGACAACCCCAATATTATTTCAGGTTGAGGTTCAACAAGTTGGAGGGTTTTCTGCAACTGGAATCAACTCCAAAGTTAAACATTTCCACATGAACGACATACAGGACATTATTAAAGTGTCCTTGGCAAAAAATTACTACAAGAATAAACGGAGCCTATTACCATATCATAATAGTATTCAAGTGTGAGTGTGGATTGAAGATCGTGAAATCTGGTGACCGAAATTGTTGAAGCTGTAAATATCTGAAGCATGGAACAAAGTACGGGAACCGGCTTAGAGACAATCAAGTATACTTGCTCAAGACGATATAAGTCCTAATTACTAGAGGAATCTTCGTGACAGCGATGTATTAGAACTGTGGGTTAAACATAATAAGCAAGTCGTAAACGGTTGTGCCGGAACACTAATTCCAATCATGCCAGCTGGAAGACATTACATCATTACAGTCATTCCTAGCCACAAAATGACAATATATACCCAGCGGAGTGCACGTATCGATCTGACCAACCTGTAGAAAAGATTTAAATATGAATTGTGGTCCTTGGGAATTTGTAGCTGTGCTGGGAAATATTTCAAGGTGAGGGTTAGATAACCACCCCCCAACATTTCTTTCATGGTTTTTCAAGAACATGGCAAAACGGTGCATCGAGATACAGCAATGGCTTAACAGTGTTGTCATAAATATTTCAGAGATTTGCTTCTTTGAAACACTAAAACCAACACGTTTCAAACAACTCTTCACTATGACAATCTGCAATAACTTCTGTAAGTTTGACATGAAAGTACGCGATCAATAGAACTATATAATGGCATTATCAGGCACACACTAGTTATTACAATGCTTTGTCACTGGATGTCTGTACAACCTAACAAATAACCCACGAAATGGTTAACAAAAATTATTGACCAAACTTCTGATTCAGGATGTCTGATTTTGCCGTCATCGACTGAATTGTTTGATGTTGTGCCCTACTTTTCTAGGGCGTTGTTCGGTTTTATGTAGTCTTTTGGTGTACCAATCTGAAATGTATGTGTATACAATAATTCGTGGAGGATTTATACACACGGACGATCAACCAGGGAGTAGCATGTAAAAAAGCGGAGGTCACTTAGATGAATCGCAATCACCCAGAAACATCGTTTAAGGGTAAGTGAAAAGAATCCCCAACGAAAAACACAAAGAGGGTGAAAAATGTGTGCTTATTTTTCTACGAAAACGATTTCTGCAACCGTTTGTAAGTCTCCAACAAAAGAGTGAGTGAAACTGTTTTGAAGAGACAATTTAAGAAGTTCCTACCCAATCAAACTGACAACTGTTACGTATGGGACATACAATTCAATGGTTTTGCTGTGGTTTACAACCAAACTATACTGGGAAACCTCATTCTGTCCAGAATCCATTAGGAAAGAACTCAGAACACAAACACCACGCCTAGTCATGACCATAGATTACAAGACAATCAGTAATGCGGTAAGTAAGGTGGTAAGTAGACGTAAGTTTATAATCACGATGAAGCACTCAATAGTAGAGGCCCTATGGGAACTAACTGCGCCGCCCTTGAAAACTCAGACTTCTTCGACAGTTATCAGTTTTGAACCCGTCAAACTTAATTAATTTTGATGCTACATCAACAGTCTGAAATTCAATCTATCCACTCGTTTTCCTAAAAATTGGATCTTTCGTTGTTAGACGGATCTGTCGGCTTGCGTCAATTTTATTTGTCATGTCTGTTTCACCTACGCTCCTCTACTGTACAAAGTAGCCACTCGTGTTTTTGTACACTTGATGAATGGCTCAACACAATCACCGTTATTTATATACACATATTCTGACTATCTCCGACCTCACGTCTAGCTCATGTGATCTGACTAAACTTTTGTAATAGGAATGAACAGCACCGACAGAAAAACCCATCGGTTAGCTACAAATTGTTCATAAATTATAAATTCTCATTCGGAATTTATCATCATCTCACTAAAGACAGTTTGTGGTTTTACAAAAATTTGGTCTAAGCGACTACTGGCAGAACAATCGACAAATGTTTTCACTTAATCCGGTCTCATCTGCACCACTGTGCAGTCAAACCCATAATCTCTTAATAAACGCCAAAGTGTAGTTCAGACACTTGTCCACTAGACCACCGGGACATAATGATCAGAATTGCAGGAAAGTATTTGAAGGGAGTATAGCTGTCACTATTGCTACAACTCAGCCGATAGACGGAAAGATAACGTGCACCAGGTGACCAGAACCTTTCCGGTCCCGGTTATACTAGTATAGATTTTTGCACTTACTTAGGGTAAGGCTAACTTTCTATGGTTACAATAAATGTCCACCAGTGATGATCGTTTGCGGTTACAATCAGTAACTACGTTGAACAAGTGAACAAAGACTGTTGTCTTGGCGGGTGAGGTAATCGATAGATTTATTTCCGGTCACGCTATCCTACGTAACAGTGTGCATCTAAGGTTCTAGTCAGACTAGCAGATTTCAATCCCTTAGTTACTGATTCAGTAGCGCAGTGGATCAACAAGACATTCGCTGTTTTTCCGGCTACACTAAGATATGATGCGTACATCAGCACTGCATTTTTGGACAGGAAATGGGCAAATAACTTTCCGACCTTAAACCATAAAGCGTGGTTGCACTCACGAACAAAGCAAGTGGTCAGAGTCGGCGAGTATCAGTTAGCCGACTAAAATCTGAAACAAAAGTGGGACGGCCACACTTCTCAACCAGCTGTAATTTAACGCCTAGCGGTACCGACCATCCAGATGACACTTGCTGGGTGCTACTCAGTCTCTGGTCAGCTGAGTGACACACAAGACCATCACTCCAACCACTGCTCTGTTTGAATGACCACCATTCCTCGAATACTGGTCACAGTTGCACAAAATGAATGACGCATTCGGCAAGAATCCACTTTGCAAGTGCCAGCATTCATGGGGTAAGACAATCCAAGTTTCTGGTTTTGTCATTCGGTCATTTCAGTATCGACTTGAAACATCGAGCCATTTTAGAAGAGCAATAGTGACAGTAAACGCTTTTGCAGAAGTTACTTTTGGAATTACGAATGACAGTGTGATCCCGAACAACTAGTTCACTTTTCCAGTTGACTAAACAGCAGCTCACGCATAAACAGAATTCCCACTAACTGACACTGTGTAAACTATTATGCGAGTGTTGTGTATTTCAAAAGTCAGCTTCTGCGCGCGCTCCTCTTCATCCACCTTCCTGTGACGAGTGAACGATTTAACAGTCCGCCTTCCATATCTCACTCGATCACTTTGAAGTTTCGTTTGCCGAACTCAATTGAATTACGTTAAGTTGAATTAAACAGTGATCGTCTGAATGAGCAGTGTTCGCTAATGGCCACACAACCAGTCAATACCCAGAGGTAGGCAGCAATAGCACTGGATTGCTCAGTTCATTTTAGTGAGAAAACTTCAGCCAGTACATTTCAGTAAGTATAGCAAGCTGGGGGTGACAGCCTTGCTGTTTTCTGCCAGGTTCGACCAAGCTAGCTGATGCCAGGAAGTATCAGTTCGTTCGTTTATTCACTTCACGTTTTGTACACTCAACTGACACCAATGAACGGATTGTTGCTCAACCATACATCCTACAGAACAATTTCAACGTTACTCAAATTCATAAGCCAAGTGTTACTAATAAGTAGTATGTTGTGTCTGTCGCTGGTTCGAATCCAGCCGAAGCCCTGATTTTTCACAGTTGGGTCTCATCTAAATTCACACGCCAAGTGTTTTCACTCATCGTATACCGAGTCCCAAATATGGTTTAGCGTTTTAGAAATAAACCAGTAAGGTTGTCGTTACTACTTGCCTGAAAAGAGTCGCACTCTGCCACGTAGTCTACTTTGAATGTCTGCTGACTATTCTGACAAGACGACAAGTCGTGGACGCGACTCTCTAGAGTGTATGGTTTTGACGGCACACAACTGGGTCAAAACAGCCGTACACTACACAGCTGGTTCTCGCTAAGAAAGACTATCTTATCGATTATTTCTTTTAGTCGTGGGCATACAGATTAAGTCGGAAACACTTCATTTGGCTCGAGTGAAGAGAAAATAAAGCTATAGATTATTACTCGTAACCCACAGTCAGTGGATTGTACACATAACAGGAAGAGCAAGGGAGAACAGGTCCTTGGTTTGTGGAACGAAAACGTTATGGAAGAACTGAAGTGTGTAGACAGGAAGGCTGATTATGGCGCAGTTTGTGAAAAGTTATCTATGTCGAATGAATAATAATTTTTTTAAAAGTGCTACGAGCATATACAAATTCTTCAACAAACGGACCACGGATCGCAGATTATGATCAATATAATGAACAAACTTCGAGACAGGTTGAACATCTAGTTACGGTTGCACTGGTTCACTCCTTTTTGAGACAAAACTATGTGGGTACTATACGACATTTGTGAGGTTGAGCGTTTCCATTTGTTGTACACACCGCCTATCGTTTGGATTCAGTCACTCATGTAAGAAGGTTGTGGCCAGTACTACGAACTGTGAACAAAGTATCCAATACCACCCCTCAATAGTAAAGGATCAGCTAAATCCTCTTAGCCAATAAGTTATATAGGTGAGAAAAAACCTGGGATTTTGGTATCTTAAACGATAATCATGTTGGAAATTGTGAGTTTGTCGATAAGCGTTTGAGCTGTTATTGGGGGTCACAGAATATTACTACAAGTGAACTTCTTAAAACTTACACAACTTCACTATGACTGCTTGGAATCTAAAGATATGTCAGTGAACTCTGTAGCAATAACCATCCCTTTGTTTGTGTTTAATAGTTGTTGTCGCCATTGTGGTAACAGTATGTTTGACCTTAATTCAGAACTGCCTCACAAGTAAGCTATTTTGACCTTAAAATGGTTTTGACCAAAATAAAACATGTGCATATTGCTTAAAACCATCCTATAATTTGTATTACCGTTACGACTAAAAAAACTCTCTCTTATTTTCTCGGGCATTGGTCATATTGGAAAGCATTTTTTCCAAACTCCTATTTTCACGAATTATTCGAAATGAAAATTTAAACCAAACCTTGTTCTGTATGCTCTGACGTTTTAGTGTGGTTTACTGATACAATAGAAACGTCTACGACGTAAACTAAATTGGCCAACTCACTTCCAGTCGAGACGGTGAATGCTAAACCAGCTCTTTCGAGCACGTCGTGTAGTCGATTAAATCATGACAACGCAGGGATATGCAGCACATCGGTTCCTGTAGGAGATATTCCAAGCGCTAACACACAGTAGTCTTGATATGATTGATTACATGACCGCATGCCCTGGTATGTCAATGATAACCAACAAACTAGCAGATGTTGCCGAACCAATCAGGTGATCGGTGTGGGACTTAGACCAACCTACTTCGGTGATTGGCTAAACCAGGTCGACCATCCAGCCAAGCCTGACTGCCGGTTGTACTCCTGTGTGATGTCTGCAATCCACTAGACACTGGGTATGCAACAATGCTCAACAAACGGCTTGCGTACTTGCAAACATTGAGAAGTTCTACCGAAGACCACGTCAAGAATGGTTTACGCAGGGCACAGATCGGAAACTAACGTCAGGTTAACTGGAATTGCAAGCTCCTTGTTGGAAATAAGTCCAAATTTATTCACCAGTAGTTTGTTAAAACAAACGTAGTTTTGACTAGACAGAAGTTGCACTGAGTTCCAAAACCTCCACCGGACTACAGGAAAGTTCCTGAAACGATAACAGTAATTATGAGTTCGGAAAAGTATAGGAACAGAAGGCGAAAGGCCTGAAATTTAGCAAAGAGCTAAGAAAGCTTGTGCTATGTATACTGCGTGATTTTTGTGACTACAAGATAGGCCAACACTTGTTTTTTCCCTGACAGCAATCTTCATTCTTGACGTGTGACAGTAGATTGCGAACTTGACGAATGATCCACATCCGTGTATGTCTGGGTGACGCCATTGATAGTTCGAGTGTCCCACAGACTAATTCAGCGCGATTCTACGGCAATCTTCACAAATTATTCGTTGGAAGCTCGTAGCAAGTGAATGTGGGAAATAAGAAATGCACTTTCGAACGGCTTCCAATTACAGAAGGCACTAGATAGTCAGTAGTCAGTAAACTGCTAGTTAAATAGCGAATTAAGATGTGTGATGTTTGTGGTGATCGAAGATTGTGGATTAGCAGTGCGCAGACGAAATCAACTCACAGACGTACGCTTATCGGCTGTAACGACAAGACTACCACTGAGCTCAAAACTGTCAAATGGAGGAACAATCCCCGACCCAAACACGTGGAGAATGCAAAGCGGGTGGAATCTATTCACCTTAAATTCCCTAAACAATTGCTTTGCGTATTGTTACTTATAAAAGTGCCTTCAATCTGGAGTACAACGAAGTTGTAACTGCATCCACAGCTCTCAAATTTTTAGTACCATTGCAACGAGATGAGCTAATTACATACCGTCAGTCTTGCAAAATTCGTGTCTTACCGATTTTATGGCGTGGTTAAATAAACACCGGAACGAATCTAAATCAGCCAGAAAGTGAGTCTAACGTCTCAAATTGCAAACAACAACTAACGCTCTCCAGTTTGTTTGGTGAAGTCCTGAGAGGTCCTGAGCCCAAGCTTGTAGACCGGAGTGACCTAATTACTTTGTGTCAAACTCATACTCAAATAATCGGGTAGGTTTACTAGTAATCAGAAGGTATCGTTTCTGGTGCTTCAGTTATGGTTAGTGTAACATTAATGGAGTAGGGATTACCAAGCTCCTAAGTGAGCACTGGTCAAATTAGGACCATCGATTCTCAATCCTAGTTCGCCCCATATTTCAGGTGGCTCTTAGTGTGTTCAATCTACCATCATCATTTTTAGTAATCTACATCCAACAGAAGGGGACTCCGCCATCTGCTCTGAAATTACCTTGCTTCCTAAAGCTTGGGCGATGTTTACACCAGACCAGCTGTTGTCAGTCATGGAATTTAGCATACTGGTTTCCGCATGTACTTCTTATTGAAACAAACTTAATCTTTGTGTTTGGTGTACAAGTTTCGGCTGCTCAGTCTACGGGGCAAGAGTAGGAGCAGTATACGTGTTTTGGTTTTACGTGGACTTAGTGGGAAATATTTGCCAAGGAAATGGTGGAAAGCGGCTGAAAGCAGTGATCGCTAAAAAAGAAACGCCCCGAGAAAGCTAAATTAGTTTTGGAACGCTCAGTATGGTCATCATCGTCAGTGTGTCGAATAATTGCGGTCACTGAACGCAGCTTTGTTTTTATCCTAATTATTCCGAGCCCGTGGACTTTCAACTATTTATAGTTAGTTGTGTGATGTTTTCCATTAGATTATTTTTTTTAAACATAAGTTACTCGACAGCCTTATTAATCGTCATATCGCCGCACGCTTGGATTATATGTATACTTGGCCCCTGTCCTTTTCTATTTCGCTGATTCACAGCCTTCGCATTCAGATAGAATTTCCAGCCAGCCTCTTTCGAAAAGAAAAACTGGACTCGAGTTTTGCTTTCATTAGAGCTTCTCAGTAGTGCATATGATTGCGACGGCCGAGACTATAACTTCGACCACACTTTCTTCAGGCAACCGTGTTGGCCACTGCGCCATTCACCTCACATTAAGCACGACCGCATTATCAAATCTGAACGCTCAACCACTCTTGCTTGTTAGCGATGATCAGGTTGCCCGATCGTCTCGAGAGGAGACACAGTTACTGCCTGCTAACTCCAATCGATAGCCCCGCGATTAGGACTTCGATCTCATTAAACCTGAAAGGATATGCACTACTGATGAGCACCAATGGGAGAAAAACTCGAGTCTAGTGCTTCTTTCCAAAAGCGGCTGGCTGGAAAGTTTATCTGAATGTGAAGGCTGCGATCAAATGTGAGTGATGGTCAACTTGAAAACAAACCAAATCTTCGACTACTCATCAGTAATCAATTATAGGTTTGCGCAAAGGATTTGTCGAAATCCTGTTGATTTGGAGGATGTGTTCAACTCAACATCACTGAAAGCTGAATGTTTTACTTTCAAACTACCACCCTTGAATCAGTTTCGTTTTGAGCGTTCTGTGTGGCTGGAGAAGGAGATATGTGCTATAATTCACTTAGACGTTATCAAGCAAACGTATCATTCCAGCAATATGTTCAGTAACCACCCGTGTTGACGCTTTGGTAAGTCAAGTGTCTCAAGAGGATACGGCAAGGAAGAACTAGGGATGAGCACCCATTTGAGCATGCATATCCGTTATCTACCTCAGTCATCCGTCTCACACTTTGTCTGTTTCCGTTTATCCTGGTAACGTGTAAGTGCGAGCAAAGACTGTAGAAATTTTGATCCGGAAAACCTTGCACGAAGTACTCTAAATATTCCGGCGGATCATAGCAAATTGAGATTACAAGCTCGGTAGTGCAAGCCACTCTACCACTTATCTTATAGGCACATAAGAACATCACTCTGTAAATGGGTCATCGGGCTTTTGAAGCTGTGGTAGGAGACCTCGCAACTTTGCACATGTGTAGGTTAGGCTGACTTACACATTTTGTGGTATCAGTGCAACCGCAGTGGTCAATTTCTATGTTGCTGGTGCGAAATTCATTCGTAAAAACAGTAGGGTTTAGTATCAGCGTTAAACAACGTAGTATATCGCCCACCGATAGTTAAAGTTATAGATGTCGTGTAAGCTTCAGATCTAACTATACTCATTTGTATTATGTGATCTTGTTGATGCCTTGTGAGTGTCAAAGAAACCACCACAGTAGCCATAAGCTCTACAGATTCGGTAATAGGCATTGTCTGTGCTCTCTGCAATTTCAGAATGTGTACTTTGCGGTATGCTTGCCAATGCGCCATCCATTCGTTTTCACATTACTGGTCGACTGATGGAAATCTCCAATAGTTTTCTTATTAGTTTCGGACTCAGAATTTCTTTTTCTCGACAGACACTCAATTTACAGGTTACCTCAATGCTAATCATGTCGTTGTACATACATTACTTATGAAAAGTTAGGGCTGTAAACAGCCCTTTACAGCAATATTCATTGGTCATATATATTAACAGGAGATTCACTGGATTTATAAATAAAACTGGAGCGTGGTGATATGGAGCGTTAATAGACATGGTCACTGTGGAGGATTTTTCGCGTGCCTGTGTGTGTGTGCCCAGGAATTACCCCGAAGTCGCTTCTAGTTCGCTGTTCCCATGTGGTGCTCACAGCTCCTACACAACCAGTTCGAATCGTCTCGTCTTTTGATCGTCAACATGTATCTGACTAACATTGAGGATGAGACAGTAAACGCCGTGGCAGTTACATATCTCTATCACACTTTGCGTGAAAAGTTCTGTTACACCGCTTTTGTTCTTCTCTCGTCTAGTGCCATCTATTCCTTTCAGGATCGGTCACTAATGATAAAACTTCTATGGTGGAACGAGGGTCACAATGAAGTGTTGAAATTTTGGCAGTGTTGGTCAACTGCAAAACTGTAGGAGAATAAAGACAGTACGTATATAGACCACCAGTGAGTCAATATAATTAATGTTGGCAGTATAGGTGTGAACGGTAACCCATGTTAAAAATTTTGCTCCCCACTAGCCTACCGAGTTCCATATTAGAATCCCAATCGCCTTACGCTCGTAACATTTTTTTATCAATAACTTCCTCTATTGCTACTCGATTCGATACATGATTGTACCAACCTAATATGAGAATTTATTCAAATTAGTTCTGTTTGCTGAACACAAAATTGTTTTACATGATTTCTGTGGGGATTTCCAATTAGTTGAAAAATAACAACGACCCCTCGACAGTTAAACAACTCAAGCAGTACTTGAAGTTTAGCGCCAAACTTGCTAAGGCAAGAAAAACTGTTCAGTTGGTATCCGAATGTACTGATAAGAATGACTAGTGCTTAAACTATTGGAAATCTCTTCATCGTGACCGAATCCAGCCAACCATTACGTCACTGAAACGATATGCACGGAATAAACAGGAGACGTATACTTCTCATGTGTAGTCAAGCCCAACGTAACCAGATGGTCCAGAACCTACCAGAACTGAAACGAAGCACCTTCGGGTCCTATGTGCAGAAGATCGTCAGCCGAGAGGAAGCGGATAAATCTACTCCTGAGTTTTAGTCCGAAGAAGCTGTGGATGCACTTACCCGAACAACCGGAGTGGTATGTTCATAATTTTTGCCCTCTGACATTGAGTAAAAGGCTGACTGAAATCTTGTCACTGGGTCCAAAATTCTGTTATCCCGGTGGTGAATGTAGGCAACTTGACCTTGAGGTACAGTTGGAATATTTTAACAATTAGTTACATTAGTTATGTCCTCTATCCAATCTGAGTTCTGAACGTTTCATATCCACTCTCAGTAAGCTTGTTACCAATGCCTAGGTCGTAGAGCCTCAACCTATGGATTACTCGCGAAGTCCAATTTAGAGGAGCTTGCGAAATCAATCAATTAAGATACTATGACGAGATAAAGGAACCAGAATTGTTCTGTTGAACAGGGATGATCACATTTCAAAAATGATGTGTATTTTGCCTGATGGGGCGAAATTTGAGAAGAAATCTGAGAAAGTTAGGTCGGTGGTAAGTGAAAAGAGGGTCTTGAGAACTCTACGACGGTTGAAACAGGCTGACAAAATTAGTGCACATGTATTCGAGCACATCCGCCTAACAGGAACCCGTATCCCGCGGCTGTACGGACTACCAAGGATACATAAAGACGAAGTATCGCTTAGATCGACACTTGACACGAGCAATTCGCCCCTTCACGCTGTTACGCAATGGCTTGTGGAGATCCTGAAGCCGGTTAAGAGAGAGGTTAATGGACATAGTTTGAGAGACACGTTTGGATTTGCTGATTTTGTCTCTCACCTCAAACTGTCGGACAAGAAAGTGATATCTTTAGATGTTTCGTCTCTATTTACCAATGTCCCTCTAGTCGAAACAATACAGTTTTTGTGATTATATTGCAAGTCGCCAGATTAACGTCGGCCTACCTGCGACTGAGGTGAAAGAGTTATTAATGTTCTGCACTAGCAACATTCAGTTTCAACTTAATGGGGAGCTTTATCGTCAGATTGACGGTGTGGCCATGGGATCACCGATAAACTCGTTACTGGCAGGCATTCTTGTGAGCATGCTCGAGAATAACCAGCTGGACGAGACTATTAGAACAACCAGTTATTGTTGACGATATGTAGATGATGTTGTTTTCGTAGTGGACAGAACAGAAGATTTACACTAGCTTTCGATCGTTTTCAACAAGGCACATAAGAACATTGTGTTCACTTTGGATGACCGCATGCCATTTTTGGACGTAGCACTAACGCGCAGACCAGACGGATCGTTACAGCGAAGTGTCTACAGAAAGGAAACATGGAGTGGGCAACATCTATACTTCCACAGCTATGTGCCGATTAGTCTGAAACGGGACCTTGTACGCTGCTTGACAAATAGGGGAGAAGGAATTTTTACGGAAGATACGGTAAGATTGGAGCTCAGCAAGGTACGGGATATTCTTTCTAGCAATGCCTATCCTGTGAAATTCATTATCAGAAACATGCAAGAGAGACCAATGCAAGCGCCACCTAACTCAGTTGATACGAAATATATCAAAGGTGACGCAGCAGCTGAGCTGGTAACGAGCCAACTAACTGATGCCATTGACGGTACCTACTACACTGCAAGTCCTGTCGTAACGTTCCACTCAAAACGGACGGTGCAACTTAATCTGAAAGATAATGTGCCTAACAGTAAAGCCTCATTTTTTGATCTATTCTTTTGATTGTTCCTGTAGTTCGGTATATATTGGTCGCACCACTAGGCGTTTATCGGAAAGAATTTGTGAATACTGGCCGGTGTGGCTTCGCCCCGGGAAAACAAAGAACATTAACTCATCTATTCTGGCCCACCTAGTTAACTGTGACAGACGCACAGACACGGATAGAGCGTTTCACATTGTCTACCGTGCTCCGGCCGCCGCGTCACGAAAGATCAAGTGACGCATCTTGTCTACAGCCTAGGCGGTCGCAACTCGATTACGTCAACCGGAGTTGTCTGTTCAAAAACAGTTCGTTCACACCTTGGGATTACCTTGACCAAACACGTACACCCAGCTCACGAGGCAATTTGATCCCGTCCTCCCCAACTCACCCCAATTAACACCGACTTCCAAAAACTTTGTGAGCATAACCACAACTAAGACGTGTTTGTGTTTTACCCAATCACACTATCCTCGTAACAGTTCTTATCAATAACTTCCTCTGTTGTTACTCGATTCGACACATGATTGTACCAGCCTAATATGAGAATTTATCAAAAACAGTTCTGTTTACTGAAACCAAAATGGTTTCATAAAAATCACAAATGACCGAAATCAAAACGAGGTGGATTGATGAGTATTCTGAGAGGGCCAGTGGACACTTGATTGGACCATCTGAAGTTTCGCAAGAAGAATGGATAGGTTAAATACGTTTCTTCACTTTGTCTCTCATGTATCCGTCCGAAAATCAGAAGTGGAAACCTTTTGCTCGACCAAACCCTTCAAATGATACCTGTGCACTTCGGCAGCTACACATTGCTGTTTGTCGGTGTATTCAGAACATTGTACAGTAGACAGTGTGACCCGAAAAAATGAAATCCATAAACTGGGATACACGTCAGTGTTCGCCTGCCAGACAACTAAATTTAGTCAAAGGTTGTTAAATTGCCCTTTAGTGGTGAATTTTTGCAGATGGTATATAATATTTCAGTAAGCTGGTAGTAAGTGAGTATGCAAGCGGAATTAAAAGAAAGTGATTCTTTCAAACGAGAGATACTGTAGTTTTTCAAATATGCCGTTTCCAATGCTCTTCAAAGTGTCTATTTAGCACGAAGACAGTAGATCGCATAGGATAGAGCTATCACGGTATGTGCAGGATTTTGGGCTAGAGTTGTTTCCAACATACGAAATCTTTCTGGACAAAGATAATACGTAATAGCCATAAAATGCTTTGGGTTATAGAATTCATAACATGAGTTGTCTCTACTTGCAAACTCTTACGAAAGAATAAGTCAGCACTATCAGAGAACGGCATATCACGGCGAATCACTCGGGAGGAGGGTGGATATGTTAAATTCCTCTAGCGAAACACTCGGTGAATACAACATAAAATCGGAACAGTTGATCAGAGCGAGCACAACGGTGAACAACTCGCCTAACTAAGCACAAAAATGTATGAACCACAGTAACAAATGATAATTCTTCATTGCAGCTGACAATATTTGAGTATAGAACATTTGGAATGTAATAAATCTCTTTGTGGAACTGTAAATTGAATGCATTAATTGTAGCTTGTGTACCGGTCGGATAAAAGGTTCCTTCCTAAAATGTCAAAGAATTCGGTTTAGTGAATCTTGAAGATAATACAGATCGCAGCTACACAACACAAAAGTTGTTATCGGCTCATTAGTTAAGAGGGATTTTTCTAAATGTCTGCAGAGTTTGAAAAAAACAAAAGAAAATCTCTGACCCTTTCAAAGCAGAGCAGTTGTTCGTAGCTATCGACCACCGCAGCTCAAGCAACGGAACAAATAACACTGGGTTATTGAAATAATCTTTAAAGGGTCCTCAGTAAGCTGGATTAGGATGATTAGATTGAAGAATGTCAAAAATGATCCTGACCTTTAACATTTCATGTAGGTGGTGCTGGCTTTTCATATCATCCGGTTGCCACTTCACAACCAGAAATATCGAGTTATATCTACACTGTTGAAAACAACTAATGGACAGGAGCAGTTGAGACTGGTTAGCCTGCTCGGATCCAATTTAAAATTAGTGCAGCTCTCTTGGTCATTTCTGCAAATTTAAAGATTTGTCCACTTCCCGTCAATCGCCTAGGGGATTATGGGATTTTGATAAGAAAAGGCCCCATCTACCAGCTCTGAAACCAAATACTCAGTGCCGCATATAGTTAGACAAAACCCCACAGTATGAACTAGGCTTGAGAATGGGCAGCGTTCTTATCCGAAACTCTCTTCAGATGAATCACTCACCCAGTCGGCTAGATGGCCATTGTTGGTCTCAATTACATGAAGCAATCATATGATAGGAAGTTCACCCTGCCTCACCGATACATCTGTGTACATATACATGTATATATATGTACACATTATTGGTATTCATAAGTTTGACACTGATGCGATGTATTTGTGCTAAGTGGCATCAGTCATACAGATTCATTGTCTTGATAATGTGCCTCAACTTTCAAGGTGAACAAGCAGTCACCGCTGTGACCTACTTTAAATAAGCGTGAACAGATATCACGTTAATTAAGGCAATCTATTGTTTGCGGTTTCTGTAGAATTCGAGCCAATTTTACTTACGTGCATGTGATACGTTTTATCCAAAACACAGGTGAACGTTTCATCCAAATAGTAGTTTTTCCAATCACCACCAGATAGCAATGTTTAGGAGTGTGTATATCCAATCAGTGATAATTGTAGCGTAATTAACCAAGAAACAATTGTGTCATGTTACGAAGGAAACAAAATACCCAATTTTCACGAGTTATTTGCACAGAATTCTTCATCTCTGCAGGTGCTTGCTGAAGACGGTAGAAACACAGAGAATTTCAAACCATTAAATTCTCGGTTCTGTAACTATCTAGCTACATCTGGAAACAGTTGATGACCTGATAGATGATAGGACTAAGTTACACGTTTTCAGTTCCGTTCATTTTAAGATGAAAGCGTTTATTGTATTAAGATGTGTTCATTAAAATGCCACACATCTGTCTAGTTTTTCGTGTGCGCAAATATTACCTTGCGTCCAAACCGTAAACAATCCAAATACTGACGGCTGGTTTCAATCGTATTTAATGTGGAGTAAACCGTTTCCTCACAATTGTTCATCTTTTATTCCGATATAGCTCAACTTCACATCTCTCTAGCTTTTACTCAGGCTACAACAAAGTGCTATCCACCAGTATTTACCAACTGTACACGTATTTCAAGAAGCACATGTGCGTAGATTTTTTGCCAGTACGACATAATTCATTCACTACGACTTACAAACTTGCAAGTTTCTGATGCGTAAGATCAGCATGTACACTCGAAGCTGCGAGTCAGCCTGTTTCTTTATTCGTGTGCGCATTATCATTCACGATGCTGTTGTACTTCCCCATCTCCTAACTGATGACTGTACGCCTTATACCAGGCCAACCCAATTACTTCTAACTTAACATAATAAACAGGAAAATTGGATAGACAGTGTAACATCAGAGGTTATGACCAGCCCATAATTGACACATAAAATGACCTACCACCCGTAACTGAGCTGTGTGAAGCCTACGTAACCCGTGTCCATCACATTTGTCACATATCTGTACGTGGTCTACTGAAAACGAGGCAAAAACACAACAATCTTTTGGAAGTCGTTCATATATATGGCATGCTTAGAACAGTCAAACTTGGATGGAATGCTTATTAAATGTTGGGGAGAAAACAGTACGCCTACAGATAACGCGAATCGAGACGCGTGGTGAGTTCAGGCTTGCTCAGGAAAACGGACGACCTAAAATAATCACTAGTGAGGAAGTTCGTTGTCTTCTGGTGACAATGAGATTTATTGTCTCTGCTTTAGTTTTTATTTTAGTTGAACCTCATGAATGTTTAGCAATCATACGCACACAGCGAAGGCGCTTGACTATCAGGAAATTACTATCCAGTTGCCATACGTGTGCCATCTCTGACGATTAGCAGCAGCGGGATGAGGCTAAATTCTTATCTCGAGGGGCTATGAATTGTGTGGAGCAAACCATCTACACGGATAAACAGGGTTTGCACTGCTTCATTCTGTAAGGATTGACTATGAATGGAGTACAACTAGTCAAGCATATGTGAAATAGTTCACACGGACACATCTATTCTACAATACGACGAGCATCTCGTAGTTTGATATGGTGTCGTTTTTAAACACTTTACTAGGAAATGTACTACAACCAGTCGTATCCGAAGGAACCTGGAATGCACTACCGAAAAGTGATTATTTATATTTTTTGCTATTGTTTCCTGTTCGATATGAGCAGAAGAGGGGGGTGGCTTTTGTCTACATACCCTTCGTTTATGTGTTCAACTGAATGTAATGTAAAATGCCAATCTTTAAGAGAAGTAGTAACTCAGTTTTGGTGTCGTCTGACTCTGTCTATTCACCGAGGTGACAGCTTAATCTATTGACCTTCAAACTCCAGGTTACATAGCCCTGATGGGAAAACTATTTTTTAATGTAAACAGCATAAGGTTAGGTAAATGGGACTGAAGTGTATCAACTGGTTTTCCTCAGTGTGCGTCTGTCCGCCCAGAAACTGACTTTCCCAATTCACATACCCGCAGGTTGCGCTGATTTCCATTTATTTCATAGGTTAGCCCTAGGTTTACATGGTTTTGGAATGCTGGAATTTTGAGCTGAGAAATGTCTACAAATTCGTCTGATTATTCTGCTAGTAATCTGTCGATTATTGCCCCCTAATTTTGAGATGTGTTCGTACGTCTTGCCGATGATGTGTGGCTTTTAGGCTTGTCCTTCTAGCAACATCCTGCAAGTTTTCCATTCGCTTTTGAGTGGTCACTGCCACTCTAAACAGGGTCCATTGTCTGGTTTTCTTCATGTGTGATAGACTTATCCATTTGAAAATGGCTGTTGCCATTCATAAGAGATAAACGTGTTGAACAGATTATTTTCTGCCCGATCCACTTACACTTAACTGCCATATGCTTTTCTTTGATGCTAATACAACCCATCTTTGTGCGTTGATGGACTTTAGTTTCAAAAGTTGGGGAATTTACTAGGGTGTCACATTATTGTGGCAGGCTTTCTCATTGGGACACTCAGGGATGCCACCTAGCCGGCGATATCCTCTTCTTAGAAGTACTGTATCCAGAGAGAAAGTTTGAACGAACCAACGGACTTGTAACAACTCAAGTTTTCAAGATAGATTTTCCCAGTCCGTAACACGCTATATTTTCTGGTCTACCAATGGAAACGACGTGACCACATAAAATCGCGAGCCTCCTGAATAATGTGATACCACTGGTACAACTACCAATCAGAAAAGTCCTCTGCGACCCAAGACCTTAAAAACAACAATATACTTGGTGCAGCTTTGTATCATATTGTCAACTCATTTTTAGAAACGTCGTTATTTTCAAACTAACTAACTATATTCACAACTCTTGACCGTGTTCTCCCACTGCGTTCAAGCCAACCTTGGATTTGAGCTAGTTCACTAACTGTTGTTAATTCAACCAGTTCGAATGCGACGGTGTTCACTGTAGTCTCAGGATAACACGAGCTCGGTTCAAAAACCAGGACGGTAAGTATTTCTAATCGATTCGCGACGGTTTTAGCCACTAGGCAGGAAGTGTTTGGACATTACTTATAAAATGTTTTGTCATATGTGAATTACTCAAAGGGGCTACCGAGTATTAATTGAAGAACATCTGTTTTTTGTTAGTTTTGATAACTGTATCGCCAGTCCCGCTCTTTTCTAATGGAGGTTATAATGTCTACACAAGGCGACCTGTGTAATGTTAATTTGGTTGATATCAGAAAAACAGTTCTAATGAAAACCGCTTGACTGCTCTGATCGTGATAATTTTTTTCTTCGTTTCCTAAATTTCCTTCGACTATTGATAAAGCCATTTCGGTCTTATGGAGTTTCACCAAACCATGAAACCGTAAGGGCCCTAAATTTCTAGGTCTCATCCTACTATGTTCTTGGTTGCCACCCTTCCTTTTCTCTCACTCTAATTAAATCGAGCAGTCAACTGTAAAGTACGCCCTAAATAAACAAGTATCCGCCGCCATTCCAGAAGTAACTGCAGACAGCCTTTGTTGACAGTCCACGCGTTGATCAATTATGAAATGATGGAAGGCTGCTTTGCTCAAGATGGGTTCACGGTGGAATCTTCCAACCCCACTGCTCAGCAAAAAAATCGTATTATCAATGAGTAGATTGGGAGATTCGTTGATGATGATAGTGTTTCTGTCACCGGTTGAATCCGGCGGAAGCACTGACGTTTCACAGCTGGTCAAACAGCTTGCCAAACTAATCGTTTCCAACAAAATCTGAAATTTAACTGCTCCCTTTAATCACAGTATTCACGAGACAATTTAATTCACCTATTAATGTGGAATTAGATGAAGTCTTTCTCGAAAATCGAACTTGAAAAAGAATTCAGCAGGACTGAACACATAGTTGTGCAAAACTGAACGGTTTGGTTCCATCACTTTACCCGTCTAGGTCGATACCGCTCGAAGCCACGTTCCAGTTAGGTATTCCAAAACTTGTCAAGTATCTACAGGCATGAAAATTGAATTAATTGCCTGATTACACTGCAGCTTTTAGCACGCGTTCACGACAGCCGTAAGTGAGTAAGGAAGCAAGAATATTTTTGACCCGTAGTAAAAAATGAGCCTAAACTCATTTGGCTTCTGTGTTTCCTTTACCTGTGAGACTTTGATACAATCAGATGGAATTATGTGAAATCGCAACTTTGATTTAAGCATTCTGATATTAACTTTTATTTAACAGTTCCACCAATTGTGCAGTGAAAAACGTACATAAACATCAGTAGTCAAAAGAGGGACAAGAAACAAAGAATTATGAGGGTCCAGAATGCCTCAGATTTGTTGCTCACCTACGGCTGTCGCGTATACGAAAAGTGACCTTGTCCGATCAGACAGTCTGTCACTAGCACCATACAAGACAGTGGGTTGGTTTCTTGCCGAAATGCATGCCACTTTAATTTGTATATCAATTCAGTGAACGAGCCATAAATTCAAATATTGCATATTCGTGAAAGGCCGATCGGATAAAGCGTCCATTCTTGGAAAAATTTCTCAACCATATGATACAGAGAGCTCTGTGACCGGACTGCATGGTGTCTCGCAAGCCCAGTTAGCATGCATCCACGACTCTAGCGTTGACCAGGCAGACAGTAGAACAGTACTGGACAGGAGCTGTCTAAATGTGAATCAAATGATTTTTGACGTTATCAAAGCCACAGTTCAGTGGTTCGGAAATAAACCGGCCAGTTGACAAGCAATGGTTAGAAAGTACCGTCAGCGATTTCGCCAATTCGGTGGTCCAGCTTCCATGAACACGGGGACAGGATAGAAAACTAGGATAGGGTGAATTGTAAGATAGTAGAGTTGTCAATTCGATCCTGACTCGTGGTGCTGAAATCTGAAATAATTCGTTTAGATTTCCTATATGTGTTCGACAGTCCCTCGTGATTTGCAGACATGCATACTCAATCATTACTTGCCTACAGTGGTGACCATATTTGCATCTGTATTTTTAAATCCACCAGTGGTTCAACATTGTGATGTGCCTACCTCACTCCCTGTGCGTATTGCGACTTCGCTGTTGATAAGCCTAGGATTCACCTCCAGCATTTGAGGAAGACCGTGTTGATTACAAATTCGATCTTCTTTCAGAGCAGCCATGGGACAGTTGTGTCGCATGACGTAGTCAGCAAGAGCAAGTACAGACTTCTGTTTAATGTGTCCGTCACTGGAGCACAGTCATCAGGACCTACAACGATCGTCTTGTCGCTGTGTCTGGTTCATCTTTAGTTGCTTCTGATTGCATAGTTTTTAGGAAAATTCCCACCTTATCTTTACATGGATTCATGTGATATCCAACCACATGAACCAAATATTTTTTCTTCAAGCTTTCGGTCATCTTGACCTATTGAATGTAAACTAGTTAAAAGATAGATTGCTTCCATGTTGTAACAAAATCAGAATCGTTGCACAACTTGTGCTGGTTCCAAACTCAAGTCAGCCATCTCGACCACCTGGTGAAATGGATTAAGAAGAAAATCGGCCTGAGTAGAGTCTCAGTTTGGAAGTGAGAAGCGAACAACATGTGGAGAAATTATCAGAAATCAGTACAAACAAAACGAATTGTTTTTGTCTCACTTAAAACTTGTTAGCGGTCACATCAATTTTAGTAACTCGATCGGTCTTGAACAGGAAGAGAAAAAGCAAGCTTCAACTTAAAATTGTTTATTGACCACCTAGTTGATTGCAGTAGTTGTTCGTGGTGTATAGAGTACACAGGTTGACAGAACTGACAAGCTAACAGTTTTTCTCTCACTCAGTTCAAGTGAACGTGCCTGAAGGACATATTGTACTCAATTGCAGACTCACACAGCGCTAGACAAACATTTGCACCTGATCAACTAATGAATCTGGTAACATTGTTCATTAGTAAATAATTAAACGGGTGCATAGAGAAAGATGTGATTGTGCAGTTAAGGTCCGTAGCAGAATGAATACATAGGGCTTATAGTCACCAAGAGTTCAGTGTCAGTCTCGACCACACTTGGAACAGGCTAAAATAACAGACGGTAGAAAAACTCTGTGGGGTCGAGGTCCCAGAAACTCTCCAGGAGACTCTCATAATGGAAAGGGAACCTTACTCACAAGTGTACTTAACCGTCACATGTTCATGAACTTTTCAACCAACCCATTTACAAAAAATCAATAGACTAGGGTTTGGTTCCATTTAGGATTCGTCAGCAGTACGTATCCTTATCGTGGGTGAGATGTGGGCCCCGGGAAACCTTTCATAATGCAACCGTCTTAACCATTACGCTACTGAATCCGCATCAGACACAAGCGGATAATCAGTTACATACACCCAATCATATTAGCTTACGGGTACTGTTCAGAATTCGCTTTAAAGAGAACACAACAACCGTTCTGTTGACTCCAAGCGATGACCTCACGTTTTGGGCTAATCATCAAGTGAAAATCACGAAAACTATCACATTTGTTGAGCGTTACTTTAATCTTTACCAAATAGTAGAGGACTTCTGCCCAATATAAACTGAACAACACTTGTCACGGAACTCAGCTTTCAGATTCTCACTTTTTGTCTCTGCTTTTCTTCCTGTCAAGCGCAGTCGATGGATGGCGACTGTAACAAAAAGAGACGAATCAGCCTGTGAGTAAGCCTACCACACCATCACAAAAGCAGAACTACTGACTGAAAGTTGTGTACTATACATGGAGACAACAGATCATAAAAACCAAACTGAATGTAGTAAAGTGCGTACTCATATCGGAATAGAACAAGATTTTCACGACGTGAACTTTTTAGTACCCACAACTTCTAACTATGTTTCGTAACTCTCAGACAGCCCTACACCCGTAAGATCTACTAAAGAAGCACCAGTACTGGTGCACTTCTACAAAGGTCCCCACTGTAAGGGGAGTGGATTGGACAAACGTACCGATACAGTCAACAGGTGATTCGCAAAAGGCCACAGACAGTCAATGTCGACAACGCGAACAGATTGGTGTCAGTGTGGGGACCAGTCAGGATGGCACGCTGCTCCAGCATCGGGTTATTTATAACGAGCACCGGAGTAAAACAAGCTGTTTAAGTGCCCAACGTGTTAAAACGAACGAGCTACAAGCGGAGTCGAGCCTACCAATGGGAAAGCTAAAGCGTCAGCACCAATTGTAGTTCTTTATTGTACTGATGTGTCTTGTCTATAAAATAACCAGTAAACGCTCATCAAAGTGAGATTGCTTTGTGCCACAAAAACTGATTTTCGCGCTCGTTCCAAAAGATAGCGATAGTCAACACCCGCTTTGACACTCTAGCCCATATCGACCGCGTTAGTGTAGTTCTCAAAAAAAGGAAACTTATTTCTCCGTCGAAACAAAAGAAATACTTCTGTACTCTCTGGGTTTTTAAGACGTTACCAACAATCCAGTGAGTAGATCGCACGGACCTATTTCTAGAGTTCGAGCCTACTGCTGCTTCACCGTCATCAACTTTCATTTCTTTCGGGAAAACAGGAGGGACACGATAACGGGAGGCGAATTTGTAGACCAATATTTCTGTTTAACGGAATTAGCTAGAACCGAGGCAGCTGAAACCGATAATTGTTTACAGCGGACGCAAATTTTAGGCGATCGGCATGGTTAACCAAGTCTACCGATAATTCAACCGCAGGATAGATGAACGACAATGTGCGTCGTTCGGTACGATCAAACACAACGTGCAGCACAGTGTGACCAATCAGCAACGGGCAAAAAAGTGGACAACATTATTGGATTAAAAGTCGGACTTACGGGCTCAGGAAAAATGACCTGATGTCCAACCAGACTAAAAATACAATCTGCCACAGAAAATGAACGTATCTGACAATTGCTGTTAGGTAGTTTGGGGCTGGCTTAAATAAACTGAATATCGCCCAAAACTGCTCACCTCTATCGTATCCCCATAGAATTTTAGTCAGTCCCTATCGGACAGGAGCACTTTACTGACGTCACGCTCTTGTTAGATTTCGTCAGCCATGCTTACTGAAAAGTTCACAGAAATGCAACAGTTTTAATCAACTTTTGAGCGCTGTTCAGTTTTTCTTTGATATTCATCACGCTGTGTTTTTAATAAGTACAGCTCTAATAACCAGTGGGGTCAGTCGCTGTTTTGAAAGGAGTGCTATAGAACACTTGGATTTTCACATAGTGGGATGCAGAATCCGAAATTTGAACTTCACCATACAATGATCGGTTATCTGTAGTAAAAATAATGGCTGAATTTGGTGGACTGATAGCATGTGTTATACTAAACCTAGAAAAAACTTGAGATGCACGTTTTTTGAGGATGTAGCCATATTTTCTAAGCATTTTTTTTAGCTGATCACAGGATCGATTCTCGTTGAGGAATTAGTATTCGGTGAAACCGGTTAACTTTGTATACTTACATCCTGGTATGTTACACAATAGCTCACTTTCTCGATGTGTTTGCAGACTTCTTTTGCCATAACAAGCTGCAAACCTCCGTCATTTCGTTTAGTAAGCCTATATCCCGATTAATAAATCTCACCAAATTATGGAGCTCGCATTTTCTGGCTGTTTTCCAGGAAGAGTGAATTGATTTACAGGTTTGTAACCATCCAAAGGAAATAGCAGTCAATCCATTCTATCGGAAACGTTAACAAGTAACAGATTTTGAGTAAAAACTTTCTCCAACTTGTTCTAGCGTGCTGTAGTGGTAAACAACCCTTTTCATGTAACATTGTATGCTAACCAACTGAACTGTAATGAAATGATAGGGAAGTGAACAGAAATAACGGTTTCTCAATTTGTTATGCTCATATCTACCTGACAGATCCATTCCGTGTACACCTGTGTGGAACATGCTAACACTGATCAGAAGCGCTCTCCCCGGTGTTTGATTCACGAACTGGAAAACGCAGTTCGTGTCCTGGTCCCGTTTGCTGTCAAACTAAACCAAATAAGAGGAAGGCGGTTTTCATATATTTGTATTCGTTACGACTCTGTTAACAAGATCGATGTTTCTGTTCATATCATTTCATACGTTTTGCTTCTACACAAATTTTTTGCAAGATTCTTCCGACTTTGGTCAAGCTGGGTTTTACATACTAGGTAACAACGGTACAACTTATACTTCTCAAGCATACGAATTTAACTGAATTTCTTTCTAAAAGTAATCTGTGTATTTCCATCCCCTTAAATAGCCTTCCTTCTTTACTGTCAATGAGTGCTATCGCTTCTAATGATCATGCAGCTACCGTTGGCCCAATGGTGAATTCACTCAAACATACGTAACACTTTGTAATTCGCTGGTCATTGCTCACAAGCGATAGTGGTTAAACGTTCAGATTTGATGATTCGGTCGTGCCTAATGTGAGGTCAGTGGCGCAGTTGTCAACACGGTTGCCTCATGAAAGCGTGGCCGAACGAGATTCCGACCGGCACCTTTCACATAAGGAACCGAAGGATATATCCACTATAAACTGCTACTGACCAATAATCCCATGAGCGTCATTAAGAGTTTAGCAGTGGCAATGCCGAAGAACACGTCTAAACAATTTCCAAACCTATGATGCGGCTTTAAGAGCAAGCAACTGATGGTTCCCTATACTGTATATCAAACTATATACGTAATGCGTTTCCTGCGTGCACACCAGTACACTAAATGTTTTGCAGCTCCTTTTCATTCAACCACGGTGAACTTCGTCGTTGTCCAACATGTATTAAGTTCATTTGAAGAGACACTGGCTTATTCGATTACTATATCATAGTTGTCAGAAACGTAACGAGGTGGATCCACAATTTTGGAAATCTTCTCAGAATGATGATGACGGATTCCGAATCAAGCATTCAAGGTAACGGGAACAGGAAGGGTCGAAAACAACCGATGTGCCTGTAATTTTTAACGAGTTTCTTCAGTATAGCGACAGTGCTTACACGTTAGTTAGAAGAGGTAGGTAAAATTCCATTCGTCATGTATGAAAGTTTACAGAAAGCAACCTCTTAGTAAGAGTTGAACTATACGCGTACGCACACGCGTAGTTCGGAAGTGATTTTGAAATCCTTCTCAATATCTAGGCGACTGAAAAAGAGATCTGTTCAAATGACATTCATGGTGATTCAAGTTTCCAGTGGTTGGTATAGTCCTGACAAGTCTGGTTGTCGATTATTCACCGCTACCTAATTACCTCTAACCTGAAGCTTACAAATGGCTTAAGGTAAGTACGTATGTCGATAGGAAAGGCAACCGCGGGCTTCTACTGGTGATCTAATGGTTTTGAAGCTTGCTGGCTCAGTCAATCCTGTTGCATAAACTTCCTCGGGACGTATTCGGTCAATTTTAAAGTCTTACTGGTAGCAATGACAGTTGAATATCCACTAGTTGATCTACTTCAAGATGGGTATTCCGGCTGCTCAAACTATGCGATATACGTTGACCACTTACGATTGTCAGTACTAAAATTGCACAAACTGTTTCCACATTGTCTGAAGACTGTTTCTCACTCAAACATGAGGTATTTTCTGAACCATTCTGCGTCGTCTCTCCGGAAGGTTGGTTGCTTTGAACTTTATTCACAAGCGAATAGACTTGTGAATTTAATTACAATGGTTTGGTTGCTTTTAATGTGAGGTTATTAGCGCGGTGGTCAACATAGCTTCTTAGGTGAACAGTAGAGATTAAAGCCCAGTTCTGCACAACTATCTACGTTACCGACAAGTTCCAGCAAGAAAGAAACTCAGGTATGGTACTTGGTTGCCAACAGTGTTGATGGAAAAATTGCGGCTAAACTGATGTGGTATTTGGTACGTGTTTTCTTGAAAATTTGGCGATTCTGGCAGTTTAAAACCCGCTTTGGAGTATAACGTCTCTGCATTCTTCAAAATTCATTTCCCACTGTTTGAAAGCTCCGTATACCCACGCACCCATACACTACACGTTGTTAAGAATGTCAATCGTCGACAATGGAATCAACAAAATGGAATGATCAACAAGCACTTAGTAGTTCGTTATGTTCTGACTGTACGATTTGAAAGTAGTTTGTCAAATTTAATCGTCCAGAAGTATGGTACACTTGAAAATCCGTTGAATTCGAACGAACGGCAAATGCAGCACGCACAGACTCAACAAATATTCTGCTTTGTCACGCTATGCTCAAAATTGACACAAGTGGACTTAACCCCATTGTCTGATGTGGAATTCAACAAATAGTTCGAGGATTCGATTACCTCGGCAGAACTGCTGATTGGTGCTGATGTGTCTAGAATTTATTCGTTGGTATGGTAACCTAAGCTCATATACTCAATCCGAAAATCTGTGAAGAAGTAGCGTAATAATTACTGCAACTTGCTGTTGCTGGTTGAAAAAAATCTTTCCAATATCGTCCCTCTAAACTGTCGTCTATTCACAAAATTTCATAGGCAAATTTCATAGTCACCTGCGATTTCTTGTGAAAGTTAAAAAATAGATGATTGCTGCGTACCGAAACTGCATTCTCCAAGGATAAAGACGGTTTTACCGGTCTTTTCCGAAATCAGTGCAGTCGACCCTGGGAGTTTTATTACGGTTCCGGATGATTTAGTGATACACCTGATTAGTTACCCTTTGTTGGAGATGGTCGGTGTTTCAGTGCCAGACCACTGTCGTGAACATAACCCAAGTACACTGATCACGTAATTTTGTTACACAATATGGCCTTAGCTCCATCCACTGCAGAATTACAGCAAACATTTCAAAGTATACTGAGCAAAGCTAACGTTGCCAACTACGTATGCTGCCGTTTTACCAGCATAGCCACATCATTACCATCGCTGAAAGAGCATGGAGTAGGTTTTAATCAAAGGCTGGTTAAAAGACATTTGGACGCTTAAATTCTTCGTGTATCCTGACTGATTGGACAAACAGGTAAAGTTATGATTCTGAATTAACTGCCTAAATATGTTACATTACACGTTCTGGGAGTATTGCAAAAAGATTCAATCTAATCATGATTTCTCCTGCAGTATTAACGAAATTTCTTTGTGTGTGTTGGTGTTTGTAAGCATTCGTTGTTTACACAAAATACGGCTGACCTGATTATTACTGCTTAGCTTTATGTATAGGCACCTCTGGGTCTTATTATGTTGTAGGGTGGTGCATGCATAGTACTTTGAGGCAGTGACTTCCTAAACGATGCCCTGGTAGAATTAGGGGTAGAACGCACCGCGTCTTATCGAACACACGGCGAACCTGTTATTGACTATGTTACTTATTCTCGACACACGTTACTCTAACAGCTGTTTTCTTAATCAATAGTTTCTACATAACCCGACAAAATTATCTCATCATTCAACACTATCTCCTTCAGTAACAAGCCAGCAAAACTCATTTTCACAGCAAACGGACAACTGTTATTAGATAGTTGTGAACTGTAAGCTGATGGCCATCAGCTTTAGATGAAATAGAACGTACACACGGATAATAAAAATGGCCGCGACAAAGTAATTCTTCCATTTATGTGCAGACGTCAAAAACAGCAGGTTGCACGATTTATTGCCTGGCGAATCTCGCTGCATCTTATCAGGCACACACAACAGTGTTGGTGTTTACATAGCAGGGCTAAACAGGATCAGTGAAAAGAAAGGCAAGACGGCACACGCGCACGTAACTCTCTCTATCACACACACTCACCAGTGGTGAAATTGTTCGGTTACCACGGTAGTTTCAGTGTGACGACCACGTACTTCTGTTGGTAGAGTGGTGGTTGCCCCTTGGGAATAACGACAGTCTCAGTTAGCCTGAGCAGTTATCGATTGTTATTCCTGTAGATGACTCGAAAAGCATGCACAGTGATGACTATGTTCAGAGGTCAGCAAATGACGTGATCACGAATGTTGGTTGTTTGTGTTGTACTGGTTGCGCAACAACACTTACTGGGGCCTGTTCCATCTCCAGTTCATTCCACGGCCGGAACCTACTCGACCACTTGATTGCATGACGCATGACTGTCTTTCCATTTTGTCTACACAGACGGTCTGGCACTTAAGCTGAAGCTGATAAATACAGTGAGGCTTGGTGTATGGAAGTAGTGGGACATTCACTGGAAGAAATAGTATTTGCCCAGTTGAATACGGCACCGTGACGCAGGTCGTGTAGAACAGGTGATTAACTGTCGTTTAAAGTCGTTGGCTGAGCTGTTTCATCCAATCGTCACCTTTATAGGCTAGCTGCAAGGTGATGCTCCGCTTGGGCAAAACTGTCTGTCTTATTACAACGTGGTATCATTCGATGAATGTACCGAGATAGCCAATGGATTACGGCACTGATTGCCATTGTTGTAGTTCATTGTACATGGTGTCTGAAATGCATATTTTCCTGACACAATGAAATAAAATGCAAACCTTTCATTGTATGATGCTTTGGGTCCTACGGGTTGACGCGCCACTCGAAGATAGCTGGTCACAGAAATCTGTAGGTGTTTTGAGGGACGGATATGCAACACGGCTTTATATATAATGGATATGACAAGCCACATTCCCGATAGTTCAGGTTTGGGCTGATTTTCACGTAAAGACTAATTCATTTTGCATTTATAATGTCCATGTTATATCACAACGGTGCCAACTGGTCGATTTGGAAACAGAGAAATTTTTGTTCAGAGCTTAATGGACGTCTTCCAGACGAAGTGTGTGCCTGGGTCAGATAAAGGATATTGTTAGATGCTCTTAAAGGGTTTAAAACTGATGTTTTAAGTCCACGCGACGAAGGTTAATCAACACTGTTTTTTCGAGAAATGAGGAAGTGGATGGATTTTGCATTTCTAGAGAAACCTCCGCAGCTGATAATGGCTCAAAACTCAGGTTTCTTTGACGAATCGTTCGTGGTCTGCCTTTCTTAGTGATAGTGAAACTTTATCAAGATGCACCTGAGACATCCGAATGATGTTCACATGGTTGTAAGAAAGAGCTAGTTTAGTTAACCCTGAGCGCTCAAGACCCGACTGGGTAAGTCATAGGGAAGACAAGTCCCGCCGTGAGCAGTAATTAACCAGCCGTATTAAATGATAACCAATACACCATTTTAACATCCAAAGACTGAACCACTTTAAGTTGCCGTTCATTTCCCTACAATATCAAAACAATTATCTCTCGGAACAGTTCATTTGTCCAATATAACCTAAGTATTGATGATTTCACTTGATACTCTTCGTCTCATCCGTTTGAATGTGAAATCCTCCTCTGTTCCAGATTTGTTATCTGTTAGCTTTGCAACGAAGTGAACGAAGCAAACAAAAAATGAGGCCCTTGTCATGACGATGTCTACCATACGACAGTTTAAGCCCAAATCACTAGAGATGAGGCCAATCAAGTACACCCTCGATCAAACGATGGCGTATACGGTAATCGATGAGTAGTGTGGCAGAGTTGATATATTAACTGTCACAAGTGTAAAAATCCAACTAGCGTAGGAAGGACTGCAGGACTTTCCCTTAGTGACATCTATCCCATATATACTGAGTCCCTTTAATATGATGTACGCAGGAATTGCTAGTTAGCAAAAGCCCTCCCAAAAACAGTCAGATAGCAAGGCAGCACAATTAATCCAAACTTTCTTTTAAATTTAACGAATCCCCAGTAAGTTTACTTTTGGAATGCTCCTGAACATGAACCAACATTTTGAAAATAAACCGGAGCTAACAGCTACCGTTGCCGGCACTCTCATTGCCTTCCAGCACATTTTTCGGTTCATTCTTTTGCCCCGTGTATCCCATAAGTATTGTATCTGTGGACATATCAAACGATTGAGAATAAATTTTCGAGCTACATGGAAATGAGGGGTGATACAACTTGTTCACCATGGTTTCCGTGTTAAGGAAAGATATGATTTTGACCGGTGTCTACGATTGTTTGGATGGTAAAATACCAGTCACTGGTTTCCGTTTGTTATTTCCAGACCACTTGTTAATATGTATGAATATTATTTGTACCGTGGCTTCTCTTTATTTCAAAAGAAATGTTTGAAACTTTTAGTAGGTCAAGCATTACAAAACCTGGAAATATAAGGGCTTGTTAACAAACCAATGTTACCTTGCTCCTGGAAAAAAAAACAAAGTTTTATTACCCACGCAAATAATCAGAAAGACACTTGGGACTTTAAATATTTTTAAAAAAAGTATGGGGTTGTGGACAGAATTTGTATACTTGTCAAAATTCACTAGAATTAAGCAACTAGTTTCACGGCTGTTGCTACTTAACGGGTACTAGCAAGTTTGATCACGGTTCACCACGTGCACATAACAAATGAATGAGAGTTACTGCAAGATCTGCTGTGCTCATTCAGTGAATTGTGACTAAAATACTCATAACGTTTGAGTGAACACAGTTATGTCAAGTGTGCTAATCACAGCTCCACACACCAGTAGCTGATCAGTTCCTTGTACCAAACATGTCATGTGACCTCAACCAATAGCTAGTAATAATTTCTTATATTCATTATAGTTATGATGTGACACTATTTTGACCGTTTAATGCTGTTCTCATCTAAAGTGGACTTATCAACCCAATTGCCTATCCACAAGCAGTAAGAATTCGCTAACCGAACTCAGACACCGTGTGTTTATTCTGGGCTAATTTGCTGAAATAGTTCAAAGTTGTTACACTTTTCAGATAGCGTAATAGTTGAGAAATTTATCATTCTTTTGCCTAATAGAATGAAACATTTACCGATAGGTGTACAGGTAACAAAAATGCCCAGCCGACTGGCATCACCCTCATGAATGCCGCGTTGTGGCCAGTGATGTCTATTATTCAAAATCAGCCAGAGAATTTGAGTATATTCACCATCCACTGAATAAGCCTATTGAGAAAACAAACGTTTTGGTATAACTGCACTGAATGGCAATTAGTAGTGGGCGTATCGTGCACAATAGGTGTCAGATTGTTCCCGAAATTCCACTACCACTCTAAGTACCTCTTAGTAGTGCGTGAGTTAACCGAGGTCAGCGGTGAGGTTTCTACGACTTCCAAGAGAACAAACTTTCCTGACGGGTTGTTTCTGATTTTTCTTCCGCCAATCCAGCTAGGGAAACTCCGGAACGTAAATATTTGAAAATGATACGTGATCTTGGTAACGGACTGGTCAGAGGCTTAAAAACCAAAGAGATCCATAAAACCGGGTTGACTGATTTCAACACCTTTTGAGATAGCCATACGCATCACGTTGCCGACGTTTATGACTGGTTCGACCAGCTATGTGATATGAATCAGTCGGTTATGATCACAATGATGATGACGTTCCGTTAACAACAAAGAACTTGCTGAGTTGTGGATTAGAATCACTATCTATTCAATCGTGAGTGATCCGTTTGTAGTGGGCCTGATACAGCCACGTAAGAAACATAACAGTCCCTAATATTGTTTAGGGTTTATATTACACCACGTGTGCGCTTATAACACCGAGTGAATCCACGGTGACGCAATGCTTGTATTGCTGTGAAAGCAGAGCTGGTTTGGAAGTTCAGATTTTCGGACTTTTGTCCATTCACCTCATTCTTTTCGTTTAGTGCATATTAGAAATGAGCGATTGATAGACTCCGAAGTTATAATGGCCTGGTGAAGCTAGTCACATCTTGTCTCCTCTGTGTCGACTGTTAATAGGAAATTTACCTGCTCAGAGTTACTTATTTCAACCTGACGTCTGTCCGACGAAGAGCTGAAGTGACTTGTAAAAATATTTGAATCAGCTTAGTTTTCTTATTTAGCTCATGACGGGTTGGTTGTATCGGACATACTGCGGTGCCAGCTGGGCAAAAATACTCTGGAGCAATATCCAAACCCGAGAATCCAGATTGTGTGTTTATTAACAACAACACGGAAAACAGAACAAAGGAAGACAGAACATACAAAACTTATGAATAGAATACGACAAGGTATTGACAGAGATGACTAAAAACTCATTCGAGAATCATATAAGAATGCAACCGAACAAGTACTTTGTGGTACCTTCTCAATGCAGTCTTCTGGACCCTAAATTTTATGCTGTGGAGGAAGTCTGCCAGCAAAATTCTGTAGGTGATTAGTCAGGGTCAGCGCAAGTAAGTACATCACCCAAACTTGTAGAACAGTTTGACTTCGGTGTCTTGACAACATGAAGTGTTACGCAGTGTTATATGATTTGCGCGAACATCATACGACAACACCAGTTTTCCCTGAGGCTGTAATGTTATTACGTGAATTAATATCTTTTAGGAAAATTGACATCAGATAGTTTGAGTGTCGAATGTGCGCCAACAAACAGTCGGTACAGCCGTTGCTGGACCCAATTTCAAATGTTATGGGTGTGAATTAGTTGGCAAGTGGCAAACACTCTTATCGCAGAAAAAGCATTTTGTATTTACACTGTTCACATTAAGCCAAGATGTCCGGAGATGAACAGCTTGGAAAAAGGAGAGGTTGGTCGATGATTTTGATGAATTCAGCAGTAAAAGTTGACTCATTTAAAAATTTATTCGATGTAAAACACCTAAGGTGGAAAAGTAAACAGTAGAGTTGGTGGAATTGCAAGTAGGAGTGTGCTATACACGCGAAATTCCATCGGTCATCGTTTTTTATGTTTGTTTTTCAAAAACATCATTGCTGGTCTCCTATAACTACATGTTTAAACTGGTTTGTTCTGGTTTTAAAGGATAAGAAGTTGTTTGGTAATATAAACTTCAACAGGGCTCTGATTCCAGAATGAAGGAATTTAAATTCAGGGTTACGGATATTCATATACTTAGCCACATTTAGAGAGCTTAGCAATAAAATAGCTACCGTCAGACAGTGCAGTGATGCTCTCAAATTGGATATGGTTATCAGATATGGGGTGATCAGTCCGGAAGATTTTCGACAGTGGTCTGGAGAAGTAGGTGCATACTGTTATCATTTGCATAGCCTCCAAGATATGAGTTGGCTTTCCTTGAGACACATGTTAGAGTATGCCAAGTATAGAATGAAATCAAACGTGTTCTTTTGGCAACCACCAATATATATATTTCATCCAGACTAACAGCTGATTACCGGAACCAACGAGAACCACAGTTGTGGGACCGAATTAACTGCCACAAAGAATGCAATTTTAACATATGCAGTCACGAAACAATTACAGTTGCTCAGGGTGAAAGATATTTTTTGACATTCGGTATATTTCGAGGAAAGAATGTCTTATGATCTAATTCCGCTCCCCCGGAGCTGTTAACTGCAGCTTTATATGACACACGGGACATATTGTTATCCGCACGAAGGAAAACTTTAGGCAAGAATTTGCAGAACCTCCAAAATTGAGTTATTCAATACATTTTACAAATCACGGAAACCTACCTGGAGCAAATATTTTATAAACCATTTGTTAAATTAACTTAGCTCAGGGGAAATCAATTTAAAAGAAAAACCCTTACTTCGTGAAAAAGCTAGCTTTAAGACTGTACCTGAAATTGCTGGGCTACATCACAGGTCACAAGTCGATTTTAGCAAAACAAAAATCGCTACTGTGTTCTTCTTCAAACTGTCTTCGAACAATAAGGTTATCTTGTTTCCTGAAAACCAAGTCAAAAATATCAAAATAGCTTTGATCTTTCTCATAATCTACACACCACTGTCACTATTGATTTGAACACAAAATCTAGTGAATTTTTATAAGAATTTAATCACTGAAGAGAATATCAAAGAAATAAAGATGCACCTGGAAATAAAAAACAGGTTTTATTAGCGTGATGCCATTCATCGAATGCTTTTGCCAATTTTGCCGATTTATTAACTGCCTTTGGTCGCCGAGCAAATTTGTCGAGAATTTGGGTCACGTGCAAAATCACTTGAGAACTGTTGCAATAAATTGTAAAATTGAAAACACATTCATATACCGTACTGAAAAAATAGATAAAGAGGTTGCATACGAAAAGATATTTAGTTTTCTATCAAATGAACTGTGGTGTTAAGCATATGACCGTTTGTTTCCACTAATCAAAGCTGAAACTGTTTCGTCTGTAGAGCATAAGGACGGAAAATCTGTAACTTCGAATTATCACTCATATAAAGCGTAATGAAGCACCTGATCCATTCATTTTTGGACTTAAAAATCGACTGTTTGGCCTCCAGTAACTGATGCTGAATGTGCGACATGTTTGTGCTACTAAGTTTAACAGAAGATGAAGTAGCAAGTAAAGATAGTCACATCATTTCACGGTTTGACAGCTTACGAATGATCGGCAGCCAACGAGACCACTGACACATGTGGTGAATAACAGAATTGTGATAGAAATTGAAAATGAACAACTAGACGGAACATGTTCGGGTTTTACACGATCAAACTCTGGTGTATCGCGGGCGGTTAGCTTTTCCGATCAATTTTCCCATTAGCTAAGCTGAAATATAACGAGGTGAATACTGTACTTACAGGAACTAATATCAATATGAGCCCTCCTCATCTTCGAAACACGAGGTGCTCAAAACGAAGTGCCTGAACTGTATAAATGAGACATTCTCCATTTTCTAGGTAAAATATATGACAGTTTCGCATCGCGCAGTATATGGACTCTGCCGTTATAAATGGCTGGGTTAATCTTAAAACATATATCATAGTGATGTCATAACATTGCAGACAGCTGTATACGGTGTGAATTTTCGGCTAACCGGATCTCTTCAAGAAGATGCAAGAAATGTTTAGTTAACTCTAATAGACTATTTCACTAACAGGATTTCCTCTGAAACTGAAGTCACAGAAATCATCAAAACATTTGAGTGATATTTTTAGTACTGACGAGTAGTAGGGAATGTTTGATTGTGATCGACCCAACGTCACTCAGAATTGCTAGCAGTTCTGTCATTCCTATGGATTTTTCATCTAATCCCTTTCAAGATAAAGCACTGTACCTGATTTGCGCCCTCATTTGATTTCACCGATTATGCATAGAATCGCCTTCTTTGAGACTAGGACTCAGACCATGGTTTTATGAGAGAGCCATGTTGATAGTGGTATTATTCGTTTAAGAGATTTTTGAAACTATCGCAGCAGCCAGTATTTTTAGCTGGATTTTTTAAGGAACGTTGATAAGTTGTTGTTCTTCTTGCGTATGTTTTTATTAAAGGACAATATTGAAACCGATAATTTCTCTTGAACAGATTCGTCTAATCACATGGTTTTTGAATTATTCAGCTTTACGTGCTTAGAATAAAACCATGATGCTCCTTTTCAGAAATGAATAACCCAAAACTTCTGTGAGAACGCAACGGCCACGAACAATTGTCAGTGACACTCAACTTGCATTAACCAAATATCCTCTATTAAATACCAGTAATGGTGTGAAATATTTTAATATCCATAAAATAAGTGTGGTTTACACTTTTGCCGCTCTCAATACACGTACTTCTTTGGAACTGACGCCCACAAAATCTGCTTGGCACTGTTAGCAATTTTTGTAGAAACAAGTAGTATACAAATTCGCTGACATTAATGGTATTGGAAAGTGCAATGAGGTAATTTTTTAAAATATTTTTCTTACAGTGGACTGTTTAAAATAAATTTAGTTGGAGACTATGTTGTACAAGGTTAGCCTTCCGGTGTGTGTGTGTGACCAGCTCAGACAGTCGGAAAACAAATTGGACAGAGGTGGATGTGCACTAGGATCAACGGAACAACAAACCAGCACAGAATGTGTAATGGATAGCATGCATCAAATGTAACATGTAGATGACTAGAGCAGATAGATGAAGAAGGTAGAGAATGTTCGAAGATAGAAAGAGGATATACATGACAACCAATGTTGATAGATCGGTTGGATTCAGTTTAAAATCCGCTTTTTTTTCAGGGTGAATCCCGAGTTCTTCCTTTCAAATTAAAAAGTTGACGTCGTAGGTGATGATGGTATAAGATTAAATTCTCTTCATCGGTTAGTTCGTCCATTAGAGTTTGTTTTGCTAAACAGCTGACTGGCAGATTCTACCAACGTTAATTTTTTTTCCCCAGTAATAAATGCGTGATGGTAGCTAAGCGATATTCTCGGCGATCCTGCTTTTCACATATAAGCGAGTGTCTATCATGCTCTTCTGTAAATTTATTCGGATATTGAATTCCCGAAGCTTCTGGGAGAATTATTGCCTTATGAGAAATTTAAGTACCATGCACAAATGGTCTCATATTTACTCACCGGTGAATAATTCCAGCTAAAGATAACGGTGTACAGCGTCCGCTGTTCGGCAAGTTTGATTAAAGCTGTCACAATTGGGTAAATCAGCGGTATTGTGTAAGAGAATACAACCCACCTGTAACTTACTGGACAGTACAGTCTCATTACAAGGACGGGCAATTAAAAAAATGTGGACAGCACTGTTCCCACAAATTCTTCGGGAATCACTTGAGTGGCCAGAAATTTTAAGTTCAGTGTCACGTTTCAAATTTAGGTTGTACTGAGAAAATTTCTTTATTACCAGTATGGTGTTTTTGAGCGACTGGTATGTGATAAACTAATCTAGATGATTTTTAACGTAGTTTGTCCTCCAGCTGCGTCTGGTCTAAACAAGTCGTGTTAACAATATATGGAGAAGTAAATCAGGTATTCCGAGCCATAGTGAATTTACGTTTTTTGAGACTGTTGAAAATCAGTCAAACTTGACCGCAACCTTCGAAAAAATTTTAAACACCCTTAAGCGTTTTTTACAACAAGCCTTGTGGGTCTGGAACGTTTTGCAAGGTTCGGCAGCTCATTTGTGTGCGAAGTGTTCATCTATTTCCGGGCGTTCTACCATATTTGACATACTGCCCGAAGTAGTAGTCATCTTTAGATATATGTGAGACTAGACACAAGAACGCTAGCGTAATTGAGACCCGTGGGCACTAGCTTAACTAACCTACAGTTGTGTGAATAAAACTGACAGTACAGTGTGATCAGAAAAGCGAACTTGGTGTAAGAGGAGTGGAATTAACTGACACGGGATACATCTCTCAGTTACATAGCAATCCATTAACACGAGATAAAACGAGTTGCTGCCGAAAATCTCCAGAAAACTAGGCAAATTCAAAGAGGTTACTTTTCACTCATGAAACGGTGGCTGAAGTTTTTAAATCTTCAAGCCAAAAACCTGAGCCAATGCAGTTGATGCGAACGAAGAACTCGATATGGAAGCCAGTAGCTAAAACTGTCGGAACTACCTTCGTAACTCATACTAAGGTAGAAGAAATACACATTTTTGATTGTGTACCTTTGTAAAAAGTAAGTATGGACGTAAAAATGAAATCGTTGGACAATCAAGTGAACTAAATGCAAGATCTTCAAGAACATTGTTTCGTGTCTATTTTAGAAAGAAAACGACTGGGTCTCAATGACCCGTAGATTGTGATATTTAACCATTACTATCGGATAATATTAAAAAGGTAGTTGTGCCAGTGGAACTGACAACCGGTAGTCAAGCAGACTTTTTCGAACACATTGTGGTCATTTTACCCATAGCATTCATGACAGGTCGTACGCGGAATGTTTTAAACAGGTTAAAATTCATAAAAATAGCCTAAAAATATATACTACTACACAAGGTTTCGTATGCTCATCTATAGACCAACGCCGCGCAAACCATTTCATTCTCAAACTCATGTATATGTAGATCTAGAAACTGATGCATTTAGTGAACAAAAAGGGATTTAAGTTGACAAGCGCTACCCGACTAACAACCGTCCTGTATGTTGCCGATAAATATTTCAAACAAGCTTACATTGCACCCTAGGTGATTAACCGGCAGGGCTATCTACAAGTGAACCTTATCAAAGTTACTCGAATATATGGACTTTTATCGATCATTCAGAAACATCACTTTGCTATGGTATCCCATTGTAAGGAATCTTGATTTCAGTTAGTTTTGAATCTGCGGCAGGAACTGAGCACCCAGACACAACGAATTCTTTGGCAGATTCACCAGCAAGCCAAGCCGAGAACTCGGAAACTTTATTGTTGGGTTCACTTATCCTACCATCTCAATCGTTCGTGTTCCTAACCACAGTGAAGTATTGCTAACCATTTACCAAATCCTGGATCTTTTAATGAAGTTCAAGTGATAATGGGATGGGTGGGCAACTGAGCCTAGATATGATATTTCTGGGTCAACTGAATGGCGTCCTAGTCCAACCGTTAAAACATTTTCCGTTTCTGGATACTTCGTTCTTGTACCTGGTTCGACTCCAGCTGAAGGCACAGTTTTTCTTAACTTGTTATCCCATAGGCTGATAAATTTGTCGAACTGTTCGTTAGTAACATTTTGTTTTGTGACTGGAAACTGCGAAACTACCAGAGAATATTCTGATGTCAATATCTGATGATGCCGACATTTGGTAAAGAGAGCATACAACCCATTGTTTCTTGAGTGTATTTGTCGTAAAAGTTGTAGGTATGCTGTTTTTTTCTGTTTTGTGATACACCCACAACCAAGTTGTTATGGAGCAAGATCCTCGTAGGAAGGATGCTGCTTCCAGTTTTGTACCGGCCATCAATTATTCCCGATGGATCTAAACTCTGGTCTGACTGAATGAATTTTCCGTCCTACAGTGATTATCGTAAAGAATTTGCATCGAATGACGCCTTTGGATTGGTGCTTGGTACAAAATAGCAAGATAAGGTGAACTGTGTTCAGGCACAGTAACGGTGCGTTTGCTAGTCACGCACTACTTGGCATAAATATTTCGTTACCCAAAACACTTTTAAACTACCAGGGTCCATTGCAAAGGCCCGCAACCTTCTTTTGCCCATAGCCTATTTACAATTTCATTTAGCTCATTAGTTCCCAAATGCAGTAGTCACCATTAATCGTTAAGAATAAGCGAGTTTATGAAATATATTGTCAACTTGTAGCGAGAAGTTTAATTTTGCAAAGTAGGGTGGTGTGAAATGTGTGTTTCCTGTTTGGAGGCTGTTACTTTTCATCATCTGTGTGCGGCCGGTTTGCCTTGATCATTATTTTTTAAACATGAACGATAGATGCTCCGAGCTGACTTTATTAACACATTTGCCTGTTATTTCCTGTTGCTGACCGCATTAAGTGGAATGCGTACACCAGTGCAGAAAATCTTCAATCTGAATGAGCTTCTCCACGTCTTCCTCAAGCGTATCTGACATCGGAAGTAACCAACACACTACACTGAGTCCAAGATAAACGGACCACTTAAATCGTTAGTGAGTTGTTGATTTTTATTATAGTTATCAAACATATATAATAGGTGTAACACAGTCGGTGTGAGTAAAGAAAAGTATTTGAACAAGTATTCATGGTTTGCTCATTTGAATCAGTCTGACTGTTACACGCTAGCCGGCTTCTGTATACCTGGCTAAAGGACCAATACGATAACTAGTCACCTTAACTGGTAACGTCAAAGCTGTTTCCTACCCTCCTACACTTTGAGAATAGCGACTTAAACAAGATAAGTGGGAAAGCCAGGGAATATAATCCTACTTGCAAGAAGAGGTATATAAAGACGTATTAACAGTATGGTCCTTAATATAAGAAGTTCGTTCGGTGTCACGATCTAACTCGAACTGTTATAGTACTCAGACGGTTTTGCGACACGCTGTCAATTTCTATAGCACTGACCCAAGATGGCTTCACTACCCAGTGTTGTATTTCTATCCACAATTAGTCACTGAACCGCAACTGCAAATTGGTATGCAACTGACTCGAATGTCCCGCACACATGAGCGGATCACTGCCGTGCAACTCTACGTCAGCTGCTGCCGTACAGAAAGGGTGGTGTAAATATTCTTCAAAAATATTCCCAGTTTCCTAAGGATGGCAAGAACGCCCAGTTTGCAAGATACACGGTGACAGTTCCTAAATAAGTGTGATTTCTGCGTGTGTAGCTTTCCGTCAATGCCTTACGTTGCGCCCGTCATAGTGCGCGAGACTTCGGTCACGATCCACTTGAACTGTCCTTGGGATGAGCCAGGTCAGACCAACCAACGAAACGCAGCCGGCATCAGCGACGCTTGAACTATATGAACTATATGACGAATTTGGTGAAGTTTAGACAACCTCGCTAAAAACGATCAATCACGGAGTTGACGAACGATCAAATTATGTGCTAAGCCAAAGAAATTTTTTCTCTATCAAGTTGAAGCCACGTAACATTAAACAGTATAAAATGAAACTAAACACATTAAATCGCTTTTCCACAAGCACAGGCATCAAAATCATTAGTTAAGCGCGAAAGAACATCAGTCTTTAGAAAAAGCCTTATTTTTTCCAAGTTTTTGAGGTTATTTCAACCTCATGAGTCCAAAAGAAGTTGAACCAGATCACGGACTGTTCGTCAAGCTAAGAGTAGGCAACTGAAAGTAAATGCATTATTCCAGTTTCAAGTCCAGCAATCATCACACAGTGGTCCAACCAATCAAAATAGAGGTTGTCTGATATGGATATTTTTGAGCGACCTGATGCAAGTTCTATATCCACTGCACTGGTTAATTGTGCTCTACAGGCCAGTAACAAAATCTATTCTGATCAGGCGTTTGGTCATGAAAAAACTGGTAAAGTCGTCCGTGTATCTGCACACTTTTATCAGTGGCAGGTGAAGTCTCAATGAGTAATTTTGTACAGAATTCCTTAAGTCAAATCACGTCAGTGCTATACACTGTACACAGTAGTAGCAAATGCAAAATAAACAACCAACTTTTCGTGAGTAACACAGTAACAAAATTCATTATTGATTCCGTTTCATGATCCTTTCAAGAACAAAAAGACTAGTATGACATAGATGTCGAGCTAGTTAGGGAATAACAGAACAGAAGTAAGTCCACTTGAGTGAAAGTAAAGGCTTACATCGGGTACTAGCTGAAGATTTGAAACTGTATCTGAATTGACCCGGATATATGTGGAAAAAGTGGGATGTGTTAGATTGGATTTCTGGTAAAATCCTTTCGCCGATCGTGAAATGATGAGAAACAATGTAAATAACGAATTGTTTTCTAGGAATGTCAATGCAAAGAGTGAGGTTTTTGAGGGTCCAGCAAGCAATATGGTACCCTCTGACAATAAGCCGGCGAAACAAATGGGGACAAAATATTCAGTAGGGGAATGAACAACTATTGATAGATCAACCATCTAAGTGGTGCGACATAGAAAGTACTGCCAAACGCCAGATATCAGTAGTCTGATCTTGACGAAGCCACTGGTAATTTAGAATGAACATGTCATTTTGCTCAGAGTGGTCTGGAAAATTTTCAAAGACTAAACTCGAAGTGTAGACTCGTCGTAGTTTTGAAGGTCATGGCTGGACAAAACCATATTGCTTCGTTTTCGTAAGTAAAATAATACTTAAACTAAAGATATATGTAGACGAACATATACTTTCGATAATTCATCTTCAGGTCGGTACAGTTATATAAGGAGTTAGTCGAGCTAGATCAAGATAACGAACAGACTTATTACAGAGAAACGAGGTCACTGGTCAGTCAGTTGGTGACGTCTTGGTCGATCAGTTGCGTCACGTCTGTCCATTGGTTTGACCGAACGGGTTGGCCATCGATCCGATGGATCTGTGACTATGGTAAGTGCAGCTTCTGAACAAACCGTTTTTCACGACAATATCGGATCAAGCGGTCTGATTCTGATAGCCTCAGTAGTGCAATGTTCTAATTCGGACACCTTTTGATGGGTGGCCTGGCACGCGATGTACCAATTTGAAGGCTCGATCAGTTTTCACCTGACGTCCCCTTTCAGCCAGATGAGCAAGGACAGCGCTTGACCGATCGTGATTCCCCATGTCCCAACCACTGTGGATGATGTTCTCCGAATCGCCTCGAAAGTTTTCTTGACTTTGTACCAAGATAACCTGTTCCACAGAAACAGCTGAATGAGTGGAGACAAAAAATCAGTTCTGAACTGTCAGTGTGTCTTTGTTATAAAACCTGAGAATTGGGGATAAGAAGAATGGAATACGGGGTTCAGCTGTAGCATAGTTCTTGCTGATTGTCTGGTTGAGCCTATTTGTCAGCTGTTCTGCGGTATTGTAACTTTTGAACTGCACTCCATTGAACACACGCTTCTTTCTTACGTCACACACTTCAGGTTTAGGCGATATTCTGATCATGTTTCTGACGATTAATCGTTCCAGGTAGCCGTTATCATAAAGTACGTATTTTCTGAACAAATTTTGTATGCTCTCTCATTCTGGCAGAGCACCAGATTCCTCTTCTGTTCTAGGGTTTAAAAACTGTGAAAGTTTGTGTACTGACCTGTCCATGAATTCTTGCGATGAACTCTACTTTGAATAGTTCCCTCTATTCGTCGATATAAACAAACATCTAGGAAAGATATCTCGTTTTCAGTCTCTCCCTCTAGTGTAAGCGCAACTGACTGCTGCACGCGATTGAGTGCATCGAGTGCTGTGTACATATTAGTATCCGAACTGGTTACATTAAATATATATCCTACGTATCGGTGGTATTGGCTGAAATGGCTGATGGTGGATTGAAGAACGGTGTGTCCAAGCTCTCCCAGTAATATGTCGGTCAACAGAGTTCCAGCGGGGAACCCATTGCTATGCCATCTGTCTGTTGGTACAGTACACCGCTTACCATTAGTTGTACACTGAAAATGCAGTGGAGCGGAAACTCTTTCAATTTAATGGTGTTAACCCAATATCAATCCCGATCTCAGACACTTAATCAGAGATAAAAATCACAGTTTCTAGCAACCGTACGTTTGTGAATAACGACATTAAGTTCAGTGAGCATTATTTTCGTGAAATCTTGTTAACGGTCTGTATGCAGTCAAACGTATCACGTAGATTGAGCAGGGAAATCGCCTTTCGGACGGGTTCCAATAGTTCCACTAGCCACTTCACCGTTGAGTTGTAAGGCGAATTCATCATGTGAAGTATTGGACGCATCGGTACACCAGGCTTGTGAACTTTTGGTAGCCTGTAGGGACGGGGCATAGTAGAACCCTGTGGTCATAGTCGCGAGGGTTATCAGCTTTTATTCATTTATTGAGTTGAAACACCTAATGATCTGATATTGAGCATACTCGTTTTTAGTACTTTTCCATACATTTATATCTGCCAAAAACAGATTGTAGACTTCGATTAATTTGATAGTTAGAGTACACTGTAGATGAACCTAATAAAACCGATTTATGCGTTCGATACCTAACATTTTATCATACTAAGCTGCAGAGTGTGATTATGTAATAGCACTGGTGCCATATAAATTAAAAATAAGAACAGAGCGTGGATTGCACTCTATGGAACATGGTAGGGTGTGGCAGTGAAGTTTGATCACCGTTTTGAGTAGCTTCATCTCAGTTCGTAAATAGGTCGTGCAAAATTTTGACAGCTGCAGTTTAAGTTTCACATTCTCAGAGATTCTGCAATGGTCTGTCTTTCCTAACATTTCCAAACGCATAGCTACTGCATAACAGGCATATGTGGACGGTACTGGAGTTTTCATCAAGCGACACAGAATGGGACGAGAGCATCATGAACTGTGTGCAGGCCACGACAACAAGATTAGCTAGAGTCCGTGATGCTCACCTGAATCTCTGTCTAGATCAGAATCAGTTCCCCATAGTTGTCAATGTCCCACGCGTACAAAAAATCAGGTGGACCAGGGCTATCCCATCTTTGAGGACTGGTGTGGTGTGCACTGTTCTCCAGCAGTCAAAAACTTTGCGTTATGCGAAACAATGATTGAATGCTTAAGTTAGAATTCGACGTAAAAACTTCCTTAATTACGAGCAGTGACGAACATTTAGGCACCCTGGTCTTGCTGGATTTCGGCCAGATAAGGTCCTAAAAGAAGTGAGTACTTCGTGGCGTTAGATGGACTTGTGAAGTAGCGAAACTCCGTAAAAGCCAAGGGTAACTCATTGGTTGTCCGTTAGAATTATGAACAAGCATTTCCACATCTACAACAAGTTTCTTTACAGTACAGTTTAACCCACTCAGCTACTTTACGATTTGTCGGATCTTACGGCAGATTTTGCCACTTAGGGATTTGTCAGCGTGAACTGGAATCGAGCTAATTAATTCAAATCTGATAGGCTTTGAAGTGTACTTCACTGACTAGCGGCAGTTTGCTTTATACGTCTTTTTCTTATTCCTCTGGTGTTCCTCGATTCATGTGTGTGAAAATCTGTCCGCACAGAGGAAAATTGTTTATCACGGGCAGCAAATTTCGAAGCGATAAATGAAGTGGCTAAGTAACTGATCACATTAAATAGACGAGTCGTCCCTAATAAACAGGCTCAAAGCAGATGGGGATTGCATTTCCTTAAGTGTGTGTCGGGAAAACTCTGGCCATGTCTGATTCTGCGACGTCCACTGTATGTGTGAATAGTTTGTGATTTGTCTCAATGTAAGTTATGGGACAGGGCCTCAGAATACACTGGTCCGAGTTACCAAATACAAGACATCCGCGGAACCTGCCGAGCTGCAATACATAGTAGGCGATTTTGTGAAGAAACGTTAGATCAGAAAGCTTGTATTTGACCATCCTCTCTACCTGAATGCTGTTTGGCCTCATAACTGATTGCTCTAACGTGAGTATGGTTACCAGCCTCTTCCTTAACGTGCAGAAGTCGACTTCTCTCCACACTGTCGCGGTGGGATTTTAGACTACGCTGGCAAGTCATCAACATAGTTCTGAAAACATTCGCAAAATGGTACACGTGGTTAATTACGTTGTCCATTATTAACATTTTGGGTTCGGTACAATTATCATTTTATGTTTCGTGGGATGCTGAATTCGTTGAGGCCGGTTTGGTATGGCTGTAGTAAGCCGATTCCGGATTCGACCTAATTTAGCCTTTTGCTGTATGTCGGGAACAATCACGGTGAACTTTGCGCCATGACTGCACACAGAAAAATCTCGTTTTTGTCTTTCTTTTATTACCCTTTTCTTATCTGCTAAAACGTTCTGTAGTGACATTGTTTGATATACTGCCACGTTCGTCTGCACTCGGTTGTTTAAATGAGCTTATTTCCCATTGACTGATGGTTATTTGTAAAGTCGTGTTTGATTGCCCCATTTTGAAAAGCTTTTTGTGCCAGACAACTCATGTATCCGATTTATTCACATTCAAGATCAGAGCGCATTGTTAATGTAAGTTTGCAAATAGTATCGCATAAATTCCAGCCATATCGATCCCCTTTTCTGACATGTTTTGAACATGGAAAATAGTCCCATTAAAAAGGCTATCTGAATAAGCTTTGTTGAAATTGTTGATTACGCGTTATTGAGTGGTTTATCACAAATCACCAGGAGCGACTGGCAAATCAACCAGTGTGATAACTTTGGCATTCGCTGTGAATGTCAGTGGTGTTATGACTGCAAAAAAAGCGTGGCCTAAGAAGTTTATTCATGTCACTTGAAATCATTCAGGGTACAAGAAAATACAGAACACCAACACGATTGTGCATGGCTGACATGTATCCCACACCCTTGGCAGTAGTGTAGCAACATTTCTTTCAATGACACGTTTCGTGTAACGAATATACACGTCTCCACTAGTCGTTCCCCGCATCAGGTCTTTCCGGCTTTCAAAACTGCCCTTTAGGTTCCATGCGTTCAAGTCACGCTATACTGTTCACATACGAAGCTGCATACTACACGCCGTTACCAACGCGGAATATGTTACTTCCAAGTTGATAATACAGAACATGCAGTGAGGAAATGTAGGGAGATCACGCTTATACTGAATGAGCATTCCGTCTGAGAAAACACTGTGTCTCGGTGGAAAATTTAATGCATAAAACATTACGTTCCGTTGACCCAACGGATCAACATACTGTCCTTGAGCGGACATGTTAAGCAGTTAACCACGGAAGATTAATGCTCATCGAGTTCGGTTAACCTAGCAAAATAACGAGCTAGAGGAAAATATAATCAGCAATTTTCTAATTCAGCGGTACAGGAACAAAGTAACAATGAGGCCTATAAACGAACTTGAGTTTGCACCAGAAAGGCAAATGTGGGTTTCAGTAAAATCCCACCTAGGTAAGTGATCCACAAAGAATTGGTGTAATCATACCGAATTCCAGGTACGTACCCTGTTGCGGGATTGGATAAAGGTAGAGCTGAGTTTGAGAATACTGGGGGATTACAAGTTCTAGAATATTTATGGAGACTAGCGTGCACGCTTTCCGAGGGTTTTTGCATTTCAACTGTTCTCTGTGGATGCGTATTTTAATATACCCGTCAGAAGGTAGAACAACAGTTCCCTAGTAACTATCTATCAAGAACACTTAACACCACTACAAAAGTAAAGAAAAGGTAAGAAACGGAATGAAACACCACATCACAGTTAGGTCAGTTAGTTTGTCTTCAATCAGGGCCACTTCCACGGGGATTGCACAAATCGCTGGCTAACGCGCATCTTATCAGTTCCGGTTTCACTTCACAATAATACCGACGTATCTGAACTGAAATTGAGTAGATATAGTCGAGTTTGAAAACATTTAGCAAAAGTCGGGTAAACTGTAAGAGAACAGTGTATCTAACGGGAAAGTAGGCTGACATTAATAGATCCTCAAGCCAGCTAATTAGAATAAAGCATGCTTTCAGATGAATTAAGCCAAAATGCGTCAAAAGAGGTTACCAAACGTATCGTCGGTTCGGATATAGGGCAACTCCAAGGTATTTAGTCGTTGATTGTCTGAGAACAGATACAAATGGAATGTGTAAATCAGAAAGATGCTTTCTGCGTTACTAATTAAGAATGCCATGAACTGTTACTGACACTTTAGGAAGTTCACTATCAGTTGACGAGCCTTTACTCATTTGGTTGGACCAGTAAAGCCAGGTAGTGGTAAAAACAAGTTAGGAGTGTCAGAAAGAGAAACCCAAAACAGCATTATCGGCCTACTGGAAAACGCACAAGAAGTCTGTGGTATGTTGCTTCAGTAAGGGAGAGCAAATGGTGAGTGTGTTGATTCCATGGGGTAAATCAAGGTTAGGTGTTACACGATATGGTACAGTGATGTTCAACCAGGTGTACTGTGTTTTGTTTGTGAAATATTACTTAGCAGATTTGATAATCTTGATTGTATTCTGCAACTCCACAGAAATTAACACAAACAGTTGACCGTATTACGTGTTTGAAAGCGTTGGATGGTCCTGAATATTTTATATGATGTTGATTGACTAATGCAACAGTACCATACCTTAACGTCGATAAACCTCTTGAGAAGGAACACCGGTTGTCAGCTGGGAATTCGTTCTATTAAACGCACGTCTTCTGATCACTGTCGAAATTGCGCGGCTCACGACACTAGGATTAAACTGGACGAATCCATTTTGAGCAATAGATTTATCTGTACGGTTCACCTGAATCAAATATTTTTGTGCACAGAGACATGGCATAATTAAAACAGTTAGGTGTTGCTATATTAAGTATTTACGGCACCAGGAAACAATCGAGGTTAGCCCATCCGGTCAGACCTGCTTTAACTCATTAAAATTAAGTAGGTCTTTCTTCTGCATTGACTGCGTGCAAATTTTGGATGCACTAAGTATAGTGGACCACAGTGCTTGGGAAATAGTCAGCAACCTCGAAAAGACTACCGGAATTGCTGTGAAGTTCATCATTGTAGGCAGCTGAAATTGCACACTTTAACAGTTCCCACTAACCAAAATTGCGTAGATTAAGATAGCGTTCAGTCTGTTCAGTCTGATTCATCCTAATTTTGACGAGTTCTTCGATTTGACAGATTTTTCCGTTTCGCAGTCAGTCCTTCCGTCTGACTCAACTTTTACTTTAGAGAAAGAAAGTACGTGAGCACGAAAACGGTGTTTTTCGGCTACTACAAATATCAAAGCGGAAAGTGAGACATGATATCAGGTGTTACCAACCTACAACTGGGTGTAACTCACACTCTGTCGTAGCAACCACTACTCTGAGCCGTGTGGGGTTCTCTATTCAAAACAACATACTTTGACGTTTACGAAAGTGAAATCAAGCTTTGATTAGTTATCTTGTTGCGTGGTGTAGGACTACAATAGACGCAAGAAGCGAACAATCTGATATAAAAAGGCGTTTACAAAATCATGTCTGCCTTTGCTCACGTTTTGGCGAGGAAATTTATAATTTCCTATGGACCGTGTGTGATGAGAAAACTGCCATCCGGTCGAATAAAGTCACCGCAGACTATACACAAATTTTGGCCCGTTTATCGATCAATGGGGTTTTGAAAAACTCAGCAGTTGAAGGCTAGTGCTCTTGAAATTTAGATGGTCAATGGATGGTCTGATAAAACGATTCAAAGGTAACTTTGTACAACGATTTAGTGAGGTGAACTCAATCAAATAAACTGTGGCAGGCTAGTATACGTGCACAAAATCTCGGTGAAATTGTATACAGTCGAATAAACCTTGAAGAACCCACTCGAGATCATCCGATTCTTTTTGCGCACTCAATCAGGAAAGATTTCTGGTCACTTTAGCAACTGCCACTCTGTCAAGCATAATGAACGCTCAAGATAGTTTGAGAACCCGATTAAATTCCACTCGTTATTTACAAATATTTTCCAGATAGCCGTGTCATTAGGAAACTCTGCAAGTTTCATCTTGATATAGATAACCACGATCCGAAAGTTTTTCTCGTACACGCATGTGTACAGAAGTGGAGCTGTCTGTTGGAGCAACCTAAAAAATATCGTGCAGATCAAGGACAACTGACTCAAAACTGCGACGGTCGGAAAGAAATGAGGAAGTTAGCTCCCACACGGCGGTCAATATGAACCCGAAAGTTGTATAATCTACTGCGTAAGTACACGATCAGTCAACGTGATAGAACGCCCGATTTTTTACGTCACTTTAACAGAAATCAGTGTTAAGCACAATAAAGGAAACTTATGATATCTGGTAAAGTTAATGGCGTTAGTACCTAACTGTAACTAGATATTGGGATGGTTCTGCAACGCAGTGGTGAATTTTCATCTGGTCAGCCATCTGACGTACAAATAATTACCTCAAGACCAACTTCTAACCCTATTATCCGTCTAGGAAGGCTAAATATTTCAAAGTTTTTGTGTTCTTACTGTCTTCTGTGGCTGTTGGAATTGTTCATGGAACAAGAAACGATTCTGCAAAGTGAACTTATATAGATAGTGGATTACACAATTTTTCAGTTTTCTCTACATTCCTACAGAATTCAGTAAAAGTCTATTATTCCAGTAGCTATTTTCGGTCATTCCTATCAGGCTTCAGCAACCACATATGTGAGTTATATATATATATCCTAACCTTTTCTGTTACCCTGGCATGGTGATCAGGCTTGTGTACTGTTCCGATCCGGCTGGCTATGCTGGCTAGAACCTCAGTTCTTGCAGGTTCAACCTTGCCAGATTGGCCAAAGAGAAGCAGTCCGACTGAAGGCAGATACATTCCTTGTGGTTAATGCTGGTGTGCTATGGTGTGCTTCGGTTCAATATATGTTGTTGCCTGGCATGGTTTTATTGTTGCGACTTGTTCATCTCTGCAGTAGTACTGGTCTTAATGTGTGTTGACATTTTAGGTGCATGACTCTTAAACCTGTGCGTATTTGGGGTATTGTTCGCCGTTCATAATCAGTATGGTTGTGGTCATGTGCGTACATGCGTGTGTCACTCACTACCTTGCGGCGCAAGCTTTTGAGCCAAAGGTTTTGGCTGAAGGCCTTAATCGATCTCCTCTATGAGTCCGGACGTCCTGGCAGTGTTCAAAGCCCATGTAAACCATGATCCAGCAAAACAAACAAAATACCACATTGCATCGGTCATCGCGTAATCCGTTGTTTGTGGTCAGGAGGATAGGCAAAACTATGCTACTGCCAAAACTCCCACCATCCCCTCCCGTAATGATCCCTCCAGCACAAATCCTAAAACAGACAATGTTCACTCGAGTATCCGCAATACGAAGGCCAACCTGAGACACTCCCGGTGACGTTAGGCTCTCTTTTGTTGGGACATAAAGTATGTGCACACAAATGGGCCGTTGTAACATCACAGAACTGCCGGAACGGCCAACCGCAATGATCGCTGTGGAACTGAGTCTGTATGGAATATACCTAGCAGCCGTCAGTGGAAAAAGGCTTGCAGATCAAGGTAAGCTCCAAGAATCAGGTACTGCGTAAACCTATTACATCTTCTTTGGTTTATATTTAACTGCCATGTTGGTGGTCGCTTTTCAGGACTCAGTGGATGAAGGCGTAGAAGTTGAGTACCGGAAGGATGGGTGCCTATTGAACACCCGACGTTTTGATGCCCAAACCCGGTTACATACCTCAACGAAGCACATGTTTCCGCTTGAAAATGACAGCGCGCCAGTCACACACAGTGAAGACGAATTTCAGCAACTGGCCATAGCTTCCACGACCGTGGCATCCACGTTTGGAGTGAACGTCAACGTAGGTAAGACATTTTCTTGTCTTCTTACCTTCTTTCAGCCTTTTCCGATCAGAGTTGCTGTTGCTGCACGTTCACCTGGAATACGAACCGACGAAAAAGTTGTTGACAACTGCACAGACGTTTGCTACTTGAATAGCAACTTGTTGACAGATCCGTCCGCAAACTGTGAGCTGCGAGTTCACATGGCGAAGGATAGTACTGCTTTTGGACGCCTTGAAAGATATGTTCGGAAGAACCCTGGCGTAAAGGTGGCTACTGAGAAGTCTGTTTTTTGGTCGATGGTGCTGCTAACAGTGCTATACGGCAGTGAAACCTGAGCGTCGTATCAGTGGAATGTGCGCTATGTGAGCTGTTCCTAATTGTGTCTAAGACGCCTAGAGTGAACGACGTTCACATCTGCTTTTGTATAGATGAGTGTTATATATATATATATATATGTGTGTGTGTGTGTTTCCAGTGTCTAACACGCGTCTTGGATGCTCGGTGATCGGACACGGTTCTCAACGAGGACGTACTGCAACTAGCGCACATGCACAGAATGGAAGCCAGGCTGAAGATCAGTCGACTCACTCGGCCAGGTCAAGTCAGTCGAATGGGCGATGATCGTATTCCAAAACAGCGACTGCACGGACAACTGAAATCAGGTGAGTGAAATCCTGGTGATCGGCGACCAACAGACCAGAATGTTCTCCGAATAAATATTTCGCGTCGCAACATCGAGTTTAGGGGCTAAGTAGACTCCACATTGATTCCAACGGCATGGAAACATATGAGCCGGACGGGCGTCCGCAACTCTGATGAACAGCTATTGCGCGGCAGTGAACGGAAGCGCGCAGTACGCAATGAAACCATTAGTGCCGTTGGTCGTGGTGACATGACTACATGGCACTGCGATGTGTGCGGTTGCGAATGCGCTCGCCGTTCGGGATTCGTAGGCCATCAACTTACTCATAGTCGACCGTCGGCCAACAGACAACGGGTACGTTGGGGTCATTTAGATCATTTCAGTTGTTTGCATATTTTCACGTTCCCGTCAACAAACCGCTAACGTCGTTCAAAACCCACCCGCTCACCTGTTCACAAACCTGGTTGTCCGTGGCCTTTCACGCTTCCTTCTCTCTCTCGCATTGTTGGTGCACTGCATGGTGAATGTTATGTGCCTGTGTTCTTCTAGTACAACCGCGAATTCTGTTTTTCCCTGCCCCCCCCCTAGAATGCGCCAGCATGTACTCGTATACTGGACCACTTATCACATTATACTTTGCATATTTTTCTTCTTGACTGAGATCATGCAATTGGAGTCTTCGCGAGAGATGGGAGTTTCAAATTCGAGTTTGCCTATTAACTGACTGAGCAGCATTGTCCGTCTGGACACAAAGGAGTCACTCACACAACTTCTGGTCTTATTTCTTCGGGTTTACACTGGATAGGTTGTATGTGAGTGGAGCTGCAATTGGTTGAGCACAGGCGTCCTTTATCTTCGGTCAATCTGACAGGTTAATCCGAACCGAATGCTACCAACCACGAGGGATTAAAATCATGTAAAAAGGGTGTGTCCATGCCGCCCCTCTTTATGTGTTTATTTAACCCAACATTAGCTTTCTCATTTTATCTGACCATTAACCACTCAACGAACTGTCATGTTCACATGTGAGCTCTCTCTTGCCTTGAGAGCGCTTTCCAGTGCGTTCTCTACTTCTCATTTTTGGCAGTTCCTTGTTATTACAAGCGGAATTAACGATGGCTGCCTGGTTACTGCCAGTGTATTCGACCATAGACTTCGCTAGCATGGGCCACAGTGCCTAAGCGGTCAACTTACGGTATCTGCTTTCTGGGCTGTAACCAAACTAACGTCAGTGATTATGTAACTTTACACCCAAGGGCTTAGTTCGTACATTACTCTAACCCCGGTGATATTTTAAAACTGAACCGATTTTCAACGTTGGGTTTGAATATATAAAAGAAACCAAGCAAGTTTGATGTTCATGATAGTCGTCTCGATAAGTCAAGTTTTACTCAATTTAATAAATTGAATGTATAATTATTATAACTGCTTCAATAAAATGAGTATATATATATATATACAAATCAGAACTAATCATACACGTCAGTAATTAAAAGCAGAAACGCGGCAGACGATATTTCGCTGATGGATGGTGGAAGTGTTAGAGAATGCATAAGGGTGTCGAGCATGCCTGACGTGAGACACGTGCTCGTCAATAATAACCGTTTCACACCAGATCGGGTTTCGAGTGGTTATGGTATAATTGGCCAAGGGAGGTAGAAGGTTTTATGAAACATTTGGTGCACACGGACAGATGCATTAGACTCTGATGGCAATGGACTAACCTGTTGGTAACAGTCTCAGTTTGTTGTACAAATCTTATTTCTTTTAACCTGCTAAACCCACGTAGTAGTTTCCTTCATGTTGTTGACGGGTTCACTGAGCCTGACTGTTTGCAACTTCCGTATTTTGGTTTCCCTTAAATGACATCATGGACAAACGTTCTTTTTCGCGCGGATTACTAATAGGCAATTACACACTTGTTGCCAGCCGTTGTGGAATATACATTTAAATAATTAGCACAATGAGAGAACGACGCTTACTGACATATTTCACCAAAAGTGACTGATATGCTAAAGCAACTTGAAAGTCCTGACTGTGGAGCGCAATAGTTAGCCTTATGGATCATGAACGAATGGATTTGCTGACCGTCTGTAGCGATGTTCCTTACCACATACAATTCAGAAGCATCTCCGATGATCGAGTGCACGATGGATTGACGTTCCGAAGACTAGCACTAAACTCTCTGGTGCTAAATTCAATCAAGGGTTTGTGGGGTGTGACCACACATCAAGCAAACCAACTGATGCGGAATGATCCTCCTTACACAATCTTCTAACGTGGATATTGACTGAACTGACTACAAGAGTCAGATGATAAGGCCAGAAGTGTACAGACAAAGAATAGTTATCATATGATGAAGACAGTTTGGACTGTGAAATTCTGTACTTGTGTTAGACGCGCAGCTTTGTTCACAAAATCGTTTATGGAAGGGTTAAAAGCGGAGACAACACGAAATAAGCTTAAACTAGCTGCAACCGGTGGGTGGTCCGATTTGTTAGCAGATAGCGCCAAAACAGTAATAGTGAAACGGAGCGGATGGATTGTATAAACCCAGAAGTCGGTTTCTGTTGTGAGTGGTTTATCTGCTACAGTAGTGGCTACGGTTTGACATATTTTCACACGTGGTCAACCACTCCCAGTGTTCATCCTTATCTCGGTCGGTCATGGTGAAGGAACGTAATTACTGTTCTGTTGAAACAACTACCGGTAGATCTCTACTCCACTCATACGGGGCGGTTGTTTTGTCACAGCGGACTTGAAGTAGTCTACCATCTACCCCGAACACTGAGTGTCCACGCTTAGAGACAATTAGCGGTCGATCAGTCTAAGCCGTCCCACCATACCCTCATCCATCAGACTCATTCGGACAGTTACCGCTCCAGCACCTTGGACAAGGTTCGGTTGACCCAGCCGGTCGTTCGGACGACATTAACAACCACAAAAGGCTACACCAACCTAAATGGATCGCTCACATATCCGGAGACAGGCGACCAGTTTGCTAGGGGTGTTGTCCACGTTCGCCTGAAGTAGTACGAACACAGTTTTGGGTTAATTGTTCCCCACGTAGTGTTATCCTGCGACCCTTTCAGCCTGGTAACTGAGTATAGGCCACTTAGCTCTGTTTACTCTCTGCACCCGCTGGGTATTTCAATTCTCACTGTGTAAGAGCCAACTGATCCCCGTGTCTGTCAGCTGTGGGGATTCGAATGACCTCGTCTAAAACTGTTGGTCACTCAAGCGACCAATCCTAGTAAACCAAACATCACCCCTGCCAACGAAGCTGCTCGTACATGTTGATTAATTAAATTGTTAGGCTTGTCACACACGCAATTACACTAGTTGCTTCTCCAACATGCCATATCAATATACATCGGGTTTCGACCTTAATAACCTGTCACCTACATATATCAGATATAATTTGAACCATAAAGGCTGCTATGTTTAACTGACCAACGCCCGACATAGCGCCTGATATAGAACGCCCTGCATGGTCAGCATTACTGATTCCGCCAGCAAGTTACCGGTGCAAAAATACATTACATTGTTCTTTGTTTGGTATGACACAGTTTCACGAACGCTGCCACAACAGTTAGGTTTTTTCACTCACTTACATGCGACACATCAATAAGAATTACAGTTCACTGTTGCACAGCATCCTGATGAACATATCCCATCTTGACGTATCCACACCAGCTAAACAAAACATAGACCCGCAGTAAGGATTTTCGACCCCAAGACTTGTACAGTTTCATCCCTCAAACGAATTACGAGTAAAGGATTATTCTCACATCAACTAATCCATCCATCATTACCAGCAGGCTCCCACTATCTCAGTTGGTGATTTGCAACAACCATGTTTACTGCGCTCCCCCGATTTTGGGAAGTTTTAACAGTTTGTTAATTAGTTTTTGTTATTCACGTGTATTCAATAAACCGTTACTTACGTACCGTGAATTTGTTTCGACTAACGTTAATCACTTTCTGATCACAAGTAACTCATACAAATACACACTAACTGTGTGCACACTAGCCCTTCCAACCTGTTCTCCGTTGAAACACCTGGGACATCCTGGATTAGCGTAGTAACACGGGGAAGCGGTATCGAGTTATCTTAAACTGAAAAAGGTGTATTGTCACATTACTGGTTTAAAAAGTGGTCATCAACTGGTCATGTTAAAGCCACAAACACAAAACATAACAACGGAAGAAGTGCACGAATTCATCAGAAAGAGAGAGATAAGGTTAGCCTTCACGATTACCGTTATGTATAGCCACATACTTTTTGAAATGTGAGTTCTCGATGCTGGCAAGCACACACAAGTAGGCGTACAAACAACGACTCAGTCAGTCCGCAAGCCACTTTGTCACTACCATCCAAAACAGACCCATATACAAAATGTCCTAATTTAACTTTATTGGGTTTTGACGGGATATGTTGTTGAATGCGTCACCCGTGAAAAAGATATTCAAGGACAATCAGCGTCCAGAGCTTGATATGAGGACAAGGCTGGTTTCTCTAAACGAGTACTCGGCTCTCGCTTCTCCCTGACTTGCTGCGGCAAAGAAGACAGCGGTGTTCCATGTGGTGCAAATCGACGGGATTGCTGCCAACCTTATTGACTGGGCTATCCACAAAAGAACAGCTGTGATATAGAGATGGCTCTCTAGTTCAGACTGTCCAAGCGACTAGGTCTGATCAGTTCTGAATGCGCCCTCTCTCCAGTATTCACCAACTTGTTTCTCACCGGCAGATTTGACTCTGAGACCTCCAAAAGTCACTTGGTCTTATCGTTGCGTTACCTGTCAAGTTAAGCACCTCGGCTATGCATGACAATTCTCCTCACTTAAATTTCGCGCACTTTAACGTGACAATCGTCTTGCTGAACCAGAGAGTTGTTTCCAACTGCCCGAAAATGGAGCACATACGCAGGCCTACTCCAGGCATCTGATAAATCCAAAGTTCAGGTCTTCCGTCTTCGGGGGTTTATCTCCTACTTCCTTCGCTTCTCCCGCAGAGTCTACCAACCCAGGAATCCCTCCGCGCCCACCATTTAAAACACTTCAATTAGTGATCCAACCAAAGGAACCAGCCTCTGCTGTCACTCACACTTCCAACTATTACACCCAGCATTAAACTGGTTACGGACTAATTCCTCCTCAAAGACTGTCCTTGTGACAGCTTGGTGGGTTTTCCTCTACATTTCAAAGGACACATATCCCATAGGCTCTTCCACAGTGCTCCTTGGGTGAACTCAAGCTTTATCCCACTGCAAGTTGCCAGTGCATAAGTTCCCATGCAAACATTGATAGTCAGAAGCGGTAAATCACCCTCCCAGGGCTCCTAGAAATGATGTCGCCAAACTGGAATCAACCATATAACATCAAAAACAGGTCGCACAGACCACAAGGACACTCACCTGTGCATAAACTGTAGCGAAACGCCTGTCGCACCTCAGAATGTTCCCCAGCGTTATCGGGTAAGGATAGGTGATCACCGCAAATCTGGCACCCGCGACTCCTCCCCAGTTATTGCCTTTCTTTCCGAAGCTTTTGGCGGTAATAGAACATGCGAGACTAATAGCGGGCAATGAACCAGCTCGAGCTCAATGCTAGAGCTACGTACTAGAAACAAAAGACCGGGGATTGTGGATACAGTTACGAGTTTATCCTGAGTCACAAGTGATTTATAGATAGAAATACACAAAACAGTTGGAGAGACGTTGCATCAGGCATATTGTATACTCCAGCCATGTGGATAGCGGAGGACTCTCCTGATTGGCAGCTGACTGACCAACAACATGAGGGCAATCAGGACTCTCATGGTTGGTTGTAGATTTGTCGTGATGAATAGTGGACCCGAATTAAAGCTGGTTGTGGCCTACAAACAGCCTTTCTGGAAGCTAGGATTACCGTACTTTTCTCGTTGTCCTTCCAAGTGTTTTCGATACATTTATAATAAGGAAGCAGCTCACAGGTTCCCCCGTATATACCGCATTAGCGTAATTACTATAATTCCAGAAACCAAACTTCTTGATTTCGGTGTAATTTCCGGCATTTTTGCTCTTACGGAGACCCAGCTTACAGCAGACAGTAGTGAAAGTGAACTGGTCGCCAATGGTTACTTCGTGTGCTGCGCCGGTTGTCCTGGATGAAGAAGGGGGTTCCCGTGCATTCCTTAATCTTTGTCTCTCAACACCCAGGATCATTAAAGAATTTCAGTCCTTCAACAAGTCCAGTGTTCTGTGGCTACGGCTAACGATGTGCGGTCAATACGCACTCCAAGTAGGGGTTACAGATCCTCCGCCCTCACGTGATACGTCGGAGAATGACGCTCTTCTTGGAAGGCTAGAAAACTTCGTAAAGCGTCTTTCTGTCCTATTATCATGGATGACCCAAGTGAGACTGGTCACCATTTTCAGCTTCTTTGTCGATGTCCATACGACAGAGGTCGTGAATAAATAGCCGCGATCTGACACGGACAGATCTATTCCCTGTCTGACCCGATTATCAAGAATGAGAATTTCCTATTGGTCAGATCAGTCACTGAACTGCCACTTGAACACAAGAGTCAATCACCAATGACTTTCATTCATATTTATCAAAGGTTGCAATGATCAGCATTGAAGTCTTCAGCTCGAAACTTCAGTCATGCTGACTTTAATAGCCTGAGAATCTCTTTCGGTCCACTCCTTCTTGAATGTGATTCTGTGCACATGGATTCCCATGCACTTTTGAAACGCAATCGAAAACGTGGATGATTCAACTGCACGGCGCAAAATGCGTGCTCTTTCTTGTCACTGACCTCTTCTTGTCAGAATACATCGTCACTTTGGTAACTGTTCACACCTGTCTTTGAAACACAAACATATAGGTGATTCACAGGACGCCAACCTTTCCCGCACTGTTCGAAATAATTGTAAACGTGATATCCGCAAACAGGTCACACTCGCACAAAAAGGAGGTTAGTAAGGGTGTATGCGCTGACCGGAAAAAAATAGGCCCCGCCAGCTTTTTCTCTGTGGCTTTCTGACGAAATTACTTCTTTCGGCTCCCTAGTTTTTCTTGTGCCATTTAAACATTATTATTCAGTGGCCTGTAGCGATAAAATGGCACAATACCTTGCTCATGCGAAACTTCCGGCAACCGCTTGCTTCTGTCAACTTCTCCGCAGCAGACGTTGAAAAACTGTCATTTAAGGTCAGTTCGTGTCATACGATGGATTCAGACAAGATCCGTCCTGGCAGCTTCGAAAGAGCGGCTGTTAGCCTGACATAACCCCTTCATAACCTGTTCACACAGGTACTGGGAACTAACAGTCTTCCCAGGGAAAAGCCACACCAGTCTCTACAGCGGATGATCAGCCCTCCTGTGTCAATTAACCTTACTAGCACAACATTCAAGAAAATACAACGCTTGTTGAACCTTGCTGTCCTCACACACTTTCTGGAAGATTCTGTTTATTCTTCTACGCAAAACGGCTTGCCTCATAGCCGACCATGCATAATAAATGTGCGCCTTCATGGATAGCCTGACAGGCAAAAGTGACGAAAATCTCATCTCAGACGCTATCTTCTCTATATCGCCAACGATTTCGACCGTGTTCCACAGTGTCTACTCAGGCGCAGACTTGAAACATATGGTATTTAATGAGAGATTCTTCGCCGGATTATCCCCTTTCTTGACCATTTGAGTTTAAGAGTTAAAACTGGCTCAGCCCCCTCATCTTCATCCCTTATTTCTGTGAGAGTTTCTCACGATTCATTGCACGGTTCTATTTTGTTCTTCATTTGCATCAACGACCTTCCAAACAGTAAGCCCAACACTGATAACGTGAAAATCTGGAATACTAGTGAACCTATTGCATTACAAACTGATCATTACGTGATCGAGTGTGGGTCTAAGAATCGTAGCCTATCCCGAAATGAACGTAACTCCGCACTTATTTACCCGATGATGATCCTGATGACGTTTTGTGATTCACGGTGTACTAAGCACGAAAAGCATAAGAAAAATTGATTGGAAGAAAGAACTAAGTATATGGATTCTGTGTAACTTTGACTTTTCTTAAAAGATTGTTCTTTTCATAAAAGATTATCATCAACCAAAACGACATCCCCTCTGAAATCGTTGGTTGCCTCTCTGGAGGTTGATTTTGAACGCCATCAGTTAACAATTTGCTTGGGGTTTTGTCAGGTTCGTAATTGTGATTTGTTCTTGGGGCTTATTAGAATTCCGAAGAGCGGTTGTGAACATGGTTTTCATCAGCTTTCTTTCAGATCAACGGAAGCCCACTGGAGGCTGTAACAGATAAAATGACTGGGACCGGGTAACTCGGATCGCCAGTCTCAATAGTGTGTAAACATTTTTGAAATCGCTGGACTCAGGATTGAATCTCTGGCAGCTGTTCGTCAGCACATGGATACTTTGGTACCTTCACAAGATCTGTCAAAGCTCCAATAGACTAGGCTGCTATTTCCATAGCCCACGGAAAAGAGTAACTATGACCGGAAAGTACTGAATCACCAAAAAACAAATTAACTTTCAAGAAAGAGAAAGGATTCCAGATCTTCACCGTACGAAATGGTAGGTAACACTGGCTTCAAACTGAGGCATGTCGATGATGCAGTACGCAGGTTTGCAATCAGCCACAACAAACAAAGACTAAACGTTCCTATTTCGAAGTAGTCTATTTCTCCATGGCACGCTTTCCTTATTTTGCGTACCAAACTGAGTGGTGGTCCATCTAACATTCATATTGGTAGGAGGGGCAATCTTTGAAGGAGTAGAGGCAGAAAAATTTGGAAATGCTGTCTTTTCATTTTCAGGATTTAGTAAACAGTCTTTGAAACCTGTTTTGCTGTGAAATACATTGAGTGTGCGTTAGAAATAGCTTGCATGCAACGCAATGGTCTAGAGATATCTCAACTTTGATGTCTACAACGTTTCCAATGGCGTTATCGTAAAATCAAAAGACAGCATCCCCTAGGGTATATCTTCTGGAAAGTGTGTTAGAAAATCTTTCCTTTTCTTGACTGCTGTTCTTTAGCATTATTCCAGGTGTCAACATCAGGCTTTCCTGTTCAACTAGAGGACTGATAATCACCTCCAGGCAGTTTTCTTCACGTGGTGTAAGTGCAATCCTTGAAAAGGTGTCTGTAGCCGTGCAGAGGATAATGATGAAGACAGCAACCAATCACCTCTGATTCACAGCCGTGTGCAACATCTCAATATCACGTCAGTGTTGAGATAGTGGTACGTAAGCATTCTGTCAGCTAGATTGGTAGGCAAAATTCGATTATAAAGGGCTCGTAGGAAAATGGTAGCAAAACATTGACGTAAATTTTGTTTATCTTGATCGTTTAACTATCACACATCAATAAATCAAACTTACCTCCCCATTTTCTCAAGGAGGTGTTGTTATCAACGCTGGATAGAGTAATAAAATGTTTTTGTTAAAACGGACTATAATGGTAAGCAAGAGGATATCACAACCGGACTGTTTAACTATTCCCCAGCGTCTACGGTGACTACAAATACGTGTCCAATTCTGCTTGTCATAATCTGACACTAGTATTTCACTAACAGCATTTATGTTTCTTTTCTTGACTGTTCAGACTCCCATAACTCTAAGATCATGATTTGAATGTGCAACGATGGGTCTTAGGATTTGGAATGATGCATCCCAGTCAGTGCACACAACTGATCGAAACATTTTAACTTTATAAGATTAACCGAAGAATGTCTGAGAATTTCCCCCCGTATGATTGCGTTTAGAACAATCTGTACTTTAAGATACTCGTTTACTCAAAAGGGTTTGTTGTATCTGTATCCGATCCCCATCCTCTACATGCCTTACGGACAATAACAACGCTAGTTAGAACAAGTCACTCAGTAGAAGCGCATCGTGTATTGTCGCATTTACAAGCAATCGGGTCATTTTAAAGTGCATGGACGAGTGAGCCGTTGGTCGTTGAAGCCGCGACCAGTCAGAACACTCTTGGAGCTTTGGCACAAGTGTGGGGCACACAGGCGGCTTTGACGCGTATAAAACAGGGTTCAAGTAGAAATCGCATTTTTTTGAGGAAAGTTGAACAATTTGATACACCTAGAGACCTTTTCCTGACAGCATAAGGTGATCCTAGCCGACGAGTAATACGTAATTAGTTCAGTGTTTGAGAATTTAGAAAACCGGCAATTGCCACGGAATGGACTGAAGTGAACTTACAGTATACTGACGGAATAACCGTAGAAGAGGACGTCAACCAAGAAAAAATCGAGAGTAACTATCAAGAATACATACAGTCAGAGAGCTAACACTATTGGGGTTGAAATCTGCCCATAGGATTCCGACGATCAAACTCGGCTTGTTGCCGTTGAATACGCGGGTCAAGAAAGCACCGGAATTCATGTCATGATAACACTGTAACACCAGAACGTAAGTCTTTTCATTGTAACTGAAAGTGCAAACTGAACAACCACTGTTGTTTGACTGTTCCGTTACACGTAACCCGAATACGAAATCCCAAATTGCAAACAAGACTGGACCAAAATATTCATACGGTGCTATTAAAAACTGCATTATTAATTAAGAATAAACTTCGAGCATCGACGACAACAGACTCGTTCAACATGGTCAACAAGTTCAGAAGGAACTCATCATGGTCAGTGATGAACCGTCAAGCCAGTGTTCCAGGTCAAGACTGGTTACTCGCGCCGCAGACGCTTAATAGTATATTAGGTCAATGAAACAAAAACGAGTTGGAAAACATATAGGGATAACACGTCAGGCAGGTGTGAAAAATAGGGGAATGAGTTTTCTCAATTGGGGACAGCTGTATGCACACCGAACGATTAGTTCAAAGTAGAAGCTTCCACAAGTTATTCAAGTTAAATATAAACGAATTTTTTTACTCAGTATTGGATCAGTCAGAAAACTGCCAGGGATTGTAGACCTGTTATTTCATCAGCCAGAAACAAACGAACTTTCTCAAATACCCGTATTCTTATGTTAATACGTGTCTATGTTTCGCTAAGGAGGATACGGAAAAACGAGTGTGCTACCTAATGAGGAGATAGTTTGTGGGATATGTAACAATTTACGTATCAAAATCTGTTAGGTGTCAGTAGCCTTTAGGACTAGAAATGAACCACTGAAAATTGGGGATGCTGCAGAAGCATCCTCCCAAAAATGACAGCCTGCGATCTATCCTGGAGAAAGCCAAGGACGATGTTGAGATTATCGAACCAAACAAGACCACTGGAGGTTATGTGGAGGTCTGTGAATAGGAAGGCAAGCGGAGCTTAATTGGTGAAATGAAGTGTGAGAGAACTGTTGAGAACAAAACTGACTGTGAGGTTCTACAGTCGGCCAAACTATAGACATGACCATAAAAAACACGGCAGTTCCACAGACAATTTATACAGGAGAATACAGACTGTCAGCACGAACAGAGTCGCTCATTCCAAGAAGCACAAGTGACAGCTGTTCGAATCAAGCGACTGATCCCGGTTTGGCAGTGACGGATTATTCTTGCCATTTCGTTGAAGTGTGGATTGTACTGAGACAGCACGATTTCCTGTGCCATTGCTTCATTATACGCAGATAAACGCCATGTGTTTATCAGGCCCATGCTGCCCAGAGAAGCGAATCCCATTAAAAATTCCGACATTCCGTCAAAATTTTCATAAAGTAATACAACGCGACGTACAAAACTTGCGACGGAACTCGGTTTGCTTCTCTGAACTAATGATTACCGGTATTGCATACTACTACAGAGAGTAGTGAGTAACATACTCCGAAAGGAGCGGAGTGACAACCTTACTGTAATTAATTACAATCACAGAGGTTCGCACGGCTAGAAGCAAAGTGCAACCAATACGTTCAACCAGCAGCTAAGCAGTGTATGAGGGACAGCACATACTTGGTCGAATCTACCGGATAAACTACCGCATACAATTGAAGCGTTATTTCTTCAGTTACTGTATCAGACCAGACTAGCAATAAACAATTTCATACCTGAAAGGTTCTTTACGAATGCAATATAAACTTACAGACTAACATCAGCCGTTTACGAACAAAAATGATAAAACACTTTTCTATTAAACGTGAAACATTAATCGAAATACTTACTAGACCTTACTGGAACGCGTGGTAGCAAAGTATCCACTAAGAATGATATAGAAATTTGGGTAACTGTTTTAATTTGTCCGTCAGCCTTGCATATTTGTCTCTTTCTAGGCTTTGTGGTCACTTTGTTCTTGCACTTACGCTGAATAAAGGGATGCATGCAAATACGGTGTTCAGTTGTTGTTTAAAAAAATACAGACTTTCCAACGAATTTCACTAAAAATCTTGAGACGGGCTTGTTAATATTTCGCCATTCTACGAAGGTAGTTTGGACTGACAATATCAGTCTGGTTATTTCAGACGTTGTTGTTCTGAAAAATTAAAAATTAATGAGTTACTCTCATTACTAGCCTTTATTTCTCCTTGCTTGATAGACGACGCTTTTTGTCTAAAGTTTCCGTAACTTACGGATGTTTGGCTGCAGATTTACCTGCTGCCAGTTATAACTGACTGGCAGACACGATGCGACCTCATCTGATATCAGGTACAAAGTGATTGTAGTCCACTGAGGAGTAGAAACGACATCGTAATAAGTTTTCTTATTTCAAATAATTGAACTTCGAGGAACAATTTCGCTAATTTGTCACATTTCTTCGCGCTCGCTGGTAATTTTGTCATTAAAAACCAGGACATCTTGCACCTGTAACGTGTATGGTGATAGCGCGTATCTCAGAAACTTACATCAAAATACTGTTTAGCTAACATGGCTGAATCTGTGAAGATTCTAATCTCTGGCCTGCTGGTTTGTTCCTGAAAGAGTGGCAAGTACACAGGTAGTAGACGAAACGAAAATATACCAAGCAGCTCAGCACCAGAAAGCAACCTAAACTTATTGCGGCAACTTCCACCAAAACTGATCTGGACTGACCCAATAAAGTCGTTCACTTCACGTCTAACCCCACACGGTGATTAAGTTTTGTTAATTAATTAGACAGAACTGTGTAATAAGTGTTGGTGAATGCAAAGAAAACTGATATTTGTAGAAGTTAATCCGCGAGGAAGGTAAGTGGGAAACGAATGAGTGTGCTGACAATGCAATGAAGTAAGGTCTAGTTGCAATTCATGTCACATCCATGCTTTAGGGGTGCTGTTTTCGATTGCTGTTTACTAGATTATCTTTCAACGACCTTCCCTGTACAGCTTGACTATCTGACTGCCTAATGACAGTCCGCTCAGAATCAACCACAACTAAATATGGTATGAAGATGATCTGCGGTAACATATGGAGCATCATCTTATTGAATATACAATGACCCAATAGACCGATTACAAACGCATGCATCTATAAAGAACAGCGATAGTAAGACAAAATCTCTTTATAACAGGTTGTTAATCGCACGGAGAATAAATGACTGAGGATTCTGCCGCGACCTGCACGGTATTCTGAGAAGCGATCATGCAGTATCTAACTATGATAGAAAAGACTAAGTTTATAAAACACACGGAACTTTTTGTGGCAAATTAGACCAGGTTAATCTTTGTGCATCGCATATTCTAGCTTTGTCCAAGCGAATCGTTGTCATAAGTCAAAAAAACCTGAAAAATTCCGTTGACTCTACTATAGTTCGGTTTACATTGTCATGAAGGACCTTAAGACAAGACAAGCTGCTGGCAACTGCTATGTAACTGCAAACTTTCAGTGCGACAGATTATGTCCTCCTCGCTAATTCAATCCCACACAAGTATCACCCAATCCTAATGGAGAAAGCTTTTCTTGTGTCTCATCGCCCAATCAGTAAACAGATTACTTTTTGCTGAGGCCGTTACTATACACCGTCACAAACTAACTTTGTGTACAGAAACAAATGATATTTAACCCATCTCTACCGTGGTGTTAAGGGTTTTTAGTCATGTGTTTATATTATTTGTTAAGTGGTTGTTGTTTTCTGTTGAATGTTTTAGTTGTGCCATTTGCATAAGCTTAGTTCTTTCTTTTATCTTAAGCTTACTCTCAGGTTAACAATCGGATTTCGTTTATTTCCGTGTGCTTCACTGCATGATCCATAGTGTCTGCATCGCGGGTTTGTTACTTTGAAGTTTTGTTTGTTTGTTTACTATGAATGGCGGCCCATTCGCACGTGACTGGTCCTGGGTGTTATTTTTGTTGTAGCTGATCACTCACTTCTATTTCACGCTTATCGAAATTGGTGTATGCCAACTAATCAGAAATCGTGTATGGTAGATCTTACGTAATAGAGTGTATATTAGAAACTTCCACCAATGCTGTTACGGAATTTGTGACCCTTATTCGGACAACCATCCGTCGCGGTTCACAACAAAACACCTGTCACCCTCCATGTTAACATGCACGTAGGAAAAAATGTGAGTTCTTCGTGGTTTGGTCAAGCAAATAGCGATATCAAGAGGTACCATCAAGGTGGTCTACTATCCGACGCCAATGTGGAACTGTACGGAACAGGCTGGTCATCTATCTGCAGTGTACTTTCTAAACTAAATTCTGAAGAGAACAGTGATGGTGAGATAAGTTGTGAACACAAATTATCGTCTACAGTGCAAGTTAAAAGTTGACTCTGACAGTTAGTATTCGAGCTATGTACGGTCAAATAACGGGCGTAAACTTCAGATATATGTCAGCTAAACATACATGACATAAGCAGAGCTGCTTTTCACCCCGTTTATTCAGGTAGACACAGTCCACCTCGGACTGCCAATTTTTTGATGTTCATCATCAAACCGACATATCACGACTTGTTTCGTCGTTGTTCTGAATCAACAGGCCGAGACCGTCTCAGTGGGGAACCGAACCGACAATCCCTCGTGATTGTGATTTCGATTACAACACTCCTGAGGAAGGCCACCCGAGGTGATTGAAACCTTAGAGTATTACAACTTGCTCGTAACGTTGTGTTAGTCCCAATCTGTTTATCAATAACACGTTGAACATGGCGCCCAAACCGTTCAACTTCATTCGTACTATATTTGGTGCGGATATCTTAAGAAGGCGCATGTTTTTTGTGTTGCCCACACTAACTGCAAATTTCTAGCGCAAAAACGATGCAACAAAGGGACGGTCGAGTTGTTTTGATTGAAGTCAAGCTTTGAATGGTGGATTATTCGAACAGTGGTACCGACTCTCGACTAAGGCGGAGGTTCGAGCTAGATAACCGTGACTGCTTGCATCTAGTCCTGATGGAACTGATGGCTTCCAACTTGCATGCACCATTAAGCACGACAGCGTAATAAATACCCAATGAAACGCAGAATAAAATGTATTTGTTAAATCGTGAGAACACTGACTACAGGTTTTAGCTTAGTAAAAATTTGATGTAAATTGGAACTTGCTAACAATAGACTAATCATAAGTGACGGGGTGTATCATGGTCTTTGACGGTGATTAGAAGATAAGGCCCATACATTTTGAAGCCATTTTTGGTTTTGGTCCTACTTATTAATTGCATATATTGGGCGGCCGTGTTGTACAGTGGGAGTGTAAACCGTGATAATTTGAGTACCCACCAACACAACGATATCTCAATAATAATAATGATAATAATAATAATAATAATAATAATGAATGGGTGCAGAACTCTGTATTACGGAAGAACGACAATGTGGTTGAAACACGCAAGCAACCAGCGTCCGCAGTCGCAAGACACGTCCTGACCACTGGTCACGTTATCGACCCAATGTGTGCATTCAGAATCTTATTACGTCACTCAAATCCAAGATTCTTACGGTTTGCTGAGGCGGTTGCAATCAATCGAATGAAGCCGACCTTGTGTGTTCAGAAACAATTGCTTGTAAACTTGACACTTCCCTGGACTTAGTGACCTTTCCTAAACCACCGATTGACTATCGACCCCGCTCCCATAACTGCTCGATATAAAAAACCCGTTTCATGTTATTGTAAATTTGGTACTGACGAGTCAATACGAAATGCTTGCACCTGCCAGTTTTCGTGTTCTAACGGTTTTGTTCAAACTTCTGAAGGGAATGAACTGTTTCGGAAAAATCAAGGCACCTTTTTGGATCTCCATTCTTGAGAATGGCTTGCAAGTTTAATGTGATAGTGGTTTGCTGAACGGTGACCCGTCCTTGTACATTGGTGTGGTTGTCCTATGCTCCGATCCGAGTCCAACCACGTCATGTGTACGTGCTTCGATCGCACCAGTTGGCAATGTGTAGGTGGTGAGCACACTCACACTTGCGTTGCGATGTGGAAAGGGGTGTGTTTCAGCGCGCATACGTAGGCTGGGATAGTATTACCTAGAGTAAACGGCTTGTCATGCGATAGGCCGAGTGAGAGGTCGAGATGATAGCTGCAATGGTGTCCAGCCAGCGTGTTGTCCTGTATGTCAAGCAGTTGAAATTGAGACCGACCACAACGTGCTCTGTTGGCAAAGGAATTACATTTCATCAGTCATTATCACTGCTCACAAGCGAAAGTGGTTCAGCGTTCACATATGATAGTTCGGCCAGTGGAGCATTGAACAATCTAGTTGTCCCATGGAAGCGCATCCAAAGCTCAGGTCCGGTCGTGGCAAGGATATGCACTACTGACGAGCTCTAATGAGGGCGAAACTCGAGTCTAGGGCTTCTTTCAGCAAGGGGCCGACTAGAAATCCTATGGGAATGTGGCAGTTGTGATCAGATATGTGTGATGTTCAATTTATATGAATTGCATTTCACTTAGACACTCAACCGAACACCCTGAAGCTTTTAGACCGTAAAGGAGGTTAACGGAAATAAATGGGTGGCACCAAAATCCATAAGAAATAAAATAACCAACGAAACGTTGTTATATGTGTAGACGTGCATAAGGATTTGGGAAGGGGAATAGAGAAATCACCACACCTAATCGACGCAACTGATTCTAATTAATCAGTTTAGACTGAGAGTGACATCACATCAGAACAGCTGATGACCAGACATATAAATACACGTGGAAATTCGTTTCCAGTTGACTAAAAGCATGTAGGTTTAATGATTGTGGATTGATTTCCAAATGGTTTTAACATTTTGGTGCATGCTTTGGCAAGAAAGTGACAGCTATGTTTTTAAAGTAAACACACACAAATCGTAGTTTACTTTTACATGGCTCATTAATAATTGGTCATTCAGCCTTCCAAATTGTCTATCCTAAAGTGAATAATACTCAAAATCCAACAACCAATAACAGCTCGTTAGTAATCATGGCTGAACGCTATCTTGTATTTCTGCACTCAATATTTGGCCTGTCCCTGTAGAAGACGACTTTTTGATCAGACACTATATGTTTTTGGTTGTAAACATACAGAAAACAAGCGGTAAACAACGCCATTCTCATTCATATGATAGAAAGTAGGCATCGTTTAAACAGTGATTGGGTCTTTGGGATGATTTGGGGAGTGCCAGGAAAACCATCCTTTTGAAAATGTACTGCTCTGAGGAGGTCGTTTGAGTCAGGGTATTTCACCGATCACTATGCCATCAAAAACGGTTAGTTTAGACGTCATGAATCTCTAAGAATCAAATCGTCCGGATTAATGGCCAACATGGGAGTGTCAACCAACTGAGGAATGTATCCCGATGTATGGAAACAGTCGCTACCAGTCGACTGATGAATAAACTAACATCTCTATAACTCATCCACGCTAACTCTACCGCTCCCCTTTAAAAGTGTACCAAACTTAGGTTGGTTTACCGGGAATATGTAGGTGAATGAAATAGTCAAAATGATTACGTGGACACCTGATTTTGCATCAGTTTTCATTTCACATGAACATATGTAAAACCGTAAAAATTTCACGTCCCATTCAAAGGAAGTTCTAAGTCAATCAAAAGGGAACAAACGATGGTCAGCAGATAAATGTTATGCGCATGCTATTTACAGGGCCAATTAGCGTTACCGGCGTATCAGCTGGTCGCCCTGTGACTCAGTAGCATTTAAAATGTGGTCAACGTTGAGTATATCTTTTTCACTGTGGAATGAACGACCGTACATGCACAGAATGGAAGCCAGGCTGAAGATCAGTCGACTCACTCGGCCAGGTCAAGTCAGTCGAATGGGCGATGATCGTATTCCAAAACAGCGACTGCACGGACAACTGAAATCAGGTGAGTGAAATCCTGGTGATCGGCGACCAACAGACCAGAATGTTCTCCGAATAAATATTTCGCGTCGCAACATCGAGTTTAGGGGCTAAGTAGACTCCACATTGATTCCAACGGCATGGAAACATATGAGCCGGACGGGCGTCCGCAACTCTGATGAACAGCTATTGCGCGGCAGTGAACGGAAGCGCGCAGTACGCAATGAAACCATTAGTGCCGTTGGTCGTGGTGACATGACTACATGGCACTGCGATGTGTGCGGTTGCGAATGCGCTCGCCGTTCGGGATTCGTAGGCCATCAACTTACTCATAGTCGACCGTCGGCCAACAGACAACGGGTACGTTGGGGTCATTTAGATCATTTCAGTTGTTTGCATATTTTCACGTTCCCGTCAACAAACCGCTAACGTCGTTCAAAACCCACCCGCTCACCTGTTCACAAACCTGGTTGTCCGTGGCCTTTCACGCTTCCTTCTCTCTCTCGCATTGTTGGTGCACTGCATGGTGAATGTTATGTGCCTGTGTTCTTCTAGTACAACCGCGAATTCTGTTTTTCCCTGCCCCCCCCCTAGAATGCGCCAGCATGTACTCGTATACTGGACCACTTATCACATTATACTTTGCATATTTTTCTTCTTGACTGAGATCATGCAATTGGAGTCTTCGCGAGAGATGGGAGTTTCAAATTCGAGTTTGCCTATTAACTGACTGAGCAGCATTGTCCGTCTGGACACAAAGGAGTCACTCACACAACTTCTGGTCTTATTTCTTCGGGTTTACACTGGATAGGTTGTATGTGAGTGGAGCTGCAATTGGTTGAGCACAGGCGTCCTTTATCTTCGGTCAATCTGACAGGTTAATCCGAACCGAATGCTACCAACCACGAGGGATTAAAATCATGTAAAAAGGGTGTGTCCATGCCGCCCCTCTTTATGTGTTTATTTAACCCAACATTAGCTTTCTCATTTTATCTGACCATTAACCACTCAACGAACTGTCATGTTCACATGTGAGCTCTCTCTTGCCTTGAGAGCGCTTTCCAGTGCGTTCTCTACTTCTCATTTTTGGCAGTTCCTTGTTATTACAAGCGGAATTAACGATGGCTGCCTGGTTACTGCCAGTGTATTCGACCATAGACTTCGCTAGCATGGGCCACAGTGCCTAAGCGGTCAACTTACGGTATCTGCTTTCTGGGCTGTAACCAAACTAACGTCAGTGATTATGTAACTTTACACCCAAGGGCTTAGTTCGTACATTACTCTAACCCCGGGGATATTTTAAAACTGAACCGATTTTCAACGTTGGATTTGAATATATAAAAGAAACCAAGCAAGTTTGATGTTCATGATAGTCGTCTCGATAAGTCAAGTTTTACTCAATTTAATAAATCGAATGTATAATTATTATAACTCCTTCAATACGATGAGTACAACATGGTAAAGAAGTGAGCACTGTTTTGGCATTCAAAATATTGCGGTACTTTGCATCCAGATTTTCATTAACACTACTCATTCCCCTTATGAACTTGGATAAAACAATGAGAAGACAAAATTTTGTTTTCCGGAAGAACTTTTCCTACCACATGTTCACACCTGAACATGTGACTAACTCCACGCAAGATTCTAACATTTTTAAAGCCTAGTTTTAATGGCATAAAATTTTGTCATACGTTTGGATTCGTCGACGTAAAATCTGACTATAGTTTCTTCGTAATAAAAAATGGCTACACAGTTGCTGAATTTCACCAATAATCAAAGAAGACATATTGCAGGATTAGATTGCTTCCTATCGTCAGCCAAAGATGTAAAACATTAGAACACTGAGAACATGTGGGTCGAACAAACGGTTTCAAGCGCGATGGTTGCTCATTTGACCGACTCTAATCATTCTGTCAGATTGTCTACCGACAGATTGTCTACCGAGTGTCAAGGAATCGATCAAAAATAGTGAGATTCCGACTGTTGACCGTTGCTAAGGCCATTCGTATCCGATTCCGCAACCCTCACCTCTGCGTTCAGAAGGAGTTCGTGCGAACATTTAACCTCCTCTGGCCCACAGTCAATCAAGCTCACGATTTGGAACAGTGATTGCGTAACTGAGTCAAAAGTTACATGCACCCAGGGCCAGGTGACTAGAATTGATTACTATTCCCTCCGAGAAGGCGAGCAATTATGGATTTCGGTTTCGCAACACATACACGCATCATTTTCAATGTAAACAAATGGAACCGTTCGGAACACGAATACGACAAGCCTGAGCTTGGAAAACTGAAAGTACCGCAAGCCCATTGAATGGCTTTCAAACGTTCTCAATCTTATCCGTCTACTGTGTACCCTCCATCGATGAGCCCACATAACATACTCTATTGAAACCGGCACATCAGTTACATACGCTCCTTTTCATATGATCTTACTCTTAATCACAACTCAGCTTCTTATAATGTCGTTGGTTATTTCATAAAATTTATACTTGTTCCGAAAAGATGTCTTTTGATCTTGGAGAGGCATCTTACAAACATATTGATGATGTAGTGATGAGTGGTCCATTACACTGAATACTAGCAGACATACCTTCGGGATGAGTGAACCGCAATTGCCTGGTGACATAATGGACGTCAGCCTTCATAGTCGATGCGTAGATGAGTTTTAGTGACTGCTGATTTTCCAAACCTCGTTGTTTCTCACGTGAAATAGGCAGATGACGGATTGGGTTCTCTAAAAATGTCACTCAGTAGACAGCTGGATTACATGTCGTAACGCTCACTCCACTGTAAGTACATTTAGGGCGGTCAGTGTTTACATTTCCCGTCTTTTACGTTGAATGCTCACAAACGAGATCCGATGCGAACGTTGCTTCTCAGAAATTGACGGACGTTTACAAAAGTGGAAGAAGCGTTACAGATGTAAATCACCAACGGATACCCTGCAAAGTTTACAACCGTTCACGATCCAACAAGGCAGACCACGACTTTTGCATGTATGGTTCCTTAGACGCAGGTCTTTACCAGCCTGCCATCTACAGGCTACCATACAACATTTGAAAATTACAGTCTGTCTTGACTCCCACGTATCCTGTAAATGAAACTGTTCAACTTCATTCTTACTAAATTTGGTGCGGATATCTTATAAAAACGAATATTTTAACGACTCTTGACTTCGGACATCTACAACCCATGGATTACTTTTTCTAATCTATGTGAATGTTTCGACTTTTCCTACATAGGACTTGGATCAATGCTGGTAAGCTGCTTGGTCACAGTGTTCGTTCGGAACGAAATTTTGCTATACGAACCAAATCTTTTATACCAGAGTCAATAGTCTATGCACCACGCTAAAAGTCATCTAACCGGAAGTGATTCAAACCAAACAAAATTCGCAGACAGTCTTGTGCAACAGTGAATAAATCTTCCTCTTGGTCCACCAAGAGCGTAGTGTGAGAAACCAGGTTACCATGAGCACTTGCGCACGAGTCGACTTGATTCACCCTCGAATCAAACCAGGATGCAACGTTCTACAAAATCACATTCGTCCAGTGGATTTGAAACAAAGACCTAGTGATAAGCATCAGAAAGCGTTGTATCGGACTCTGTCAAAACAGCGGTTGAAATTTCTGATTACGTTAATAATCGGTGGTATTGCTATCAATTAGGCACATGTCACATACGTTGCAGTCTATGAAAAGGAATCTGGATGAGGTAATGTCTAACGTTAATATAATTGCGGACTGACATTGTTACCAACTGGCTAGGACTATACATTTATCACTGTGCATCAAAGAAAAGACTTCAGTGTATCGGGGAACATACTATATATGACGACCGTGATCGGCTTGGTGTATTATGGACAGTCTTTCTGGAGTCAAAGCTGTCGCAAAGGGTTAAAGTTCCGTCTGGAGATGAATATGCAAACTAACACTCGGTTTCTGCGATAGACTGCAAACAACAAATTGTTTTGTGCTGGACAGACCTGATAAGGCACGCTAAGGTCACTTGCCGAAGTAAAACCGGTGTCGTTTGTTTTATGTGCAAAAAGACATTCGCAAACAGTGTGGTGTTCGCAAAGTGCACCGACAATGCGTGTCTCATAACACGTTCAGCATGAGTTCACGCAATCAAAGTTATCAGGCAATTCGTTTCTATTCATGGTAATTGATAGAAACTACTTTTCCACGTTTTTTTGTTGGTACATGGTGGATAAACTTAAACTAAAATGTTGACAGTAAGAGAAAATGAATGTTGGTTATTTCGAAAAAGATTTTCTAATGAGTACGGTATTGTTTCATATTTACTTACGCACTGTGCTACCTACAACAAAGCTAACGTGTGTACATCCGTCACTTGTAGTCGTATGGATCTGTAACTACTGAACACTAACATTCATACTAGAATTTTGCAGATTCGACTGTTTGCAGAATTTTCTCGCAGTGTCATTCGAGCACTTTTGTGGGCAATTGAGGTTTCTTATAAATCGCTCAGAGCGAACTGGCATTTAGAGAAAGTAGACTTTTGACTCTCTAATCCACTGTATAAGCTTTTGGGTATTGCTAAAGTGCCATTCTAGTTTACATTAGTGGAACTCTGTTGATGACCCAGAGGTCACTAATGTCGTAGGATCAGTCAGTATTCACGGTTATGCGCAGTCTATCAGGACAGTTGTAATCCTTTTGATGCGGGCAGAACAAGACAGTATACTGAGCGTTTGCTCGGATAAGACTGGTTCTGTACATAAGTAAGTAATGGTAGGCAAATTATACAAGTTACAACCGAGTGAACACTGAGCACGGATCTTAACCGTCAGCAAGTATCAGGCGGTAATGCGGTAGCAAAAACAACACAAAAAGCTGTACAAAATAAACACAGGGGGACAGTTCAGACGAGATTTCGTGGTACCAATGCAGTTTGTGTTACGTGCAAAAATGTAAGAACTGTCTGGCCAGAATTTGATGTAACCAACAAATGGAGATATGGATGAGTGACTCATACTATGGTAGCCCGACCGATGGAGTACAAGTGTGCGAGCGGCTGGGAGTGACGTAGATCAGGCTGTCGGCTGTTGTCGCGTACCGTGGCAGTAATGCTGCGTGGCCGGGTGTGAAGGTTCGATGGTTCGAGCCTCCCGGGGCAGACTTCTTGCCATCGCGCTCTGAATTTCACCTGCACCAATCCGAACACAAGTTCCGTTGATTCTGACAGGAATCGACGAGTGTCGTACTTGATATGAAACATATTCCTGGTGCTAGTATGGGAGGAATAAACGGATGTTAGGAATGAACGGTTGTGGTTGTAGCCTTTTGTAAGGATTGGTTAAGGATCCACTTATTCGAAATAGGCGCCTTTTCCCCCATCCTCCTAGCAACAATAAAGTAATTGTATCGGTGAACGGGAGTCGCAGGTACCACCCCATCAAGTACAATGAAAATGCCTTGGACACGCTGAATTGTGCACACTCAGGCTCAGATCGCTCACAGAAAAGCAAATACAATTCTGACGTCCGGAGAACCACACAGGATGTACAGCCAACTGCGGAGCGATTTATAAACCGTATTTTCTTCTGAGCATCGTTAAACAATTGAGCTAGCGAAAAATCCTTGAAAGTCTGAACCGAATCTTTGTGGACTAACTGTAGTTTAGTTCACTTTGAAATGTTGCATATTTCCTAACAACCAATTTTGTCGGAACAGTTGTACTCAACCGATTATTCTGTCCTGACCATAACGTCTGTCGATCCAGCTCGCGTGCCTATTTTAGGAATGTCTGTCTGTCGAACTCCCACTGGTTCACGTTCTCTCATATAACTTACCACCGACGCACTCGTGATCTTCGTGCCTGGTAGAGTCTTGACAGCTACCGATCACTCGCATGATAAGTATCACCGAACTGACTTCTACGTGCCTGCTTGTTTCCATCTGTAGTCAAGTTGGCTAGATCGAAACGTGTGATTACTAACTTAAACCTGCAGTGCTCTGTTGTTTTTGTCCTCGTTCCAGTTATGCTGATACCAATGAACGCTGACGTGGTCTGTACTACATTATTGGTATAGTAATTACCATAATACCGAAAGGCAACCCACCCAGTTCACCTTGCTGAACATCTGGGGAATGAAATTAATTGTGCTTGGAACGTTTCAAATGTTTTCGTTCATAATCAGTCTCCGTTCTACTAGTACAAACTTGACATGGCCAGTGAACTGATACGGTCTGAAGTGGAAAGACAAATGACTTCTTTGCGTGTTCACAATTCACTGGAATTTACACGCTCAAATATTGAGAAAAACGAAGACAATTGCACCAAAAGTTTATAAGAAAACAAAATGTGGTTGAATAATTTTGGTAACATGTTTATCACGAACGGCTTATGATGGTAGTCACTGCTGACCGAAGGCACCGGACTAGAAACTGGCGTTCAAAAAGGACAGAAAGAGCTAGATTGTAAAATATGAGTATATTTAGATATGGGAAGCAAACTCGACAAGGACAAATAATTGTACTTTTATTTTTAATCCGTTTGAATTACGTTCATACCCAAGGTTATCGATAAGTGGCTAAATTTCAGGTGTAATAGTTCCGGAGTGGGAAAATGTTCGGACGTGAAGTGTACTTGTTCTCCTCTTTTTTCCCCTAAACTTTAGTCTCCCCTTTTAGCCACCGTCACACACGTACACCAATGAGTGAAAGTATGACGACTGATAGACTGATTGTGCTTGTGTTGGGTGAGCACTAATTGAGACATAACAAATACCAAATGCTTACGAATAATTTGACAGCCACTCAGACTAGAGTATTATTCACCCAACTTGTGACTCAGAACTCAAGAGGCACAATGAAGCCTAAAACGTGTGCGAACAAATGTATTTTGGTAGATCGTTTCAGTATGAGTTACATTTTGCTTCCCAGACATCATTCATCAGATTCTGGAAAACACACCTATTGACAAGTCAGTAGTGTAGTTGCATAGCATAGGGAATTGTACCTTTATTTGCTTACATGGCATCATCAGTCAGTATTGCGGATGATAGGATTGATGAGACCGCTGCGTACACCGGCTGTGATGATGATGATGATCGTGATAATGATATTGATATCGGTAGTTAGGAGAACAACCGTGCATGAGTCAGCAGGCCTATTCTCTTGTCGCATTACTGTGGTTCAGCTGGGAAGTAACGCGAGTGCTGCAAGTGAACAGACGCCACTCCATGATATCTGCTCAGCTAATACATTTGCTGCTCAGTAGTTCTTATTCGCTTATAGTTTAACCTTACAATAAGCTTTGACGTTTTATATCGACGTCCAAACGAAATTGATCACGATGCTCCACGAGCTTCATGCTGTTGCTGTTCTAGCCGAGACTGCTCCAAAGCGAAAGCGGATGGGCGTTCACGTGTGCTGATACCAGCGTGACTAGTGTACGGTCACTGGTACAGTTTTCAACACGGTTGGCTAGTAGTAGTGTGATTGGAAATCCACTCCCGTCCGTAGGTGGTGTATATGCTACTGATAATCGCAAACTTGAGCCAAAAAGGATGGATGAAGCGTCCTAGTGAATATGAAGGTTGCAATCAGATGTCAGTAGTGACCAGACATAAATATATACAAGAATTTTCGTCAAAACGAACTCACTTTTGCTCCACACCAGGGGTTTGACTACCGCGGATGTGTATAGTAATCATCTCTATGTACGATTTTATTTATATACCTGCTGATTAACAGAAAATATAGAATCTACAATGAGTAAAGCTTATACGTGGCCTATCCGAACAACTTTGAGCTAATTGGTTCGAGTAGGAAAAAGTGGAATATTGAAGTTTTACTCAGATTACATTGACACTGTACATAATAAACTATTGATTAACAAACAACCTACAACCAAACAAAGTCTGTGCATTGTAATCAATCGTTATCAGTTAGCACCTTACAAAGCAGTAGCACGAACATTTGATTTAAACGGCTTAAAAAACAAAAAACTCGGAGTTCATCATGTTCGTAAGGGGGGACGAACTGTGGGGAGTACAGTTAATACTGGATATGTTCATGGTGCCGGAGATACGAATATGGTGCGTTTGATAGTATATAAGTGTCTCCAATGGCGATCGGGGATTCAGCTCACAGAGTTGCCTTTTGTTAACAAGTTATTCGTAAAAACTTCAGCTGGCAGAATTCTCTGCTAGTCTGTTTTACTTAGAACCAACTTTTGGTTCAGCTATGTTACCCACAGTATTCATTTGTAAACGGAACCAGGAGAATGTTGCGGGATGCATCATGCAGATTCGAGCAGTTGTGTTGTCTGGTCGGGCTAATTTTCCTAAAACATTTTTTTTAAATGATGTTGATAGGATTATTTTAAATTTGGATTTGGACAGCGTTTCCCTGCTGTCCATAGGTAGTTTATTGTGCTCTGAAGTTCACTTTGGCTAGACCACTAGGGTTTTGTTTAGGATTACGTATGGGTTTCTAAAAGTGTTGTCGAGATGGATTTCAGTATGCAAGCGTTCTCAATGGAATCCACAAATTTGTTAAAAATGGACCATTTTAACAGGTTTGCTCAAATGCAACATTTCTTCTACGCGTAATTGCTGAATATATAATCACCATGGGAAAATCAATCTGATCAAAACCTTTGCTGGTAACATTTCGACATAGTGGCTCTCTTGAAATGCCTTAATGAATTGCCACATACACCCCACAGCTTAACGCATACCACTAGTGCGTGCTGAACAGCGCCAATATTTGGTCGCATTACCCGCAATAAGGAAGCTTGCCCAGCGCCTCTTTCCAAATCAGCCTTCTGATGGCGTTCATTATTAGTTTACTTTCAAGCATCGTGTACGCGCTCGTGGGAAGAACATACTAACCATTGCACTACTAATTCTAAATTGGGCACGACTAAACTTACGGATCTAAGCAATAACCCGCAATCGTTTGAGGGTAATACTGCAAATGTTCACTCATATTCACCGCAGACCATGTGGTCCTCTTCCTAAATCAGGACTACTCGATCAATTCAAAAACGCGCATTTAATCTGAACTGCAGAAGAGCAGTTGAGACATCAGAAAATTTACATCCACTCCGCAAACTATTTTCACTTGTAACACTGAGTCCCCTTTTAGTGCAGTCCCCTCGTGTACTTCATTTTTTGCGAAACTATAATACTCGCAAATCCTTGAAATCAGCTGCATTTTTCAGGTCACATGTAGTCCTAATTTGAACGACAATATTCCCCTAAATATCTTTGATCTAGCGACCCTCGAGTTAAAAGGTTTGTGACACACCTTAAACATTTTTCGGCTTCGGTGTATTTCTAGTTCCACAAGAAATGAGGTTATTATGCTCCATGACAGTTGACCTGGTACATCCGTCACGGCCTCAGTGTTATCCGATTCCGAACGTCCACTTTATGCTGATTTGTCTAACTTTGTTTCCACATATTCTGCTATTTCCACCTGATCTCTAGAGGCAAACCTTGCCCAATAAGGAAGCAAACGTTGCACCATCCATGTAATCAGCTAAGGTAAAAAGATATGCTGGCCTGTTTTTATAGTCTGAAGCTGGCCAGTCGTCGATTTGTTAAAGTGCACTCAGCTTACCTGACAGAAAGCTGTTGAACTCTGTTAGTGTTACGATTCCCTTTGTAACTGGTTGCACATTTCTCCTCACACTGCGAATTCATATGTTTCCCATTTTTCTGTCCTCTACCCTAACTCAGTTTTACCTTGTCTTTTTCAGCTACTTGAAATAGTCTCTTTAGTAACCAACAGTTTTCGTTATGTTGCACACTTGGTGTGAGTTCAGCTGTTTTACACTCATATCCAACGTCTTTATCAATTCACATGTGAATCACAGTTTTATGCTCAATGTTATTTTGTTTCATCAATGAACATTCCCTGTTAGCTGTAAAGAAAACTTTTATTTTGGATGGTCTACTCAATCAGGCCAGCCTTTAAGGTCAACTCTCATTTCTTATTGGCCCACTAGACCATTCCTTTTTATCTAGTGAACGGCTCGCTATTTATTAAACTTGCCTCGAATTTGTTCCCTATTGAAGTAAAGGTTAAATTGTCTGTTGGATCTGCTGAAATTTGTTTGGTACGTTTGTCGTCTTATGCATGGTACGATGAGGAACGGTGAATTCGTTGAAGCGTGTTTGGTTTGTTTGTAGAAGACCGATCCCTAAGTCGTCTTTACACGTCTTTATTGTGTGTAGTAAACAGTCGTGAAAAACTTCGTAACATAACCGCAAATAAAATGTCAATTTTACTTTTCTATAGTTACCATTGCTTATCTATTTAAAAAAATGTCCTCTTCAGTGTTATTTGGCAAGCTCTCACCTTCATGTACACCCGGTTGTTTCAGTAAATTCATTTCCCGTTGACTGGTGGCTATCCGCGAACTCGTGTTTAATTCCTCCATTCTGAACGGCTTTTTCTGCTGTAATATTGTCAAACAGTACTGTATAAATTCCAGTTGTTTCGATCGCCTATCCTGACATTTTCTGGACTTGGAGGATAATCCCATTAACTCGACTGTTTGAATAAGCATTACTGGAGTTGTCGCGTACGTGTTATTGTGTGAATTATCCTCAATCGCCGGGAGCGATTTAACATTGTCTTCAATAAGCCGATCATTTTATTTACCGGTCATGAACTCGGTCCGGCTGTAGGTTTATTTTGGACTGCGCTGATTATACTGTTTCTGCCATGCATTATTCAGCCAACTGGTTCACGAGGAACCACAGTGGAGGCTTACTAAATTTGTCTTGTTTCTTACTGTTCTCTCTAGTACCGTCTTCACTGTAGTCTTCAGCTTTTGACACCTGGACCGGTTAGCATGCTAGCTGATTAGTTTCGACCATATGTTCTATCGACACTGGTCAGTCGTTTGCAATGGACACTGAGATGTGGTCTCATCGACAACCTGAATAAACCGAGGTCATGCCCAATCAACATTACCGTAGGTCGACACCTGACATCCCTCATCCAACTGAATTTCTGGTTCATCCCAACAGTTATCCACGTGAAATGTTTGTAAAATTGAGCCAGTAGCTTAATATTACCATAAACTGAACATTTGCTTAACGAACTGAGGAAAACACTTAGGTCACATGACTTGATTTGATGTGACTACGAAATCATGAGCCAACCAACGTTTCGACAAGGTCAGTTAGCATCACCTAACAGATGTGAATAAAACATAACGATTGCAAAACTCACTCTTGGAAGACTGTACTTTTACTTCAGCCCTTTTTGGTTTCGTAGTATTTTTTTCTTCCTCCCACTTGTCTCTCGCCACTTCGCCTGAATGGATGTCTGAAAACCAGCGCCGCACATAAATGACATAAATGACAAATAAGTGAGCAAACCAGTCACTGTGTGGCTGCCTTCCACAATTTACTGGTTTCCTCTACTTTTTTGAGTCAATTGGTTGGATCTTACAAAGAGTTTCGCCTCCATTACTTCACTGTCCCACCCTGTTTACTTTGTGCATTCATTCCTGTCACTTTACATACCCTTCCAAAACTGAACACACGCCTGTTTGGTACTAGTCCTAGATTGTTCCGAAGAACTCACGTTTTATTTTCAGGAAAAGAATTCAAACAAAGCAGACTCAGTGCAATCATGTCAGGAGCCCTCTGTAACCAACTGAGGTGGTTTCATTAGCCGTTCCTTCTCAGAACAAAGGGCCAAATATTTTGGCATAGTCAAGGTGTTCGCTATCCAAAATGTGGAATTGCCTGCTGTTAAGTAATTCATTGATTAAGCCACAACGATTTAAAAACAGTTATCTGTTTCACAACATTTCGACCCTCTCGGAGAACCTTTATCAAGCGATTTAAATCAGAAAATTTACGTATAAATGGAATTGCCGATAGTACAGTTTCATTGTTAATCCACATCCTTCGCCCAGTGAGGTTGTGCTGAGGTGAGTGAATTGTGGAACGGATGATTGAGTAGCATTTTTTAAAAGATGCGAAATCACCCAGAACTGAGGACTGGACAAGGAAAATCCCAAAAGCAACTGTTTTTTCACCTTGAGAGAATGCACATTAATACCGACAGTTTTCTGCTTCCTACAATTGAGCAACGCTAAGCAACTTGTCATCATTAATGGGCGAACGCCCCAGGTCAGTTTTCTTTTTTACACCTGTTCGACGTCTCAATCTTCCTCAAGGTTTGATCCACAGTTCAAAGGATACTGCTGTTTTGTTCAATCCTTTGGCGTCCAACACGGTCAACAGATTCAATTGTCAGCACCACAAAATTTTCGGTGACACCAACCGATTTCCACAAGCGAACATCTCTACCCACCATTTGGCTCGACTCTTCTTCACGAATACCACATTCCCAAATAAGTGGTGCATGTAGACAGCTCAACAAGATGGTGCAAACTGAGCGTGGTAACCAATCGGTCAACTCCACAGACAAAACATGTGCACTTGTCTTATCGAAAAATTGCCTCCAGCCAAATGGTCTCATTGCACATTCTCTTCTCGACAAAACATGCTATCTTACTTTAAGCACATAAGGAACTTTATGGCCAACGGTATCATAATAGCTTACTAGAGACGCCCGGCCTTTTAGTCTCACGACCGTTGACACACCGATTTGGCACTTGATCTCACATCATGACCTCAACCGATCTGAAGGCACCGATTTGCCGTGGTGACTCAGATTCCCCAATAGCCCTTTGTGGACAAGAGCGTCAGAGTCACTAGTTCTTCATTTCCGAAACGGACAATATGCTACTAATCCGATCCTTGTCAACCACGAGAGACTTTCATGATTCGCACACCAGCAGAACGCAACTTGAATGGTACGTCTGTCTCGCAGTAGCTGAGCGGCTGTCATTTAATGACATCGGCAAAATTGTCCTTGATCCGAAATGAGCCGAAAGGTATTCACAACTCCGATCTTCTTTTCCTACTGAGCACAGACTAGCTTTAGGCTATCTTGTCACTTAGTGTTCATTTAAAGGATTCGAATATGACATTCTCTTAGGAGTATCTTCAACACCGCCAACGACGTCGACATTACAAGCGCAAGCATTACAATGAACACTTCATATTCAACGATTTCATCGATCAGCCCCTAAATTTTTGACTTTTCTTCAGTCACCACTAGGTTTACCGCGCACGAGTGCCAGTGTTACGCTAGACTGACTCCGGCTATTAGTGCACAAAGTTCTTCGAACATAGCACGTTCATTGTCGAATTTCCACTCGGGCATGCTCAACGTCTGAGACCCTCTGTAACAGCGAAGTGTCTGCCGTGGAACGCGGCAACTACACCAACCCCGATGTTGGTAGTGCACCTGTCTTAACTCATGAATCGTTTCTGACTCCTAATCTATCGAGAATAATCTGACAACAGATGGTTATTCTCAGGCTTGTTTTATGCTCACCTGATCGAGTCATACTGTCAGGATCAATGGTTTCAGCTGAGTGTGGTCTTTTCTGTTCACTTGAAAATAAACCGTATTAGTTCCGAGGAGTAATTTGCTTGATTCATGGTTTTTCTATACACTGATACTTCGACAGTTTTTTGAACGGGTTTACTGCTCCATACGTAATGGTACAGATTCAGGCTCATTCTACATGTCGAAATCATGCTCAGTAATTGATTGAAAATGAAAAATGGATTTCTCCCATAAATTTTAGGTGTGAAAAATTAAAAAACTCCTTTCATTACTTAAAAACCACGATTTCAAACGTCCACACTGTACCATCCACTCTTTCGAAAGTTTCCCTGCAGTCGAATGGACTCATTGGTCATTGCAGTTCTCAGCTAGCAAAGACTGTTCCGATGTAAGAATTTTCCAAATTTAGCGGAAGAATTTCGAGTACATTCCACTTGTCTAGCACATCATCAGTTATGTTCAGAAACACAATGTACAATAGTGTTTACTATCCGAAGACCATTGAAAACGTTCACGAGGAAAGGCCAGTCACATAATACAGACTGCAAAGGCACTGTTCTTTCTGCTCTCATCCACACACAATATAAAATACGTTCGTGCCAAAGCCAGCACATGCCGCTTTAGTTCGAGTATGAATTCGCAGTCGTAACCTAAGAGAACTCTAAGTGCGCCAACTCAATAAACTGGACAAATTTGATCGACCGAATCTCACACTCGTAATAAAATTGACAGTTTCACTGTATCTGTCTAAGCCACAGATGTTGAACTTGTGTTCGATTTTATCATTCTAATGAATGCGATTGCTGGATCGTTGAATGACTAAACAGCCCAAGGTATTCACTAGTTATTATGTTTGAGAATACCCAAATGATGCGGCGCAACAGAAACAAACGAGATGACACGAAGTTTCATCAATGCAGACGAAACGATGATAGCATTCCAACACACCAGCAAGTGTCTTAGGTTCTAATCGGACACAAACCGAGACATTTCATGGACACTGTGCAACGAACTGGAAGGAATTATTACTAGCTGGAGTGTAGAAACTCAATTCGAGGCACGAATTCGTCTACTATGGCTTGAAAATGATACTTCTTTAAATTGCTTCTGATACCATCTTTGTTTCGAACAGAATATAAAATAATATGGATGGGTCACACTTACTGATATAATAATCGCTTGTATATAAACTTTTCGTGTTTCGGCTAATGCACTAGAGATGGATGTTAGCTGCTCCACTAGAATCTACTCGGCTTTTGGACAGAGCGAATAGGCCCGGTGGTTTTATTCATGCATACGTTTATACTTATTACTACAGATCCGTTAGTTTAGAATAGACCAGGTTATGGAAATTCAGGACTTTGACTGAATTTGAATCAGCAAAGGAAACAGCGTGCTTGAAAGCGACAAGTGCTTTACAAGTTGAGCTACAAAGCGAAACCGGATGCTCAGGAATATCATATTTGAACCCACTAACCCACCCGTCTTATAATGTCCTATGAAATCCACCAAATAATCCCAGGGATAGACATTCACGCGTTTTTCACAAGCCATTCATAGCAGAATCCACCCAAGGCGGTGTATTTGGTAAAACGTTATCGCGCTGGTTCGAATCCGGTCGAGGCTTAGATTTGGTCACAATTGGGTTCACCTTAAAATTTAGTTTTTTTTTCGCGAAACAGAAATAATAATAATTTAGACAATTTTGCCCGTGAGGTTGGTGTCCCTATAATTTTGGCGGCCGCGTACATCCTGTTGAGTCCAGACATCTGCTGGCGTTATAGTTAGTTTCAGCACCTCGGATGGTGAGGCGCTTCATTGAAATGAAAGTCTAAGAATTAACGTATGGAAGGCGTTTCAAAACAATTCGAGACAACGACGAATACACGAAGTTACGAAGTCGCGAAGCTTGGGTGAGCAGACCAATTTATATTTGCCAACAGCCGCAATCCGGCCTGATCACACAAGCTATTCTATCTCTACACCCTAACCTTATCTGTCATGCATGAGGTGGTGGTGTGTTGACGTTTAAACAGCTTATCTGCCACGTATACAAGCACCCAACTGTCTTCCGTCCGGATGTGACATACTTTTGTACATAAACCGATTCGCCTTTATTTAAACGAATGCTTCTCTTGCCATCCCTTTCTCAACCCTCTGGTTTGCTGTTATGGTATTCAATAGATGCTCATTTGGTTGACTCAGAATGAACGTGATATTTTTTCTCCCTACAGAATTCCACCTATTCCAATTCGAAGCTTCTATCCACCAAGCCGAACGTACTCTCTTGCTCTAGAGGGCGGACAACTCACTGATTTTGTGCACTTCCTAGTCCTTCGTACAAACTATTGAGTTTCAACGTGTGTTCACTTAGGGTGTGTATGCAAACGCATAATTACAGGCAAAAGTTTGAGGTCAGTTAGCAAAGCTTAACTGGCTCAGACCAAACATGACCACGTGTAAAGTTCGCACTCTTAACTTTACTCACTTTCGTTAGCCCTCGGTTTAGGTTGTCCAGATGACTTTTGTTGAATCATGTCTATCAACCAATAAACTACTTCTCACCAGAATCTGCCACGCCTGTCAACAGACCGCTTGAGTGGACACCATATGCCAACCAACGTGTACAGCTGAGAAGAAAATATCTAATGCATCCAGTAGGGAAGATGATGTTTTCGCTTTAAGGTGACTTAAACATGCAGAAATTCATAATTCAGTCACAATGTCGTCTTTAAATATCGTGTAATTCCGGAAAGAAAATGGTGATTCAAAATGTTCCTACAATAATCGTATAGGCGAGAAACACCGGCGGTATGATCCAGAAAGACTGAACCGATTCTCCCGTTTCGATGAAATGAATCGCCAACAATTTGTCATTCTAATATGCTGATTTCGCCAGTGCTCCTGTGATTGTCCAAATATGCACCGGACCCACCACGGAAAAACTGTTTTGATGAAGTATTAGTTTGCTACTATGAGTTAAACTAAACAGCATACCCTATTTTTGAAGGATGTTAAGCCTGATCCTGCTGATTTTTGTCATGTCGAATACGAAGACCAGCGAAAAAGTAACCCTATTCTAACCAGAAGCGTGTGTGACAGGACGAAGCATATATGAGTATGTGTAGGGTGTAAAGCAGCCTAAAAAATAATTTCTAATCGAAAGGCCAAATGACCGTCACATAAAATTGTTCAGCGGCATCGGATGGCTTTAGAAATTGGTTTACATTCCGACTGACCATAGGTATTTTCCCTTGGAACAAGGCATTTCTTGAGGGAGAAATGAGAACTCACTATAGTTGAATTACTCATCCTGGAGCCCATACTTATGTACCATTCTCTAGAACGTCCTGTGGCAAGATTCAGATTCTACAATACGTCTTCTAAATTACTTGGCTGTTATCGTTAAATATGAATCGTTCGTGGTCAGGTTGCAAATCCCGACGGAACTGCATCCAATCGGTAGGACTGATGAGTGAACGAATGAGTGTTATTCAACACCGAGAAGTACAGCTGTCCTTCTATCATCCAATTTCATTTGATCTAACCATGAAATTCCCATATTTTTTTCAAACGCTACCTATTTGGCGTTTTACATAAAGTGACTGACTTTTTCTTCAGACATCCAGAAGTTAGTTGACAAGCTACTGTACTTTTGTACCTTTTGTTAATTCTGTCATTCGTCTTTCATTGTAAAAGATGTGTGAATGACGTATGTATGACGTGTATGTGTGACGTGTATTTCACGATTCTTGCTTACACGATCACAGTTTAGAGGCTTGAGTTGACTTTACAAAAAAATTGTCGCCGATACGTCTCATCGTTAGCACTTCTATCTATCCTGCTACGCAACTATACCACCTGCAGGCTGTTTGTTAAACCCGGTCTATTGACGAACCAAATAGTATATCTGTTCAACTATCCCAATTTTTGTGCGGCAAGGTCAGAATAACTACTAATTTTCTCTATCATTCATCATTGGTTTTCCCACAACTCTATAGCATAACCTGCCTTCTTTGTGTTGAAGTGTAATACTGTTGTGGTTTCTGGACAAGTGTAAGCTACAGTAGTTGAATTAAAAAGAGAGTATATTGATATGATCAACCGAGATTATTCTGGATTGGCTTTTGTATATGTGGTTCGCTCCTGTGATCTTCTTGTGATGACACAGACTCTTATTTTCTCCAGCCCTTTTTCACACAGTCACAATAGATTGGGCACTGGGATTAAGTTTTCATCTGGAATGAAGCCACAAAACAGACTTCTAGATTTTGGGGTCACTAACCGTGGAAGTGGCAGCAGGTGAAACCTATTGGTTTGTAATTTAACATCTGACCGAACGGAGTTTGTAATCTTAATCCGTGTTCCTTTCAAACGAGGAAATTGGACAGTTTAATCTGAAAAAGTGCGCCTTTTGAGCAGTCTGTAGACCGGGATGACTGCGTACACGCCAAAGGTACCAACACCACAAACTAGAAACATCCTATTAATCCCTTCGTGACATCACACCAGGTTAGCCTATGGATGATGCTAATTCCATGAGAATCTACAAACGATGTTAATTATTTCAGACATAAATAGTGTGATAGATTAGATAACTTAGAGAGGAACCCACTGCGGAAAGTCTGAGCTTCGTTAGGAGTCGAACTGGTGATGGAATCAGCATGCGCAGACGCGGCAAGCACCATACCAGCTGAACTACGAAACCACGCCGAGAGCTCAGAAATTTCACTCAACCAAACGGTACTGACTGAAGAGACCAGATAAAACCGGCACTGGACGTGGGCAGAAAATGACAATGGTTCACCCTGTCCCACTGGTAGGTAGTCCACTAGAAGGACAATTGGCCAGTTTTGTCTGTTAATCATAGCTGTAGAAACAAGTTCACATTTTGTGCGGTGGTGACAATACGTACTAGACATTGTGTGACCAGACTGCTTGGACTTCGACATACACGAATCTCTTCACAAAAGTAAGGCGATAGACACCACATATTTTTATTTGTAAGGTACTACGCCTCGCTTCTGACTGAAATACTGCCATCCTAAGTAAACTCGTTACAAAACCCATCTCGAGTTAAGGCAGGGTAAAATGTGACTGACTGTATGACTGAAATTATCCAATCGACTTGTTCTGCAGGAACGAATTGAGGATATATGGTACCTGTGTTCGTTAACATAACCAATGTTGTCTAACAGGGCTGAAGTTGCTGACTTCACTGAAAGTGAGTAGGTGCGGCAGCAGACAAGACACTAATTTCATCATCCGATTGCAGCATATGTAGTTCATTCCCTGTGTAAATGCACCTCGATGAATCATGTTCAGAACCAGACAATCATCATCATAGACAGCAATACATCAATGGTTCACACTAANACACACGACCTAACATTCTAAGCCTGTGCAAAAGTACAGATTGGACAAAAGAACTCGCTTGGCAATCACTAAGAAACACCCGCTTTCTAACCTCCCCGTTACTTACACGTTGGTGCCATCCGATACGACAGACTGAACGCAGACATCGGTGGTCAAATACATAAACACGGTTCACGTCTTCTACCCTGAGCGGCCAGGTTTCGCTGCCCTAAAGTAATACGGCCCTCACCGCTGTCTTATATACACGACCTTTAAGCTTCAGAGAAATATCCCTCATTCGCCAGAGATGTCTCAAATTAGCGAATACCGCCCTAGCCTTAGGGATACGCGCTTCTATTTCATTCTCTACACCTCCACCGCCACCGCTGATGCACCTCCCCAGATATACAAACCGGTCAACAACCTCCATGACTACATTATCTAACATCAAATCTACGTGGTCACAGCAATCCTGCAGATGCACTTTGCATCTTGAGGCTGCAAAGCGCATTCCGAAGTATTTAGCAGAACGCGAAATAGCATCTAGCATTATTTGTGCCGATTGAAAGTTGTCAAACAGCAACACCTTGTCGTCAGCATAATCAAGATCAGTCAGTCTTTCACCAGGTAGGAGATGCACACTGGTATCTTGTGTGTCGGAGACAATCCTCCATTATTTCGTCTGTGACGAAATTAAACGAAAATGGTGAGAGCGGACAGCCTTGACGTACGCCGCTCGTGGTGCTGAAACTGTCGGACAGTTCACCGTAAACCCTAACCTGAGATGAGGTATGGGAATAGAGTGCCGACAGTATGTTCACGTACTTAGTCGGCAATCCCAACAGGAAGATCGTACTTTTGTTACCTCAGCATCTTCGACAGTAGCAGTTATTCGATTTCAGAGAAACTTCAATCACTGAGCCAATTACGTCGATCGTGTGACCAGTGTCGAAATACATTTTCTTCGACTGAGACGTTGAGCTCGCTTAGAAAATCATACTGCAAACAATGGTTAAAACAAGAGAATAACGTGATGAATACCTACTCGATTCGTCTCTTATCCAAACCGATAAAGCAAGAAACCAATTCAAAAGTCACAGCAAAACGACACATTAGGATTTGACAGACAGTTCCAATGTTACCTCTTCCGTTATTTACCAATTTCTTTGTTCTGTGTTGCACCAAACAGCCTACAGTTTTTGACTTTTCATGTGCTATTGAGATTAGTCAACGACTTACTCTGGTTTCTCTAATACTGACGTGCACTTATAATTATGGGTTCTTGTCCCATAAATACAAGTGGCTACTGCAACCAGCCCAAGATTTAATGTCTGTTACTTATGTGGAAGGGCTATTCGAGGGCTGTTCGAACTTCCCAAATCTCAGCACCACAAATACTCAATCATATATAACACTAATGAAGCTAAAATTTGGGCGTTATAAAATAAACCAAAAATTAAGTTAAATAGCAGGATGATTCGGACCCTCACAACCAACACAAACCCAGTTAAGCTACGCCATTCGAATGGTGAAACAGAATAAGCTTCAGCCGGGCAAAAAAATCCATAGCCTAGACCAAAGGACTTATTTAACGGATACCCTTCATAACTGAGTTGTGTAGGCGAACAGTCACGATACACCGCTTAACTCATAATCATACTAACGTATCATGAATAGGGTTGGGAGTGTACGCTCATTTCCATTAAAGTAGCTTGGCCTCATCGACCCAGTGTTTTGGCCACCACGGTCCACGCTTGATAACACTTGGTTGTTTACGCACATCTCTGTTACCGTTTCACCGTTTGAAAGGCAACGGTGGACTGGGTGCAGGCACGCGCTGGTGAATAAAAACTGATAGAGTAAAAATGCGACATTCCCTTAACTGATCGTAGCATCGCGATCGTTTTTTCACCAAACAATAAGTGGAATACTTCTATTCTTGAACGAGACAGATTTACAACCCGCCAAAAGACTGGTCGAAACCTAACAATTTTCCCATAGAATCCGAGGCACTTTATGTTGTACCCTTAAGACTCTGATGGGACGTATTATAACCACACTGTGACAACAACAAACGTCGCTGGGCTCTACTCGGTTTTGTGATTTCGTTACTGAACCGTGTCGTGGCACTTTCCGTCAAAATGTCTTAGCTTATCATCCTATCCGTGCCATCATGAAGGTCGCTTGTAGTACTGTCGAGTTCGGAGCGAACAGATCGTTCGAAAATGTGCACACTGAAGTGCTTTGTCATCTGGAAACCTGCTAAGTCTTGAAAAACGATGTATCCAGGATATGAAGACTGTTCACATCATGCGGATTTTGGTTGGGTGAACAAGAACCACTCTAAGATGTTGATACACGTGACTATAGATCGAATTGGGTAGGGCGGAATATGCGGCGTAGCGCACTCCCCGAAGGTATCATGTTTGTTCGCAAACTGATTTCTCTAGGACGGTAGAGACTGTAAGTATAGGTGCTTCTAAAGGCGGTTTAAAATCGATACTTCCACTTCACTGAAGGCACGTCGGACTCGTGAGCCATGGGGTGCCTAATTCGATCATGCCGAGATATGCTGGACCACACTCTTTTCAGTTCAGTTCAGTTTACTGGATAGCAAGTGTTCACAACTTGGTCTGGATGAGTTCATCACGCTTGAATCAGATTGCACGCTTACGGTGTATCGATGAACACTTATCGATGCCGTTTACGCCATTTTAGAAGCTGCTTGCACATTCCGTATAATAAACAATCGGTCTGTGTCCTAGATATCACGTCTGGTCAGCACGTATCTGTGGGTAATGATTACATGTGTTGTGCACCAAAATACATCTACCATTTAGTGGTACACTATAAACGAACCAAAACCTTGCCTTATTAAAACAGTGATCTGCAGTATGTTATATCAGACTCTGTACTTCAATCAGAGCTGATAGAGTCCGGTAAGTATACGAATTCTACAGTAACTGCTAAAATGTACTGTTTTACTGTCAGATGGATATTATTGTCACGCAAATATTAAACCAAAAGGAGCATTGGTGTTCAATTGTAAACCACTCACAAGAAATACCCCCAAATGTTCCGCGCGGTTTACTTAAAATTCTCCTTAGACATAACGATAACACATGGTGTAAACTAGTTTTGCGGATGACACTGCATTCCGAGATTGTGGCCACTTTGAGTTCCCTTGGCTTTTTTGGGCGCTCTCTATAGATCCTATGTTTAAGCTAGCGCCACGTCGCAGAACATATTTAGTACAACAGTCATCCGTTGATATGTGCGGTTGACCACTTCTTTGCAAGCCATGAACACGGCCTGTTGCAACAAACTTTCTCACTGGCCCTCGAACTGATTTGCAAGTGGTCGATCGGCTACTCACAGGCTATGCACTAAAATCCTTAGTGGTCTCCTCCAAATTTTCATCACAGTCACTATAAAGAAAAGCCAGTTCAGTGTGCTGTTCACTTGTCATCTATCCGGTACGCCATTCACCTGCTTACGTTCCAACAGTGCGATCTGATTCTAGCGTGATGAACTCATCCAGAACAAGTTGTGAACACTTGTTACCCAGCAAACTGAACTGAACTGAAAAGAGTATGGTCCAGCATAACTCGGCATGATCGAATTAAGCACCCCATGGCTCACGAGTCCGACGTGCCTTCAGTGAAATGGAAGTATCGATTTTAGACCGCTATCAAAAATGAAATTCTTGAAAACCCTGGATAACAATCAGGCGTCTTGCGTGGCCTAGTACTCAGTACTTGATGTAATCTTCAAAATGGCCTTTTGTAATCATCGGCGTGAATTCTGCCTGATGCTTTATTCAGAGCCGTTGTTGGCCGTGGGGTTCTTTGCTCAGTTACGCTTCGGACTTTTATGAGACGGTTGTTGTCGTCTGCGCCAAGAAATGCCAAGAAATCGATCAAAATGGTGAGGTTCCGATTGTTGACCGTTGCTGAGGCCATTCGTATCCGATTCCGCAACCCTGACCTCTGCGTTCAGAAGGAGTTCGTGCGAACACTTTATCTCCTCTGGCCCACAATCAACCAAACCCACGATTTGGAACAGTGATTGCGTAACTGATAACAAACACTTCGTCCTTAACCTACGTTGACCGTTTTTTCGACTCATCCTCTGGCCGTTATCATATTTGTCTTGCTGTAATTAGCCTGAAGATGAAACACAGGAAACAAGTTTTGTTCGGTACTCTGTCGTTCTTATGACTTCGAAGGGTATTTTAGAAAGAAGATTTGGAGTCGGTCAAATGAGCAACGATCGCGCTTGAAACCGTTTCTATCGCATCACTGTTCAGCCACGCAGGATGATGTTCACGCACTGTATCAGACAATCGCCTTGTAGTATATGCATACCGATAAATGATGCTCGACACGAGGAAACAAATGAATACTCACAACAGCTCATTGCAGAACATGGAAGTTTATCTTTGAATTGTGACGTGATAACGGGTGTTGAACGGAAACTCACGCACAATTGAGCGGCATGGTATGTTGTTTCGACTGACTTTCTGAGCTTCTTTGAGATAACGTCGGTCATGTGATATCCTTTGAGAAGAACTAATAGAGGCAAGTTTCTTACTTACAGAGGGGTCACTTAAGTTTCGACTTCACGACATGCATCGTCTTCTGAGTAAAACGCGTCTTGTATCCACTCTACATGAACACTTTTTGTAGGAACTCCAACTCAGTCTGTAAAGTGTCAGGAGTGCAGATCTTTAACGCTCTACCCGTCAGGCGCCGTATGAGGTTTTGCTTGTGATTTAGCTGAATCAAATTGTTAAAGTAGACGTACTGACTACCCCAAGTCTGTTTTCTGTAAACATTTCGTCGAATTAATCCATCTCCCCTTTTTCCTTTTTCAACATCCGAAAAATTTATTTGACCATGGTTGTCTGACTCATTGGTGAATTTGATACTGCCATGGGCTGTATTAAAAGCTGTCATAGCTCTATTCACGTTAGACTTCTCATTGGGGACGCCAAAAACATCATCAACATAAAGTTTGTGATGTGTAAATTGTTCAATCACCGTATTCAGTTGGTTAGTCTCCAGTTTGCTCATGAAAAACGTTAACTAACAGGGGACCTGTAGGCGAGCTCATTGCCACCCCATCTCTCTGTCGGTAGATCGCACTGCTGAACAGAAACTGAACGTTATTTGTGCAAAGTACCAGCATTTCTCTCAGTTCATCCTTTGGGATGCCCACATGTTTGTTGTTGCGCTCGATGTAATCGCACAAATAGTCAATTTTTTGTTTTGGAGGCACGTTCGTAAATAGTAAAGCAGCATGAATAAGAACATTTTTCGACTGTTTAAGTGAATGTCTTGGATTTCGCCAGTGAAATGTGATATAACGCGTCTTTCTCTTACCAAACGTACTAATACTGCTTGAGTGTTAGACTTGGGTTCCTTCTATGCGGCTTCCCCTAGTCTACTTGCGTGGGAACAAGAAAGACACGGTTGCGGTAAACACGCCGTATTGCCAAAAACCAGTCCAACCAAATGAATGATATGCCTGTAAATTATATATCATGAAATAGTGATGAGTCACTGTCTGCTTGCTTAGGCCACTTCGTTTCCAAGTTGCCAAGTGAGGCCAAATCCATAGGCGTTAGTTTCTCGGACTGGCGTGACACCCCCACTCAATTGCACTTATCCTGCTTGTCGGTCCGATGTGCCCCCAGTGCTTTGTTGCTGTCTGATTTCGTCAGCCGTCACCGCGGCCCAGGATGGTTTGAAATGATGACTGGTTTTATCAGCCATCACCGATGTCCTGACTAGATTATTCTGGTGAGTTTGCCTCCTAACAAAATGAAACGTTCACCAATAGCGATAGAAGACATACATGGCGACATGTTAACATTTCGTTTACTCTCTTCAGTCACGAACGTTAAACATTAGAATATATAGGACATGGGGTTAGCAACACAATAAAAAACATTCAACCATTGGGTTTACATGAAACAAAGACTGTCGTCAGTTCCGGGCCAGACAAACTGCGTGAGTTAACAGCTTATGCACACAAAGCCGGACGGTGAGTATTGATCAACATCGCCTCGGAGAAAGCGAGCAACTTGGGGTTCTTATTACGTAACAGAACTTGAAACGAGTTGGCCGGGTCAACAACGTGACCTGTTTCCATGATGTGCTTTGTGATNCGCCATGACGCAACGGACATTGGCAACAGAACGACTGAGACGAAATCCGACCTCATCCATCACAAAGCACATCATGGAAACAGGTCACGTTGTTGACCCGGCCAACTCGTTTCAAGTTCTGTTACGTAATAAGAACCCCAAGTTGCTCGCTTTCTCCGAGGCGATGTTGATCAATACTCACCGTCCGGCTTTGTGTGTGCATAAGCTGTTAACTCACGCAGTTTGTCTGGCCCGGAACTGACGACAGTCTTTGTTTCATGTAAACCCAATGGTTGAATGTTTTTTATTGTGTTGCTAACCCCATGTCCTATATATTCTAATGTTTAACGTTCGTGACTGAAGAGAGTAAACGAAATGTTAACATGTCGCCATGTATGTCTTCTATCGCTATTGGTGAACTGGACCAAGGGAACTTAGTGTTTCAAAATGAAACGTATCCCGGAGGCTGTTTTGCTAACTCCAACCTGATGGGTTTTAGCAGAACGGCAAGCTATTTGGTCAGAGCATGATAAGACGAGTTGCATATATCTAAAGTGTGTCTCATAGGCAAGCCTACTCTTTGCACTTTGGGCAGGCCGTATAACCTAGGGATTTTTGTCCCAGTGGGACAGATACGCTCGAAAGTGGCCGGATTAATTAACCCCTTCTGTTTCATTCCACGCAACGTTCCAGATATCTCCTTTTCTATAGCCGGTGTTTTTTTCTTTCTCCGTACTCGTCTTCATGAATTTTAAGTTATCAGCTAGTATTTCCTTTATGTTGGTAACGTAATTAATCCTGTTCATTAAGACAACTCCTGTTCCTTTATCCAATCTGGAAAGCATTATACGCTTGTTCTTTTGTAAACAGTTCAATGTACCTAAGTGCTGTTTTGTCAAGAGCTGTTTTACTTGCGGCATGTAGTTAACGTACTGATAACACGAGTTTATCAACGTTGGTTTCAGTCTTTCTTTGTTTAAAAATGATGATGGAATTAGAGCAGCTAACTGACCATATAAATTTTCCAACTGAACTTTTAAATCAAGCTGGCTATTCTTACGACGTCGTTAACTTCAGACAGACCTATTAGTAACCTTATTTCATGCAGCCAAAAATTTATAGGTAGCACAATGAGCAGAAAAGCTTATTAAAAATACTCTTACTTATAATAATTGTTTGGAAGAAATCGTAAATATCTCCGATAAGAAGACACCAGAACTGGCAAGCTACAGTGCGAAGAAATAGTGTACACTTCTTTATATTCAAACAGAGAGTGGTCGTCAAACCTCAATAAAAAAAAGTCATGAACACACCTATACGGATATCTAGCTGCAGGCTCTGTTGTGCACTAGGGAACTGGCCGTCCATAACAGTGGTAGACAGCTGATAGCCTCTTACAAAATGCGAAGTCTGAAAGGGACCAGCTGACTGCTGCACGCATTGATCGCCAAACACACATCAGCAACCTGTCACCTAGTTGATTTTGTCACGTAATCGTGACCAGAAAGGGATAGCGATTAGTAGTCGGTGGTAATTAGACATCTACCGGCTTTGTATACATCGTAGGTACTGAAGTCGTCGGCCTCCTTGCCATGGCACCGACTTGAACATTGTTGCACCTGTGATTGGACGAATATGATTAACCCGTTCGCTTGTTTTTGTTATGTATTGGTTTCACTTCGGTGACTTATGAAGGTAACTGGAAGTGTTAACTCATCTGGTAATACTTAATCTCTCTGTTTTGACCAATAGAATGCCATTTGGTTCTACCCTCAGTCTTCATTCCAGTATTCAGTGCTCGCAAAAATCGAATGCGTTGCTCACCGTCTACTTGGCGAATAATGTGAATACTGATAAACATAAATATGTATTGCAATGACTGAATGACTGAGTTGCAACTATCTGGTTCTGTTAATCGTGGCAGCCTCTATAAGAGATATGTAGATTACATCTTGATTTTAAGAAAAATATTCTTTTCTTCACTCTTGAAAACTTTTAATTTCGTTCATCCTAACCTTTCTGTTTCTCTTGAGAAAGAAGAAACGAAAGTTTGTTCTTCCTATACATTTCACGGACTGAACGGCAGGATGACTCAGTACAACGCTCAGTGCACCACAAGACCACTTAGACCGGCCAACATTTGAAATTTTCCACCTTTGCTCCAAATAGTTACAAACGAGGTTCCGAACCCTGTTTTACAGAGCCCGATAGGCAGAATATATACCTAAAGAATACCTAAAGAATATATGCCCAAATGTTTGGTGTATGCGATGATGTAGCACCAGCCAGTGGGCCGAAATCCGACATCATCCATTATAAAACATCTCATGGAAACAGGTCACGTTGTTGACCATGCCAACTCGTTTCACGTATTAGTGCAAAATCGAAATCGTAGATTGCTTTCTCAGAGACAATGTTAATCAGTGCTCACTATCCAGCCTTGCGTGTGCACAAACCGTTGCCTCTTGCAGTTTGTCTACCGCGGAACTGGTTTTAGACTTTGTTTCCTGTAATTTATCGTTTCGATTGTTGTTGCCATCCCCATATTCTACATATTCCAATACTTTACATTCATGACTGAAAACAGCAAACGAAATTTTGACGTCTGGCGACATTTCTTCTGTCTTTACTGGTGAATATATGCATAGATCAAAAGAGCGGTACAGGGAGCAAGTCTTTTTTATGTTATACCTAATCGGGCCGATTACATAACGTTTAGTTAGAGCAGTGTTATCAGGACACTATGGACAACACAAGTGACAAATTTAAATGAGGTCACTCCTGTCATAGATACAAATGGAGACAACGTCTTGATATCACTGTGTCACAACTAACATGTAGCTAAGCGAATCCGTGGATATCATCCAGCGTAGATCAGTAGTGATGATACTAGCAATACTCACAGCATGTGTGACACATCTTGTCGATTCGTATCATGCGGTCAACCCGGCCTGTTCTCTTCGTTCGAGGTACTGAGTTAACGGCAATAAGTCGGGAGTCGTGAGATGCCGAATTTTTGCCACAACTGAGGTGATCGGAATTTGACCCACCCTTGTGCTTACGGGCACGCTTTTTTCAGGCCTTGCGATTTCCATGGTCCATCGGCCAAGCTATAATCAGCGAATCTGTCATAATTCCAGCAGAATCATAATTGGGATGCAGTGGTATCGGTGCCTAATCCCCATGTGCATCCCTGACGTGGCTGACCTCGTTTGAACTTGTTAGTTAGTCGTTCTGTTCATTTCACCTTGACGACATCGTTCCATAAAAAATTATGTACTTGATTATTAGTGAGTAGCATAGAATTTTTGTTTACATAAACTACGCATCGCTCATACTTGGTTGCAGGTATCACATTCCTATGGACAATTTAATCAGTCCCTCTCGAACAGAAGCATCTAAATCCAGTTCCACCTTTGTTAGAGCATATCTCCTTACCAAGTCCGGGATTAGAGAGCCTGCCATGTTTTCATGAGGCAACCGTTTTGACCCTGTGTTAGGTATTTGACCTGATTATTACTCTAGCGGTCTTCAACGAATTGACATAGAGAGAATTGTATTGTTTCAGTATAACATGTTGTACTTACTGTTTATTGAAGTGAACAGTATAGTGTCGATTGTAACAAACATCAAAACAAATCCGCAATTTCTCTACCATTTTACCTGCCTATCCTTCTCTTTAGTGGCTGTTATAAAAGAGGAATTATGATAAACTGAACAGTTCAGCAGGTCGAAATTTTCCATCATATTTACTGATAAACAGAAAAATAAACTTGGAACCCTGCGTTCGCATGATTCGTTTTGTCATTGAATAAAGAAGACATGTCTTAAGATGTTGACTAGTTTCTATTACGAATATAAAAATGTTTATTTACGTACGACGTGCTTCCGGTCGCCGAAACCAGGTCCATTGATAATTACCGGCAAGCCCACTTTGCGCGCAAACTATACGTACATATATGTGTATATATTACCGATGTCCATTACGTTACAACGTTCCTTGGAATATGGTGTATATATATACCATAGTGTACATATACACATCAGGAGGAGCTCCAACGTGATCGACTCCAGTGATAGATCATTTCAACCAAGCATTAACAGTCACGCAATCTATTGAATTCTCGTCATATTTTCATTCCGTTTCAGCCTGCGCATCCGCTTTATTGAATTCGTTTTACGCATTTGGAAGCTAATTATTGATGTTTACCAAATCCCCAACCTTCCCAATGCTATCACACATGACATATGGAAAAGCGTATTTTGAGAGTGAAAGAAACCGGAACATTTAGAAGTGCTCGCTGAGGTCACTCATATTCAGCGTGGTGTAGTGTTACATAAACGTGAACGCTCTACGCACCATTTAGCTAAAGACGTTCGAAAACGGATTTTTTTTCTCCATAGCTTTAACGCAAAATACATGCGGCCTTCCTGTTTACAGATTTTTATTAGGGGATCATACTGTTTTTGAGTCTATCAGCACAAGCTTTACAACTATTTTTCAACTCACGATTTATGTTTCATCACGGTACACCTCTACGTATGGCGACAGCCAAATTCCCACGTAGACAAAAGAATGCGCAAACCCATACTTCATCATCACATAAATCTTTCCCACAATATTCACAGGGAGTTAATCGTATCTTCATTATCCTACTAATTTCTTTTTTTGTTTGGCAAAAATGTGATGTGGTTATAGATAAGTACGTATCTGTATCAGTTAGTTACCGAGTGATCGATCAAGAGACAGCCACTCATGCGTCGCTGGCTCAAAAGCCATCAACCAGGGATGTTTGGTAAGCTGAACGAGAAAGCAACACATCCACCAGCATGATTAATGGACAGACCAAGAAAACCCGTGTACCATGCTCACTAACCAGATATTGAGATATCCTATCCAGTTAACGACTGTGTGTCAGTCAAAGATAAGAAGGTGGGACAAGGATTATGGATGCCAGTGTGGTGATTCAACCGTTAGGCACAGATTTTCTGCTTGAATCACCTTGCTATTGATAGATGAACTATTGGAATCATTACAATCCGCTGGAAACGGAAGTCAGAGCCACCACTGTCTGTCGTTTTTTGTGTAATGGCGCGGAGTGACGATCAGTGAATAACAGTGACAATAAACGAAACTTGTAAATCTATCGTAAGTATATAGTGTCACTTTGTTACCGGGGAAGTAACACCACGCGATTTCCAATAACTTGTATATCAAACGGTGTGCACGTTTGAGCCCGCCACCACAGTTGTCTGATAAGCATGTCCGAGTATAAGGTTATTTCAATTTTGACAATCGTAGATGGTACACTTTGTCAAAGGATGGGCATTTACGCATCTGGAACAAGAGAACTTGTGAACAATTATATTTAAGTGTATCTGAAATCTCGAAAGAAGTAGGGTTACGGGCAGTGGATGGGGTTGTCGGTCGTTGTAGATCAGGTTTGTAGCCGAAGTTATGTTGGTCAGCTTCATGTAAACACCAGGAATTTCTGAGAACTCCTCAGGGTAATGAGGCACGGGCCGTCAAGTTTTGTTTCGGATTACCATAGGGATAGCAGGGTTTGGTGATGAACAGGGTAAATAACTATGCAACTGAAATGAATAACATTACTAACCTTTGTAGGCATGCGGTTCCGGTGGTGTCTAACGTTTGTAATTGATTTATATGCTTCTCTATCTGAACCACTATATACACTTTAGGCAAGAGAGAGCGTGATAGGGGAACAAGTTGAAAAAGGGTGTAATCCCATATTCGTCAGAATATCCGGGAGTGCCGAAATAGCATAGTTCGGCTAACTTCCAAGGATGTGTGGTACACAGTTACCCAAATGAAGACAAACAAACTCATGCGAAGGGTAATATGTTATGACATCTGCCAAACGCTTCCATACTACAGGTTAAAGACGGAGAGGTTTCGAATGGCATACAATGAACTACCATTATCCGTTTTCTGTATAGCGAAAACCTGGTGTATGGCAGACGGCAGAGACAAAGAAATTCACATAACGGGCGCAAATATGTATCGCCACGATAGCCAACGCGCGGCGATATAGCCTTTTGTGTTGAGAGATGGCTTAAGGCGTCTGCAATAAATGACTTGGTCCTTTCGAATTAGCGTAAAACCGTATGGAGCATTGTGAATTTTGACCAACCATCCAGTTGACTAGTCAGTGTGATTTACCAGCCACGATCTTTCCCGTTGATAAGTAATCACTCACTAAAGACGCCATAAGCAGGCTTATGTTTGCAGGATTCACAGAGACCCTACACCCAGGTGGATTAATTACCCTGAGATTGAATCCAACACAACCGAGGTTCACGCTAAACTTGAGTCACCTGCTTATGAGTTTTAAGCTGCAGAAATGAAATCTGTTTTATCGAGAATTGCCAGAGGGTTGCCTCGCTGGTCAGCCTCCCACAAACATTCCTTACTAGATGATCTAGCCAACGAAAAACTTTATTAGTTACCTGCAAATTAGTGCGCTCTTGGCCTCAATGACTATGTAGCCACCACATTTGAAATTGCAGATGAGACGCAGATATTCTACTCTATTAAAAACTTCGTAAATAAATTTTAGGAAGCGTAGTGGATGTCACTGACAAATTTACTTAGCCGCACGTGTTAGTCTGAAGTCTCAGTGTAACTCACATTCGAAAGTCACTGGTAGTTGACTATAAGTGCTGTTGATGAAGTCATCAATATACGTGTTGCTGTTTGGGGCTGTATAAGGTATTTGCTACAACAAAGAGGTCGGAATAAACATTGTATATTCACAATCAAACAACAACATCTGTGAGAGTCGAAAAATGTTGGTACTGACTTTACCTAGCCAATAAATTTACTGACGATTCACTACTGTTGCACCCATTCGCCCTGGAATCCATTACTTGCACCACGCATGTGGCAGGCCCGTCTTAAAATGAGGAGTCTTTAACGTTTTCTGCAGTCAGTACCTAAGTGTGTTTGCTACCGGGTCACTAGAAACAATATGTGCATCTAGTACCAGCACCGTAGGTTTCCTACGCACAATTAGATGGGTAGCATATGATAAGTTTTAAAACGATCAGAACTTTGGAGAAACAAGTCCCCATGTCCTGATCTCATCTCGATTCTTGCACTAGAATGTGTGAAGAGATATCAAAACCATATCAGGAAATTTTTGACCAATCTCTTCTAGAGGAAAGGCTTCCCAAAGTGTGGAAGGTGTACCATGTGACACACATCTTCAAAGTCGATGGATGCAGTGAGCATACTGACTACTGGCCGTAAGTATCATCAATGGTTGACTCAAACGACGAGGAGAACCTGATTGATGATGTAAACGTCTCATTCGACCTGCAATATTACCTAAGAGTTGACAAGGATTTCGACGGAGATTCCTAGGTGCTACCTATCCACGTGATTTTTCGGAAGGTTGGACAAAGACAGCCGATGAAGGCTCACCCACTGATATGGTCTTTCCAGACTTCCCTAAGACCTTCAATCGAGTAGACCAATAGTTGTTGTGCAGGATGCTCTGAGATTACGGTAATATCCGGAATTAGGGACTTTGAATAGCCCTAGAAATCGTACATAAGCTGAAACCTTCCACGCAAGTAATAGAATGTCGTACTGGTAGCAGTGAGCAGTTCCTAGTCACGAGACGGCAATCTGAATTTAAGGATGTAAAACAATATTAAAGTAACCACAGTATCATTGGCCGATCGTATTGGCAAGTACAGAGTCACAAACTTGCTCAATGCGGGACGAAGAAATTAGCAAACAATGGAGGATGTAACATTGAGGTGGTATCTTTAACGTGACGTTTGGACTGGTTCCCTGTCAGATCTTCTTTTGTGTCCGGGTTCGGATAAGCGGTGATTTTCACCACAGAGAATCCTTTATTGCTGTGACTTATCGACTACTCTCAAGATCGTCGCTGTAGTGTTATAGTGAACGGGGTTGTTTCAGATTGTAATTGTGTTTCTAGTGGTACTCCTGTTCTTTATACTGTTTATGAATCCTCCGTTGCTACTCTAAGCTGATGAAACTAAAATTTTGCTTATACTAAACATTGTGACTGAAAGAGAGAAGTGACAAATTGATTTGAACATCCTACATCGTCGTTTCACAGATTGACCCCTCCCGCTTAACACTGCTGAATGTGAAGCAAAGCATCCAAGTTATTTGGGTTGCATAAACTACTTTATAGAAAATGAAAAATCGGGTGCCATCACAGGTGAGTGCAATTTGGACACTATTGCCTCAAGTAACATCCTGCCTCCCAGCGGTACGCCAATGGTCACTAAAGTCAACTTGATACTTGGATTACTTACCAAACTGTTGAATTAACATGTTCCGTTTGTCAGTACTGCCACGTCTTGAGTCACATATCCAAGTATGTCGTCATCAACTCGCGAAAGACATTACTCTTACTGAGAAATTATGAGGTAGGGGTAAAAAACGGTTACATCACTACGCTCTCTAGTCTGCCCAAATATATTACACAAACCGGGGCAGTTCTCAGTGCGCTACCGGTGTACTAGGATAGCCTTTCTTTTGGTATATGGGGTCCCGCATCAAAACTAACATCTCTTAGGAAAACTTCTTGTGTTCAGTGAAGATGGTTAGCACAGTAACAATGCACCACAGCTACAAAATAAAACAAACTGTTCGCATGTTGGGCAGTGGACTCCAATCTCATAAATTATACTTTGATTTCATCATTTGCAATCTTCTCTGTTGACCCCCAGGAACCTGAACAACTCTCCTGGTTTTCTTTCCCTCTTAAACCGTCTACAGAAGCCTTCTCAATTCTGTCAATTTTCCGTGAACCCGTTTGGGGAAGTCAAAGCCCATGGTTGGTGGGTCACGACAAGTCGAATTATTCGTCATTCAGGTCATCTGGCTGAACAGGAGAGAAGTGACAGGCAAAATTCGGTAGCCAACGACGCCATTCATATAGACAGAAGGAAGTATAGGAACACATCACGTTTAGCCGAAAAGTCCACTGTGTCATGAGGTTGAATTCTTGTGTAAGTCGATAGTGCACGATCGCTGATGTGTACCTGTGAACTAAACAGTAAATAACTCCAGTCATTTGACGTCTTTTAGCCATAATATTAGATAAAACTCCAGATATGAATCGTACGTTGAGGAGTTCAAACCCAGAATTATTCCATTGATACCAGCAACTTGCCGGGGGCTTCGCGGTACTCACCTTTCGTTTTTGATTTATTTCGTTCCACTCTGCCAAAAGCTGCGATCAGCTGTCTCATTTTTTGAGGTGGATTAGGAGTTTGACTAAATTTCGGATAATCTTCCAAGTAAGACATCCTACCAGGTGTCCACCGAATTTGGTGAGTAGGAAGTTACTTTCTAACAATTTCGGGCAGCGCCCATAAAGGATGTGTTAACAATTACACATGAAGACTGACAGGTATGTTGATGTGATAAACATGTGTCCAATATCATTCATCAGATTCGTTAACATCTAATTTTTACAGGAAAAAAAACATTTATCACTGTGTACATCAACCTAGCTAGAGAACAGTGGGTGGTCACAGTGTTCTCCAGATGACTAGCATTTGCTTCTGTTGAACAATTCTGCCTGTCATACAGATTGATAACATCAAACTTATTTTCTTGTCACGGAGTATGGTACTCAAATTGATATCTGTGAGTTCTGTAATTATACAGGCAACAAATGAAAAAAATAGGAACTATCTCATCAGGTATATATACATACCTCATGAACTCTGAAGATTTGTAGGAAACGAGTTTGTAAACAGATTGTAAAAACGTTTACTTCCATTTGGCAATGCACTCGTAACAGTTTTGAGCGAAGTTTATTGTGTCAAAAGTTTGTGGCCGGATATAACGAGCACCAAGGGTTGGGACGTATGTTCTGGGCACTTTAAACTGCTCATCAGCCCTCGCAAATAATTGTCACCCCCAGTTTAACGAGGAAGAAGAAGCAATATATAGTTTTCATCCGAGAGACTGGAGTATCATACCCTGAAAGTTAGTCGGTTACATTTTGAGCTATATGCCCTAGTGTGGTGGATACTCAGGCGGAATACCTCGAAGCGGGGGTAGACACGTCCTAAACCCCACAACGAACGGACCAGGGACGGCGGCAGCGACCGGATGAGTCATCGCTCGACTGGATCGGCCCAACCGGTGAGACATGGCAGGCAAAAGAGAAGGGACGACAAAATCGGAGGGGCGGTTATTCCAACACTCGAAAGAATATCGCGACGCGGTCAATCAGAGGCCAGCGTAAATAGATGGAGGAGAACAAGAGCGACCGGACGAGCCATCGCTCAACGAAATCGGACCAACGGGCGAAAAATGGCAGGCAGGACCTCCCCCCCCCAGTAGACGGCACCGATCACGCACATAAACCGGGCCGAAGTGCACACGATGCGTGAATGGAAACCTGGGGGTGTTGTGGTCCGGAATGATGACTAATAAACGCGAGCGCGTGTGTGGCATGATAACTAGCGTAGTGGACAACAAGGATTGTGCTTTGTTGGACGCCATTTCGCTACACTATCATTTATTACGCATGAAATTATCTCGATCGATAAGGGTTGCCCGCAGGAGAAGCGCAGAATGGAAGTCAGTTGTGATCATTTTAGTTTGCAGTTCACTTCCGAGCATCGATAAAAAGCAACAACCAAGCAGGCCAATATGCGACGCACGCTCCGGGCATGTGAATCGAACTCCGATTAAAATTTTCATGCTGTCATTGTCTATTTATATTTCTTTTATATTGGTGCCCTGAGTATTAAAAAGTAAATATCGCCACTCTCGAATGATTGGCTTAAATTCGGTAGATCGGGCGAAATGCGCCCGTCACGTTTGAATTCACCAGGTGTGCTAGTATGGCACTGCTGACACTGTTGAGTCGAGACAAATTACAGGCGCTGAGCCCCAGTGATTACAGATTATGACGTTGACCTGAACCATTGAAATGGGTTTGATTAAAGTCAGTGGACCAATCAATGGTAGGCTGAGATTAAGGTGGTAAAAGACGATTTTTCACCATAGCGGCGCGAGAAAAACAGGATTTAAAAAACATCTCTCGAGAATATTTTGAAAAACAGTTTTGAGGAACATGGAACTTTCTCCAACAGCTGTTCGCCAACCTTGACGAACTGCCAACCAGAGTAACTGAATCCACCATCACCCTCAACAATCACAAATCCTCCATCATTGTATGATGGCCGCGTAATCGTCGCAACATGTTGCAACCCATCATCACCATACCCTCTCCACATTAAGAAGTAGGGATGTTGTTGTGAGTTTCATCTTCACTCTCCGTGACTCGATGTCAGTTCATGGTGATTCTGAGGGTTTTTCAGGTACCGAAGTACCAGGGTCGTCAAAACTAAGCGATTCGTGCTAACGTGAAGGGACAGATTAGAAACGGAAATGTTGAACTGGTGACCCCACATCATTCGGGGTTCACAATAACAGGCATTCTAGATGGGTCGGGTTTACGAAAACTGACAGCGTCGGCTTCTTCAACTAAGGTGTCTTCTGTGTAGGTCGCAGCTCTTATCTCCATTGCACACGTAAGCTCCGGCTGCCGTACTTCACCGACGCTTGCTTGATCAACTAGGTTGAAAGACTTGCTGGTGTAAAACTCCGTGTTGTCTGAATTTCTGTTCCATTACATCAGTGGTCTGTTTAGCCTGAATATCTCCGGAGATAAAACGATACGAAGGAAATCCCTCGGGTCACCATAATCGGACATAACAGAAAAACGACATAGGAACACGCGAAACTGAAATCGATACATCCTGGGATGTGGAAACTAACAAAAGCGCTATCAAAGTTCAGTTTATTTCAGTAAACGTTCATGGCAAGATGTCAATACCAAGTATGAGCGTATGGCCAATAAAAATCGATCACATTTCATGGGATGCAAGGGTCACTTTTCAAGGAAGAAACATCTCTGCTGAAGAGACGCTTTTGCCTACCGTGGAAGGTGTTGTTTGTTAGGGTGAAACACTGTGTCAGTACGTTGATGTAACACTGAGTATACGATGTAGTCTATAGACGATTTGAGTAGGAAAAGATCCAGTTACTTTTTTTTCCATTGTTCATCATCCGCGTTCCCGCTCCTAGTCATTCAAACCACCATTTGTCAGTTGAATCCACACTCACCTAGATAATGAACTTTGACTAGACTTATGTTTAAAGATTCACGAGTGTTTAGCTTGAAGCAGACAAGTTAATCCCGATTATCAGAGTAACTCGCGAAGAAATGTTCCTACGGAATGCAACCAGTCAACGCTTATCTGCAAACACACAAAAACACATTTACCACCCTCTGTTCCGTTTCCCAGTCTGACTGAGGTAGCTTTTAAAAGAAATAAACGCGTGATTCGAAATTTGTTTTGGTAAAGAAAAAGGTTGGCGCTAGACGTGCCTGAATAGCACACAGTCAGAAATTATTAGTCCTTGTGTGTCTCTGTTTCAAAAGTGTTCACACTTGCATTATTTCTGATCAACACACGTACGTCTATTTTTAATGTACTGCTATACATCAATAGACAATGCAATTAACTTATGTATATAGTGAATGCACACGAACGTTGGTTTCCTTTTTACAATAATGAAGGGTATATAGCAAAACAGACTGAGTTGTGGTGAACTTTGACAACTGACATGGTGAGGCCAGATGTGAGAAAGGAGTTATCAAACACGACATGACGGTCAGACAACCATATACATTTTCGGAAAAAATGGACGCTCAGCCTGCTAAGATGAAACACGTCATTTGTACACTTGTGCGCAAAATATTCAGAATCAACAATAAGCGGCTGGCAGGCTCAGATGAGGTGAGGATAGACACGGCTTCCGTTGCAATTCGTTACACCTTTACGCACGTGCACTATCCTGCACCGAGCGCCGAGATGTGCTTTGCCGAATGGCGCTCACTCGGTTCGTTTTGTACATAAGCCAAGTAGGGCTCGGACTGAATGAACAGCACTAGTGAAAACTATAGGAGTGGACAAAAATGAACAGGGTAAACAGTGAATTCGCTATAAATTTGATCGTTTTTGTCGTACGTCAGCTAAATTTCCTGCACAGGGTTGAAGTGGTTGGTCAGAGCGCCATAATCATGAGATATCTAGGCATTCTGAAGGGACGACTACTGTTGCAGCAAGTCCGTTTGAATCAGATTACTGACAACGTAATCTGCAGAACCACGTCACCTCCCCAGTTCAACAAAGGGTCATTCCTGTACGGACTGAATCACCATCACCCTGCACTGTCAGAACGTTTATGGGATTGACAAATCGTCCACACTTCGGTCAACACGCGCATATTGTAATGACTAAGGGTGACCAAAACATGACACCAATTCTGTACACTTCCTTATAATATTGACAACGTCCCACATGGGCTACCATCTGATTGTGATTCATCACACCAACCACCACATTCCAATTGAACACCAACCGCTATGGTATTAACCGGTGGGAAAGTATGGGCACAAAGGAACTATGCCGAGTTTAGTTCAATAGTAATTGGTTCAACGAGTAGCATTCAACACAGGGTAAGCGATCAATCGGAACCCGGAATTAGACATCCGCAACGAGCAATTTTCTTCTCTAAGCGAGCGGACAGTCAGTCAGCACAAAGGTAACAGAGCACTGGGTTGAGAATGAACACCGTATCGTTTTGACACCAGGTCCGAGCTAGCTAACGAACGCGAACTTCCACTATTCAGTTTTGTCCTACAGTGCATATGCAACACGCGCAAAGCGAAGTCGTAAACGGACTGTAAAAATGACTTCACAAAAGCTCACCAAGAGCATCTACTGTAGCCAAGGCTAACATTACGACTTTTAATGGTTCGGTAAACTAATGACTAGAAACTTGTAAAATGTTGGATTAGGATCTGACCAAGGATAACAATGGCTGGGTATCGTCTGTGAAGTGTGGACATGGATAGCAAATACATGAGCACAGAGGAGAGGGGAAACAGTTATAGGTCAGAATACTGAACGAGGGATGCTGTTTAACCTGTGCATTTCCAGTAATTCGGCAGTCAAAGTCAGATTTTTCAGGTTTTCGGATATAACCGCAAATATTAGGTGGAAGAATGATTCTTACGTATCAGACCACAGGCTCCCTGTTTTGAGGCGAATGAGTATATTACATTATTTATTGAACGTAAACTCATGAAATACCACATACGGCCAACAAGATATTAATCTTGACAAACGATCAGTCGGCGCCTTCAAGAAATGGCTCGACTGAAGACGGAATTAAATGCACAGTCCGATCCCGTTATCAAACATCCGCTTCTCATCTCCTCTCTGTTTAAATGTCGGCGCCCCCCAATGGGTGAGTGAAGACAAGCATCCATGATGGTTGGGAATAGTGGTGGTGTTGTTTGTAGCTCGGGTTGATGGTTTTGGTATTGATATGTTCGCCGAGCTTGGCATTTAGGTTGCAAACGTTTCATCACCAAGCGAGGTGACATCATCAGTGCCGAAACACTCACGCACTGATGATGTCACCTCGCTTGGTGATGAAACGTTTGCAACCTAAATGCCAAGCTCGGCGAACATATCAATACCAAAACAAGCATCCATGTTAATACAGCTGAGCCCTTACGTCGGCGGTGGTAGACCTGTAAAAAGTATCGACAGTCAATAGCACCTCAGTGAGTAGAAGGTGTAATCTGAGCCCCCTTTCCCCTTTCTGGCAGTATCCAGCTAAGAAACAAAATCTGGGAAAACGGGCAGCCTCGAGATGCCGCTCCTAATACGCCTAACATACTCAAAGTACACGATTTGATGAATCGAATGACATTCTGAGGTCGAAGAAATGTTACGTACAATTTGATGGAGAATTAGTATGTTATGTACACGACCGTTCCGGAAGAAACTCTGCCGTCTCCAAATGTCACCTCTCGGTCAATGACACACAAAAAGCAACATAGTAAGTAATCAAACGCAAGTTACTAATATGCTTGAATTCAAAACTTGTAAGCTTCCAATAATTACGTTGAAAGTTAAGATGAGTAGCATAGCTTCCCATCCTTTCCTTGAATATTGGATTTGGTACCGATTAGTCCTAGTTCACCGAAACAGCCCACACTAGTTAAAACAACTGAGTAAAAACGAAGACTAATACATCACCACTCTCCTTGGGTAATGTCAATATGACACTATCCGGGTCGGTGGTCTTATATATAACAGGTGAGTATCGAGAGGCAATCGCACACCTCAGTTTATGTAGACGGTTCCAAGTTTATAGAACAAGACATGACAATAAAGACATATAGAAGTAATGCAATATATGAACGAGGATGGCCAAATTGTCTCCCAACGTGTTCCACCCAGTGACCTAATCTTTACACATTACGGGGAAGTATCCTATTTGCCTCGTTGAACATCCCACCAACAAGCTCGTGCCACAGACGGATTATCTTGAAAATTCTGAGATTCTTCTCTAATACAAAGGTAGCCTCCACTGGATCAACTCGATCAGTTAGCCAAATTTACCAAGTAATAATCAAGCCGTATCCAAGCTTCCTATGGATGTCCTCTGTCAGCACATGTAATGTAAAAAAAAGAATGCCTCATTTAGCACCTGACCACTCAAGACCTCCCACATATTCAATGCTTGTAATGGTGACCTTCTGCCGTGCCACATGCTTTAGCGCTTGTTGTCTGAATTGCTCCCGAGATTAGCATCCAGTAGCAAATACAGCCAGCAATGTACAAAATCCTAAGTTCATCATCTTCCACGCTAATCTGGAATACATGCTCTGCTGCAAACATGGTAAGTTTCTCGACATCTGACTGTCGCGACAGATGAGGTCGTCACTTATGTAGGAATGGGGCAAGATGGCATCATCGCATTGGTTTGAATTCAGACGTTACTGTAGGGTTGTCGATGTCAAATGGAACACCACTATCTACCAGTCAGGTAGTCTGAGACAAGACAGCATGCAGAGGAAGAAATCCAGTGAAAGAGTGACAAATAAATCCTAGCTCAGTATCGGACGTGGACATCGGTTATGCCTGTTGTAGGGTTTGCACGAAAAAAACGTTACAGACGTGGACTGAAGAGGGAGAGAAGGGAAATAAAAAGCTAGGGCATAAAGAATAGGAGTGTTCAACCGTGGCGTTTCATGGACTAGTTATCCTGTTCGAAGCAGCAAACAGAAATCCAGCTTATACTGGGTGACCGGTGATGTTACATGGGACTGTCATTCTTTTGTATGGCCTGGTTGCAAACGGTCTACAACGCGTCCGGAAATAAACAAACTATCTCAGGGACTTGGGAGAGACAGGTAAACCATGTTTACCACGAACGAACTATCGCCTCTATCTACTGGCCCACTTGACATCATCATACCAGCACCCATTTCGGCCCAACACGCCCGTAGGATGGACAGATCACCAAGCGGATCGGATAGGATTGTGACCTGGGGACCAAACTGGATTCCTACACACACACACACACACACACACACACACACAGTAAATGGCTCAAATAGCCTTGGAGGATCGGGTTATGACAATGAACAACTCAATGAAAAAGGTAATTCATTAAACTAATGCCTCTCCCAATGAACAACTTCAATCCGAAACCGATAAAACGGATGAGAGAATAGTTACAAATCACATCAAATTCCGACTGCAATGTATTCAAAAACCGCAAAGGAACAGGTAGAAGAACAAATAACCCGCGGTACTACACGCAGCCTTGAAGGGAGATAGGTCAAACAAACTGTAAACCATTGTTCTTAAAGCAAATTGATAAGCCATTGCAGAAAGTTACTGTTGAAGATCAGTGTAACAAGCTGGAAGCCAAATCGGACAGAAATACGTTAACAACATAACTCTCAAAGTGTGGTAGTCATCATAGTAGCCAGATGAAAGCCAAAGGTGATTGCTTGAATCACACAAAAGTTATCAAAGAAAGCATAAAACACGCTTGAACCAACAGAAGTAATCTACAACTAAAAAGTTGCGAACAAATCCCGAGTGATTCCAAGAGAGCACGTCACATAGCGCCTACAGGCCACTGTTGTCCGCCGAAACTACCTCCAGAATCAGTGTTCGAGGACACAGTGGCGGGAAATAATTGCCTGGCGGATTGCATCAGGATTTTCAGACCCGGAGCAAAATCGTGAATAGATTCGAATCCAGTAGCGGACTGGATTAGTAAATTGGCGTGAGTTACAGCTGAATTATAATCCGATCGTTGAGCAGTCTCCACGCAATCGAGCAAGTGCCTCCACACAACATCAGACAGTAGGACGGATCCGGACTGACCTGTGCGCATCAATGCAAACAAACTTGACAAGCGACGTTCTACCAAGTCCATTTTGGCTATGTAGGGCTGGCAACAGAAAAAAACAGGCATTATACGGTTGTCGATTAAAAGTATGAAAACGTACGGTGTTATATGATATACTGGGTCATACAAAAGGTGGTCAACGTAGGACAGTTTACACGTAGCGAATGCGATGGAGCAATCAGTTGCAAACGAATCACCAGAAAAAGACAGTTGACATCTGTCAATTTACGAACAAAACAGTTTACTAGGTCCTAATGAAACGAATTGCGGACGCACGCCTTGGGTGGGTTGTTCAGCTGTCGTAATTCATAAAAAGTATTAACCACGCATTGTACTAGAGATGTCAGATAGACGACGAAACGAATATCACAGTGATCAAAGACATCCTATTCAAACTACCGTCAGGTTTATCCTTAGTACCACATATTACCGAAAAAACTTGAAAGACCACGTGGGATGGTGCGTTTTCAGCAAACTAGCGAATAACTATGAATCTAGGAAGAAGCGCCCCTAACTCGTTCAGCCATTCATGACCATGTAGAAAAGACTGCGGGCGACTGGACTCCGGGATCTAACACTATCAAACTGAACACCACTACAACTGTTGCATTTTTGTACTCTTTTCAGCCAACTCCTTTCGAAAACAAACGCTTTTTTTAGAACGATGTTTTGGTTGCTTGCGTGTAGTATGGCATTCTGGATTATACAAATAGAATACCAACCACAGCTGATTGTAGCTGAATTGAAGTCTTAGTAGTGGGATCAAAGATTAGAGCTAACAGGAAAGTTACTGTGCCTCCTCATCAAGTCGATCAGGCAATCTGAGTGTCAGTCACAGGCAAATGTGGCTGAACATTAGCATGATAAGTTAGCCGTGCCTAATGTGTAATCAGTGACGCAGTGGTCAACAAGACACTCTCAAGAAAGTGTGGCCAAGATAAACATTTCTGACGAACTCTAACAAGAACAAGACTCGAGCATAGTGCTCCTTTTCAAAGGGAAGGAAGTGCAACAGCTACGATTAATTATGAATGATGTTTAATTGATATGAACCAAAATCTCCTACAATTTACAAATAACATTTGACATTATAAGTGACATTGTATATGAGTAAGGTATTCTAACATACACCTTGTGGCTTGGGGGCAGGGTTGATACAAACCTGTTATGCTTGGACGAACAAAACACCGAATGTGTACCACCATAATTGGGCAAGGACTGTAGCCTACTGTTCGGCAAAGCTTCCGATTAGACGCCATGTGCGACTCTGTCCGTTCTTGTCTGGTTGGAAATTGTTTGTTGCCGACCATCGCCCATCATTTTCTCCTAGTTACATCAATTTCTCCTGAAGGTGGCTTGTTAGATTTCCGATGTTGTTCGTGACTCTGAGATAAGTCACTAAAAGCCAAGCTGATTGCATCTCTTATTGTTCCTTGTCGCAACAATAATGCTGTATGTGGGCTACCTCACAATTACACAAGACAGTCTCATTTGTTGGAAACAGACTGTAAACGGCGTCTCACAAATCGCTGAAATTACCAGGACACTGAGCATAGATCTTATCAGCTACCAGCGAAACATTATAAAGTTCAAGTCTTTAAGACCAGATTCCGATTCGAAATATACGCTTAATCGAAACTCTACCACAATTCACTTCAATGGGTGAGAAAATGAAGTCACAAGCACTCAACTACGCTGACCTCCTAAAATATATCCAGAAAATAGAACACGGGGTCATTGCAGATCAACAAACGTAACAAACAAAAACTGTGAATGATCGATTTAAAACAGAGGTAGGAACTCTCAGAACAACACGGACAGGCAACCTTACCTTTCCACCAACACTACGACAAAGGTGAACCAAACGCATTAAACTGTTTTGGACTGCTTCACACTCGGAATTAATGGGGACCATCGGCGATTCGGTCGCGTTTCCAGTACCACTAACAACTACATTCATATGATGATTAGGACTTTCTCCAGATATGTGACGAGATCGATCCGCGTGAGTTGGTTCCAAAGGTGGTGGAGACGGAACTCCTAACGGTTTTGCTGCTGGCCACCTATCAGTTGCCAGGCTTGGATAACCAGTTGGATGCGACATGGACGTCATGTTCGATCCCCGGTTAGTCTCTCCACCAAATCGTCCATCACCGAGCGGAGGCTGATTTCGAAACGGAACTGATGTCATCACGGGCTGTAACGACTGTGATGGCGCGGGTGAGAACGAGTAGTTAGCTTGAGGTGAGAATCCGGTCGGTTGTTGAGAGATCGAATTCGGCATACAGCTGTGGAAAGGCTGTCCTGAGGGAACGGGTGGAGGTAATTTGGACACACTGAGTAAAGGTGGCAGCGGAAGGTTGGGGTGTTCCGGATAAATCGATTGGGGAACGACCGGTGTGCTTGGAAGCAAAGGCGCCGGCACGGGACAAGGCATACCCAGACTCGGAGGAGGAACGATTTGGGCGGGACCGACTGTGTGCTGGGGGATGAGTGGGTTGGTGAATCCACAAGGTGGTGCACCGGGTTGACTAGTGTACTGTGAAGGGTCATAGTAATGATTGACCGATACCAACGGATGGGTCGGAGTCTGCAAAATGAGAAGTAGCAAGAGAAACAGTGCGTTCAAACATTGATTAGATACAAAATTGAAACAAGGTGGCTGCATGGATGCTCATGCTGAAAAACGATTGCAGCGCAGGACCATGCTCGAGTCACGTGGGGGCAAAACAGTACATGCGGACGCAAAAAAAAATTGAACTATTAGGGCATAGGGGCATAACTCAAATGAGTTCATATTGCTCAGCGCACTCACAAAGTCGAAGTCTGAAGTGAGGTGTGACACGTGGTCCTGTGCCTCAAGAAAACGATGCTAAACAGAAAAACGACGGTGAAATGAATCGTTCTGAACAATTCCTGAGTAGCACCACGCACGAGGCTATTTAAAATTGGATTTCAAGTAATTCGGAGAAAAAGAAATAATGAATCAAGTCAGTTTAAAACAGAACAAAGCAATCAAATCTCTTAAAAACCTTAAGCGTAGAGATTCAAAGACGTGAGTTGAAAATTTGCCCGGTCAATCCGTACATACTCGTTAATTACAAGGCATGACAAGTTGTTTAAGTTGAACGGAATGAGGTCAAAAACCGATTGGAACACGCTCACGCTACTTTACTCAGAAAAGCGTAACGACAAAGTCAGCAAGCTTGCCATACAAAGGGCTTGAAAAGGGTTCAAGTTAACGTGGAATTCACCTTGATAAAAGATGCATGACCAAATAACTTAAAATGTCCCAGAGGAAGTTTACTTGTTCAAGCTGCGTTTATACACACAATTTAATCATAAGGTGTGGCGAAAAAGCTGGGGTTTCGATGTTTCACCATCAAGCTAAATACAGCTGCCTCGACCCCAATTCGACAGACCTTACAGAAATCCGATTACTGCGCAGGTCCAGTACAAGCTGACTCAATCGTCTTATAGCGTGTGTCAATCGTCAACGGAAATTTCAGTGCAGATCAGACGTAATATGACACCAGTTTCACTCTAGCTACTACTAAAATTGAAGTAGCTTGAAGTTAACTTGTTTAAAAATTCGTTCCGCCTTTCGAATGTGTTACTGTACGGGCATCACTGTGGATGTTAAGAAAGAAACCGGTTCACAAATTCAATGTATTCCCAGATCCTAGGCCGGTACGTACCGATCCGAGACAATAAGTGAGTTCAACATGTGTACATTCTGTTTTACTTTATGGTTGCGGAACGCCGCCTGTTCACAACGGAGCTGTCAACAGCCATGTGGTGGTGGACTATCATTTTCGCCGCCAAGTAGCCCACATTACGTTGACTGGTAGCGTGGGCGATGCGGCAGTTTGTGGACCAGTAATTCGGAAAGCCCGTGATGCACCAATCTTTGTTCTGCATTGCGTAAATTGAATTACAATTCGTGGCTTTGTATGCGCCAGTACGATCAGCCAAGGAGACCTCTTCGATACTGTTGTATGCTCGTAAGTTCGGCTTCCCGTCTCATGAATAGGAACTGCTCACTGCAACCAGTAAGACATCTCCTTTACTACTTGCGTGGGAGGTTTCAATCCAAGTACGATTTCCAGGGCTATTCGAACTCATTAATTCCGAGTATTACAGGTACATTTCAATGTTCACCATATGCATAAATTAAACCAAAATTTCACATTCCTCCACGTCCCTTTGATTTAAACCATACAAAACTGCTTGAGTTGCTGGACATACGTTTTAAGGGGTCCTTAACAAACGCCAGAAACTAGCTTCCTCTGACTGCTGTTGAATTTTCACGTTTCCAATTTGCATGTGTGTATTCCGGTATGTTTACCATCACCGTGATCAAGTGTCTAACTTATTCTCCATCTTCGGTTCGCCGTCGTACATACATTCCGACCGTAAATCTTCGGTTAACTCCGAGGAGTCGCGGACATTCTTCCATAAGTAAGATATTTCAGCTAGCCACATGACAGTTTATGGCTTGTCTTCTTCGTAAGGGAGTTTCAAGGTACCAGATGAATTTGTTAAGATCACCATATGCTCGCTCTGCAAGCAGGCTGGGGGTTGGTGGATAACTTTCGAGCGTTCATCACTCCTGGTGTTGTTCGTCAAGGGTGTCCGATCTCCCACTTCTTGTTCAATTTTGTGACGGGTGTTGGGATAATGCCACAATTAACCCAAAAATGTTGATTTTTTCTTCACCACTGTATGGGCCGCCACACTGTATGAGCCTCCGCTTGAACATTACAAATACGGGGAGTTTTCCAGTGTATTTGAACACGTCTGGTTGAGATCAAATATACCCTTGGCGGAAGGCTCCCTGTCTTCCTGTCTTCTTCATTTGCGGTAGTTCGTGCGTCGTCGTATAGTCCGTGATAACGCAGATCGTTAGTGCAACCGTCGTAGCTAATCCAGGTTATCGTGGACGCTGGGCGTTAGTGATTTTGCATCAATTGTCAATCCACGCGGTTCATAACATGGGCGAAATCCTAGAGAGTGCAGTTGAGGAGTCCAGTGAACTTGGTGGCGCTAGGTCGACCTATCTGAAGTGTGCGGATGACGTTGTTTTATGTAGCTCCTCTACCGGAGACATGCTGAAGATTGTTGAACAGGTTTAATGATAGGACTGTTCTCTATGGAATGCGCCTCGCACCTTCAAAGTGCACAGTGCTGGTTCCAGATTAGGGCACTCTCATTTCTACCCTCTTCATTGTAGACAATCCGCTTGAGATTGTATACACATTCACGTGTTTGGGCATCACTATCTGGTCAGTCTTCAGTATTAACTATGAGAAACCAGCGACGATAGCCAGGGCGCGAGTTGATTTTGCCTGACTGCGTCATCTGTGGCGTCGAAACGACGTTCGGTTGTCGCTGAAAGGAAGGGGAAATAATACTTGTGTGCGTTCCGTTCTGCTCCATGGGTCGGAACCGTGGCCTTTTCGCAACGCAGTTGTCAACAGTCCTGCTGTGTTTGACTATCGCTGTCTCCGTCAATCGGTCCGAATTAAGTTGACTGATCGCGTGAACAGTGTGGCTGTTCATAGGCGTGTAATCAGGAACGCTTGGGATGCGTGATCAATTGGTCAACTATTCACATTGCACAGCCTGCGACAGTTCGNGGATTCGAACCAGCGACAGACACAGCATGCCTCAACGCGGCAAGCGCTCTACCAGCTGAGCTATGAAGCCACACCAGGAGCTCAGAAATTTCACATTTGGACTCTGTTAGCCACCCGTCCCATTGTCTCATATGGAATCCATCAAAAGATTCAGGGGATCGACTGCCCCGGCAGGAGTTCTCAATCAGTTCACGCTGGGATCCACCAATGTCACTGCTGGTAGAGCGCTTGCCGCATTGATGCATGCTGTGTCTGTCGCTGGTTCGAATCAAGCCGAAGTCCTGACTCTTCACAACTGTGCCTCATCTGTAATTTTTTTAAGCTGACTGCGGTGCCACTAAGAAGTCATAACTCTGGACCCAAACAAGATGCGTCACCGAGTTTCGCGTGGCAATTCAGCCCTTTCTGCCTGTTTCAATCACTGCTTGGTTGACTTGCTATCACTATCAATCAGTCCGAGGTGAGCGATCCTCGAAATTTGGTATGTGCCCATCGTATATCGGTTTTTCGGCTTGCTTACACACAGTGGATATGGCAGGGAAGCAAATTCATTCTGATCGCTGTCTGGTGGCTGAGTTCCCAGAATAGAACTGAACCGTATTCTTCATAAGATGGCATAGTAACCATTGTCACAAGTCTACACATTATTCAATGCTAAGACAATGGGATCGAAAGGATGACGACCATGTACCGAAACACAATGTCATTTGACAGCAGTGACTTTTAGCTGTCTTTACACAGATCTACAGAAGATTTTGCAAGTTGGGAACTAATGATGACACCACAAAAACCAGTGGCCCTAGAATGATTTCATCGGACCATCTACCGAGTGGCAGACTAAATAAACCTTAATAGTTCAATTTGATTGACATATCTCTGATCATGGGTCTGTGAGTGAGGATTAACAAGGCAGTCACTTATCTCGATGCAATCAAGCAACCAGTGCGTTACTCGTAAGCGAATATGGTTGAGCATTGGAACGTGATAAGTCGGTCGTGGGTCGTGTAAGATCAGTATTGTCGAGGTCAGCAAGATTTTCCTATGAGAACATGGACCTAAGATTTAAGTCCAGTAGTGGCAAGGATATGCATTGCTGAAAAGCCTTAACAGGAGTGAAACTTGAGACTGGTGCTTCTTTTCAGATGAGGTCGGCTGAAAAGTCTACTTGAATATGCAAAAGATAGACGATTTACAGTAACCATCCTCGCAAGGTGATTTATATGGTAAGATAATTAACCGGAAAACAATCTTGTTGAGTGGCAAACATGCCACGTAAACATTTGACGAAATTTGACCATAAGCTTTTGACAATGTTGTTCCGCTGTCAACCGAACGCTGAAAACGGAAAAATATTTGTATTCACCTGTGAACACTATAGAAGCACATCGCAACCCGCACTTCGCAGCGCACATTTTGGTAACGGTCAACTGCACCACCATATGTCTGCTGTTAAGTTCACGTGAGAGAAAATGCAGTAACATCACCAACCAGAGTTCTTACCTCAACAAATTTGTAGCAAAAAATAGATATCGAGAGTGTCCAATTCGACAGTTAAGTAATAAATCCACCAAACGAGCGAATCCCGAGCACGCTCTGTGGACCACCAAGAAACAGAAAACAAGGTTTGCTTTTTTCCAAAAATTGTGTGACAGTTAAGTATCAATGAGAACCACTGATCTGTTGTTGTCTGTGATGATGATGGTCTCTCCGGATTGGAAACAGTGGTGGTGGGGTTCGTAGCTCGTGTTGAGGAGTTAGGTGTCACAATGTTTGCAAACGCTTCATCGCCAAGCAAGGCAACACTATCAGTGTGTCAGTGTTTCGGAGTATAGGGTTGTGTGGTTTGACCATTAAGAGTCACGACCAATTTTCTTTTATCTCCGGCCACGGAGTTCAAACTGGACGCCTTCAACCTGAGCACTGCAAAAGTAATTACTCAGGCGAACACCAGACACACAAGAAAATTTCTCGAGGCCTGGTACTCAACAGCCGGATCAATAAACAAATACATCCAGCTGGACAATATCTATGAACCAATGCGAATCAAGGACTTAAGGAGTTGTAAACGCCGTCAAGCTCAAATGCCGGCAAACCTGAACGGAACAACTCGAACGGATCGGACAGGTGATCAAAACGGGACAATGGATAATCAATCGGATCGAATTCCAAAAAAGAGGTGATCCACTCAGTCAAAGGACAGGGACGAATCAAACAGATTCGGAGTCAGTGTCCAACCGTAGCAGGAGGCAGCCAATCAGACTCCAGGCCAAACGCTCGAGAGATGTAGGAAACAACTCACCGGACTTCGGGTCAAAGTTCAAACACAACAAAAAAACAACCGGTGGTAATTCAGGTCAAAGGTAAAAACGATAGAAAGTGGCTAATCGGAATCCAGGTTAGAAGGTTAACCCACTCAGGCATAAAAGTGCATTTCACCAAACCCCACGCTCAAACTTATACTTTGGAACAATTACGAACTGACGATGTCACCTCGTTTGGTGAGGAAAAGTTTGCAACCTAAGTACCAAGCTCGGCGAACATGCCAATACCTAAAAGTTGGGAATCGACGCACATCACTAGCTGATCACCACCTTGCATATTTATTGGCGGGTATATGACTACTGACTGGCCTGAAGATTGAAACAGTTCATTCCCTTCAGAAGTTTGAACAAAACTGTTAGAACACGAAAACTGGTAGATGCAAGCATTTCGTATCGACTCGTCAGTACCAAATTTACAATAACATGAAATGGGTTTTTTATATCGAGCAGTTAGGGAGCAGGGTTGATAGTCAATCGGTGGTTTAGGAAAGGTCACTACATCCAGACTTGATCACATCTATACTACAATCTAACGGGTATCCAAAAAGATTCATAGAAAGGCATAGTAGACCGAAACCACCTTCCGAACAGGTGGCCACAGTTAGAAAAAAGAAGGTTTATATAGAATTGCCTTTTAAAGATGATTATAGCATGCATCAAACAACCCAAAGACTAGTGAATTCGATTAAGCGAACATTTAACGCAGCGGAACTCTGTGTATTAGCCCGGACCCAGAAACTGCCTGTCCCTTCAATCAAAGGAGATCAGCCTATCGGTGCCACCTCACATTGTGTCTACCAATTTACATGTAACTGCAAAGAAAGTTACATAGGCAGAACCGAGAGGTGCTTGATCTTCACAGTGAAGGAACATTTGCCTGAATGGGTGCAGAGGTCTGTATTACAGAAGAACGACAGTGTTGTTGAAACACGCAAGCAACCGGCGTCCGCAATCGCAAGACACGTCCTGACCACTGGTCACGTTATCGACCCAATTTGTGCATTCAGAATCTTATTGCGTCACTCAAATTCAAGATTCTTACGGTTTGCTGAGGCGGTCGCAATCAATCGACTGAAGCCGACCTTGTGTGTTCAGAAACAATTGCTCGTAAACTTGACCCTTCTCTGGACTTAGTGACCTTTCCTAAACCACCGATTAACCATCAACCCTGCTCCCTAACTGCTCGATATAAAAAACCCGTTTCATGTTATTGTAAATTTGGTACTGACGAGTCAATACGAAATGCTTGCATCTACCAGTTTTCGTGGCCTGAAGTTGTCTGTTCGCGTCAATAACCAGCATGAGCTGTCGTTATAAACTTTAGGAGCGTACACTGATTTATGTCGCTCAGTACGGGACATGCTAATCACAAGTTAAATGATCATCCAACCATAAAGAGAGAATCCTACTGATCCAATGACAACACTGAGGTGGATAAACAATAGGAGCGAACAGACCACTGAGTAGCTGTGTACCGGCTATCTACAACAACCATCTTATTCTAAATCACGTTGAAAAAGGTCGATTTGCCACAGTTCAATTTAATTACCCCGTTTTTACGGGGTAAGAGATGTTAGTTAATTGATGACGTGATGGGTAGATGGGTGGATACACCGTCGGGATGGTCAAGGTTGCAAGATAGCGGCAGTTAAGACAAGTAAAGCCACAACTCTCAACCGTTTGACTGGTAGTCGATCTTTTTCGTCGATGAACTATAACGCGACCGGAGTTGCAACAAAATGGTTCTAGGTGCAAGACACTTTGAAAAAACAGGTGTTCATTTTTCCCACAATTCCATAAGATGAAACTGGAAATCGTCAAAAATTGATGAAGCAGAAAGGAAGCCTGAATCACGAAATGTCAAAGCATCAGGACTGACATAGAACGTAAAATCGAGAAAAGGCAGCGTCCTTAGCTGAAGCTTACTTGATAGGTTCTAGCCAACAGTGGCGGATCGTTCCAAGCTCGGCCTGTAGCAGGTAGGGATTGATGTGGAGTAATTCCTCTGATTGAAGAAGTAAGATTTAACGAGTTTTGATGGACAGGCCCCACCATCGTAGTATGTGTCAAAGTGGATGCAGATGCGATATCGAACGAACTAAGAAAAAATGCAATAACAGAGCAAGGCTAAATGTATTTGGTCGTGCAGAGATCAATGTTAGTCAGCGCATACAAAGTAAACACAGCCGACCGACCTATTCAACTAAAAGCAAACCAGCTGCTGCGTTCGGCCAGATGAGAAATAAAATCCTTCTGGTGTAAGGTAACGGACAAACAAAATCAAAACTGGTAGAACACGAAAACTGGCAGATGCAAGCATTTTGTATTGACTCGTCAGTACCGAAGTTACAATAACATGAAATGGGCTTTTTTATATCGACCAGTTTCACACCGGTCCATCACAAACGCGCACTGGTGAACACACTATTCACAGGAGCAAGGCGAATTTGTACACAGGATAGTCTTGCGAAGGAATTAGACTTGATAACATCTACACTACAATCTAACGGGTATCCAAAAAGATTCATAGAAAGGCATAGTAAACCGAAACCACCTTCCGAACAGGTGGCCACAGTGAGAAAAAAGAGGGCTTGTATAGAATTGCCCTTTAAAGGTGATTATTGCATACAGCAAACAACTCAAAGACCAGTGAACTCGATTAAGCGAACATTTAACGCAGCGGAACTCTGTGTATTAGCCCGGACCCAGAAACTGCCTGTCCCTTCAATCAAAGGAGATCAGCCTATCGGTGGCAACTCACATCGTATCTACTAATTTACATGTAACTGCAAAGAAAGTTACATAGGCAGAACCGAGAGGTGCTTGATCTTCACAGTGAAGGAACATTTGCCTGAATGGGTGCAGAGCTCTGTATTACAGAAGAACGACAATGTGGTTGAAACACCCAAGCAACCAGCGTCCGCAGTCGCAAGACACGTCCTGACCACTGGTCACGTTATCGATCCAATTTGTGCATTCAGAATCTTATTGCGTCACTCGAATACAAGATTCTTGCGATTTGCTGAGGCGGTCGCAATCAATCGAATGAAGCCGACTTTGTGTGTTCAGAAACAATTGCTCGTAAACTTGACCCTTCCCTGGACTTAGTGACCTTTCCTAAACCACCAATTGACTATCGACCCTGCTCCCATAACTGCTCGATATAAAAAACCCGTTTCATGTTATTGCAAATTTGGTACTGACGAGTCAATACGAAATGCTTGCACCTGCCAGTTTTCGTGTTCTAACGGTTTTGTTCAAACTTCTGAAGGGAATGAACTGTTTCAAAATCAAAACTCACTGAGGCTGCGGCCGATCAGAAGACGGTGGTGACAATAGTGGGGATGGACCGTCTGTGGTGGACAGCTGAGCGGATGCAAAAGGAAGCTGCGAATTGACACTCAGAACTGGCTGTGACGGAGGCCATGACCCGAAAGACGGACCTGGAGGAGCACTGTGCACTGGGGGCGGTTGGACTGGAGCCAGTGGAATAAGCGGCGCCTGGCTAGGTAAATCCGCACCCGGGGTAAACATCGGGACAGACGGAAAGCGAGTAGTTCTGAAAGCATACATGATTGGCTATGAATGAAACACGACGATACTAGAAGACATAAATAGGATGCCTCCTATCAAAGAAAATTGTGTGCCCCAACGCCACCTGATTTGGTTTCCATTTTCGTTGTATGACATGCAAGGCGATTTGTCCTCAAAAAAGATCAAAGAACGTGAAATAGCAGATCATTCGCCTAGTTTGAATAACCTTAGTAAAATTTCTAGAAGTGAACACGCGCCATCAGTGGATAACACTCTTCGCCCGGTTACCAGTTGATACAAAGACAAACGCTCTTCACTAACTGATAAATCAGTTACAGACGGGCGCATTTCAAATTCAACGAACATCTTACCAATCAATTAGGTAACGACTTGCAAGTTGGTCACCACACATACTAAATTATACACACCATCGATGTGGCTGACAAATAGACAAGAATCAGTACTCCACTATCTCAAGAGATGAAGACAAAATTGTCATCTGCTTTATGCGCCTGAAAATTCATGCATGCATATTTAGAAAATCAGGGAAGGATGTTTCTTAATGCATAAATGACCAGAAGTGGACGCTGTGAGGCACCGCAGCGTCAAATGAAGTGCAACCAAATAGTCATCACGAATCAGTCAGAGATTGTTCCACCAGGCATAAAGGTACACATGGGGAGGCGTGAAGTGACTCGTGAAGTTTATCTGAAAAGCCGATATCCAGGGCGGGATTGTATGAAATCTTTATACACGGGCCGACGGAAGGACGAACATGGATGGCCAACTCGGTCTTGACACATACTACGTATGGTTTGCATCTCAGCTCACCCAGAGTGATGTCCAACTTATGATACCACCTGACAAAGCTCGCCTGTTCACCTGCAACAATATGGATCGACAAGTTATGATATCGCCACAGAAAGGCGAAACAGAGCACGTTTGCACATACTCGATGGTAAGTGGCTTAATGATGGCATGAGCATTTTCATAATATAAAGTCAAGTTTCGCTGGATCACGTATGGCCTGATACTAAACACATCGAAAGAAGTTGGTATTTCATAATCACATACCCCCCACTAATTTATGAGAGGGATTACTATGAGAATACTTAATTTCAATAGTGATACAGCCAGAGTGGTGGGATGTTTTCAAATGGCAATGTACCGGCCTGTCGACACAACCTTGTAAGGACGTTCGAATCGCACCACAGAAGTGGTTGCTTACCGTGATCTGTTCAGTCCTCTAGTCTTAACCCCACGGTATAGTTCTGACACCATTATGACCGAGTGAGTTTCAAGAATGGAAAAACGTGGGCGTTTTCGCATTTGAATTGGATGCTCTCAAGTGTTCGGTATACGAGTGAACAGGAAAATACACCGGAATGTATCAGAATCAGGTGTATCGTGAACAAGAACAGTACCCTTTGTGCACGTCAAGTCTAAGCAGGCTACCTGATGCTAATCTTCCCTCTATTTGTATCTAACATGATTAACGCTGAGTAGTAGCATGAAAATTATTATTGTCAGATGACTGCAAATTGTAGTTAACAGCTGTTTTTATATGCAAACGTTAGTGGCGATCAACCCGCGGCATTCCAAAGTCCCAAATACTCATTCCTAATAAAAAAAATCATTGGTATATTCCATGACGTTGATAAAACCGACATGACTGAGTAGAGATAAATGTCCAGTTACCCTCAAGTGCATTTCGTTAGACTTTTAATAGGTCCTTCTTAGGAGCATGGGAAGAAATCTTAGCGCCAGTCACATGCAACAGGGGATGAGTGCCCAGATGTGATCAGTTGATTTTGTTTTCGCTGAGTAACTGTTGATACGCTTGTTTCACACGCACGAGGACCGAAAAGCGATATGTTGATGAACTCAAACGTGAGTGAGGCCCTATACAATCAACAAATGCAAGTGAACGACAAAAATGAAGGAGCATATGAGATTCAGTAGATAAGAATCCTTTGTCCGAACTCAACCAAACAAAATCAAGGGGCCTACTCAGTGCAGACAACAGAGTTGTGCGAGAAGTCAAGAAAATATCTGATTTTTATACAGATGTTACGATCCCGCTCAACCAGTTGCCCTGAAGAAACTGACCTACAGTGGCTAACCTACTGATAATACCTATCTGTCGTCAAATCACCGATCGTCTAATGCGAAGCTTAGGGCATATCGGCTGCAGCAACAGAAAAGTGTGATTACCGTATCAGATATCAAACCGGCGTCCTGAGTAGTGGGCCCGTTTATAAAAACGAGCCAGCGGCTGAAAGTATCACCGTCAATTCTCAAAACCCTTAGTTTATGGCATTGCTCTCCGATGAACATCCGCTTTGTGGGTAAGTGAAGCAAGGCTGAATGTTAATGCCTAGTGAAATGGTAAAGGCAGGACCGTCCCACAAGACACTCACACGCCGGAACCTGCTGGACATGGAGCCATCACGTTCGGGGTGTCCACAGGAGGCACAGCAAAGCGACCAGAGGGGCCCACTGTTCGACGTGACTGATCGATCCGTGGATGGGTGGGAGTGGTGTGAGAAAAAGGCGAAGAAGGTGGGGTGGTGCAGAAAGCATTCGATGTAGTGGCCGTGGGGGTGGAATCAACAGCCATCTGAACAGACCTGCCACAGCGACAATGCTTTGCGCTTGCTAGCACGGAAGATTGCTGTATGAGTAGGAATAAGGCAGAACGGAACCAGGTGCGAGGGTACGATAATTATTTATGACAATGGCAACACTGATGAATTATTTTTTTAAAAAGAAACTAGCAAACCCACACACGGCGAATAAAAGCTGATAAATATGTGGGCCGTATGTCAGTGGACTGCCGAAACCAGATGACAAGATTCGAGGCGGTGAACCGGAGTTAGACAGTAAACAATGCCACCAGCAGTCACTCTTGCACTAAACGGTAGCATTCAGATATTAGTAACCAGAGTGTGCCACACACAGAAGGGATGATTATAGTTGGACATTCGGCTAACTTGATGTTATGTATACTCAAATACATGTCCAATTTGGCGATGGATCCAAGTGGATACGTGGCAACAGTATTGTGAGATAAGAACTAGGTTGGTTATTAAGATCAGGTACACAATTTGTTAAGATTTGCACGATTTTGTCACTGTTTGGGTCCACAAAACAGAGACGGTTACAGGTGGTGAAGGTGAACTCATAGTGGTCCAATCGCCAATTACGGCTGCCTCATTTGGTGCACCATATCAGCAACTTGTCAACCAGCCTGCCAATTGTAAGCTCCGAAAAATGACATGATAATTCACTTCATGGTTATGGCAAACATTTGGACACTACATATCTGGAACGGACAGAAGGATAAAGCAATAGCGAAAAGTTATGACACACCAAAAGAGTCAACAACGCCCAGCAAACCTCGCTAAAATTGGCAATTCCAATCTGAGTGAAGAGTCCAGATCACACGTTAAACTGTTAAAATTGGAAAAACAAATGAGATGTTTCAGCTTCGAGGTGGTCCGAAAATTCGAGCGTTTGTGTACAAAAGCTATCGAGGCAAAGCTGTTAGGTGAGGTAATAATGGAAGTATATTGGTAAATACGGTCGCCCTGGAGGCAGGCGAGACAGCGATCAATCCCCCGTCAAGCTAGTGATAAGCGCTGTTGAGCTCGGAAGCGCGCGAAACACGGCGGCCTAAAGGGCTAATCGAGATACATAGGTCGCACGATTGAACGCTTATCTGAACACATTCGGTAGCATTATCCGGTCTGGCCAACTGGTGGCTTGGCAAAATCTCGCTCGTCTTCGATCACCGCACACTTTATAGAATCCGACCATTCCATCAATCCCACAGAATCAGAACATCTTATCTACCGAGTACGTGATTTATAAGCAAAGTAGGTGAAAAAAACGTCTCGTCAAAAAGACTGAATATCTCATGGCCCTGTGTCCATGCACGGACTGAGCTGATTAGGTAATCAAGATCACTGTTTCGGCAGCCATCTTTATTTTGTACAACCGACTGTAAGATGATACGCAAATGTAGGTAGTACATCTTAAGTTGTTGTTGCACCTCTCTTCTCACAGACAGGAGCACATTAGCTTCGTCTTTGTTGACCGGCAGTCTAATAAGCATTTGCCGCGGTGGTCGGAGGGGATAGGAGAAAGCATTACAAACCCTACCGAGGTAACGGACCGCAGTTTCGGAGCAACTGAGCCTCATCAGTACCACACACGCCGAGGATTCGAGTTCAAGAGTAACCGACCGCACAAGGCTGCTTCAATTCCTTCTGATGCAGCGGTGGACTAACTACAACATGACCGATAGGTTTAAACTAACGAAGAAAACAACCAACATGCTATTTCATGATTCCAGTGACCACGACCCTGTGGTCTAGTGAACAAGTATCCGGACCACAATTAGAGTATGTATTCACAGGCCATAAATCCGGTTCACGGGCGTGTGCGACGTTGATGAGGCTCAAGTGATGAGAAGCAAAAATGTTGAAACAGTTGCCACCGTTCTGTTGATTGTCACTAGAATCAAAAACATACAAGACGTGCTCAACTGGCAACAACCAGTTCCAGATCACTTATCAGAAATCCCAACACCACCAGTCAGGTCGTCTCTGCCTAATGAAGCTGCGGCCAGCAAACTGTGTAAACAATATACCTGAAAAGGGCAATAGAACTGCGGTGGAGATTGAGTGGTGTGTAGGTACTGTTGCTGTTGTTCCGGTGACAAACCACACCACAAGCGATGTACGACCTCGTTCAATTCGGGACTGACAGTAGCTGACTGATCGACCATGTAGCCTTGTAACAGCCGCAATGCAACAAAAACATCCTGTTCGGTCCGTCCGGAATGAACTTGACCCAACCACAAGGCAACGGAAGCAAACAGTCGTGAGACAGATACGAAGGAACCAGTATTCGCCTCAGTAGGACGGGAAGAATCATATATCCGGTCGCATTTTTTCAGTAAGAGAAGCTGGAGTACGAGCGGCTGCAAGGAGAAAGAGAATAGAGAAGGAGCTAGCGAGCAGAATCTGTCTTGAGACAACCTAAGTGAACACGTATAGCTAAATGTACCTTAAAATACGGTCAATAGAGTTTGTTGTCCTTAGCGGGTTAACGCAATCTTATTAACAGAAACGCGTCAAATGAATGTGATCGGAAGGGCGATAAACATGAGATGGCTACACTGGTTTATTGTTTGAATGAACGACGGTGAGTAATTGTGATTAACACTCTGCCAAAGAGATGCTTAAACATTCCTTACCGAAGACGACGGCAGAACATCAAACATTCATGAGTGTACCATTCAACAAACCGGTTGAACAGTAGTCAACAGGACTACATGAAACAATCTTCAAACTTGGAAATAAATGCACTACTGTTGCAATACGACATGTCTGATACCATGTGATAAATTGATTCACAGATTAACCAGATTCCGTCAAGATATCTGCAATAGGGACGGCTCAACTCAATAACAAGGAGGTCAAAGGAGTTGGGATAAAACGTTTAAGTTCAGTCGCATGCATTAGCTGGTGCCAGGTGGGTTTTCAGCAACAAATATATTAAAATTTCAACTCCTAAAATCTTAAAAATGCATACAAAGATGCCCGGAAAAATCCTTGAGATTGCCAGGTCATCGTCAATCACGTACACTTCGCTGAACTCCGACCTCATTGGGGTTTGAAGTAGGACGGTTAGGGAAAATGAAAACGATAATTAAGGAATTAGAGAACACAGATCAGGTTCGCCTTCCAGAATGAAAGCTCCTTAATCTACATAGCCTTTAATTAGAGACGATATGAGCCGGCGTGGAATCGGACGTTGGCACCTTCTTAGGGTCATTTGTGGAGGATGAACGAGGAATCAGCAGATACTGTCTTGCATTAACATGATATGCAGCTGTTGGTATGTGATAGCTTACTGTTTACAAGGTGTACATGACTTCATTTGTGTGAATACAGCACCTCAGGAACTAATTGCATTAGGCTAACTCCTCCGTTCCATCCTCTTACTGACAAAGAGGTGATTACACTTAATCCCAAACAGTGATTCGTAACCGGCATTATACCATCCCGCATGCCCTCAGCTTTTATATACACAACGCCATATGCGAGTCAGACACTTTCAGGTCATTCAGATTAGAACAAGAGCAGTCGGGATTCGAACTCCTAATCATGCGGTTAGTAGCCGACACCAGTAAATTATCATATCAGAGCTCGCTCTATCAGGGCACTCTTCTCTGCACTGAACAGAAGTCGAAGAGACCTCGACAGAAAACTGCAAAAAACAAAGTTGAATCATTGTACGGTGAATCCATGCGCAACCTTTAGTGTAACATTGAAGCTGAGATCGTCGAACACAACCTCATCATTGGAGCGTGTCCATGTGCAAGTCCTGACGAAAGTAGTCCAAAGAGCACGGTTGCCAGCTCCTAATGGACGCGACGCGTCGGAAGAACCACATTACGTGAAAGTCAAAATGTGACTAGTTTGCTTGATTAACATTTCCCCTAGACACTTTCCCGGTCCTTGAAAGCCTGGATTGTCGTATCCCAACGGGCTGTTGTTCCGATTTTTTTTTATTAAACAAACCATGAACATACACTACAAGCATCCGTCCTCCTAATATCTTTTATATACATGATTTGTCATTTTCACTCTAAGTGGCAATACACGCGGTTGGAGAACCTCCCGTTGAAAAAATTGGCGGAAAAAGTGGCAAATGCCCGAAGATGAGCCGTGCGTCATATGTGTGGTCAACACGGATGCACCCATCGATTGTGAACAGAATAGAGCAAAATCCGATTCTATCCAAAAGTTCAGAAGTAACAGCACTCACCAACAATTGTGCGCCGCGAAAATCTTCAGGTTCCGAGAGGGCGTTCATCTCACACCACACTCGGATCAGACCGTCCAAACTGCCAGCCAAAACGGCACATATCCACGCGGCCCCGTAGCGGTCATCGGAGCACAAGGATGACTCGGTAGTGTTGTTGATCAAGCGATCCAGCAGCAGAGCTGTGAACAAGAAAATGGAAGTCAAAAACAACACACAGTATGTACGGTGTCGTTAACAAAAAAAAACATAGTGGCCTCTGAGAAAACAACGACGAACGGATCTAGCAAAAGCAGTGAAGTACGTGCCGATCAGAGCAACAGGGGATATTCCGTATTAAAATATGGTCGCAGTTTTCGTATTAACATCAGCTCTTCAGTCAAACTCCTTCGAAAAGCAACAAGCTCGAGTTCCGTCCCGTCGACGTTAACGTATATGTATAAAAAATCGTCTTCACGGGCAGTAAAGCTAGATCCGTTGTGTTTATAGGCGATCCACGCTAGCCAAAATCCTGACAGCTCACCAGTAATCCAAATACCTTGCACAACACTGTTCAAATGGAACCTATGGTCATGGATTTACTGGGAATTCATAATCATAAGGAACCTAACTGGAGTTACAAGGACGTATAAATGGACAAAACTCATTGCAGAAGGTGGTTGAGGGTTTATAGATGTCTAAATGCATTGCAAATGAAAAATCTAACCAAATTTTAGTGACCAAACACTAAACCATCAGCTCATTTAAATATGGGATGGGTTGCCTTGAAACCGGTTTTCTACACACTCAGTTGCAAAATGCGCGGCGTAAACAAATAATGAAACATCCAAAGAGTACCAAACAAAGAGATAAACGTGTGAATTAATCTGCTGGGAGTTCCATAAAACATCAATAGAGTTTCCACATCACAATGAGCAGCTTTTCTATAAACAACTACAGCCAGTAAGCTAGAAAAAAATCATCGACACGTCTATGAAGTAGAATAGTCGAACACTTCTACCATGATGGTGAACTGTGTTTGGGTCCAATAAGTAGCGGACGCTAATAAATGTTCGAAAATCGGTCAGGAAACAATAAGGAGCCTCAGGGATTGAGTACACCGGTGGGCACATACGATTCGGGATATATCAGTATATTCAAAACTGAAGCATACTTTCAGTTCTGTTTATACACGTTGACCAGTAACAGCGAATGTAACGATAAAGTGCACGGACTTGGGCCGTTTAAAAGAGAGGCACACAAGTTCTTCGATCATGTAACACATTGACCATTAACTATAAAACTACCTGGAGACTCCACGTTTTTGAGTACATCAGCAGGGATTTTAGCACAAAGGAGAAGTAACCACCTTCGATGTGGCAAATGTTTTGTCACAAAATGAACTGAAACGATACCAAACAATGAGAACGGTCAAAAATGGTCACCTAACGATGTCAACATTACACACCCACTGACCTCGCCGCATAAAATTAAGAGCGTATCGAGGTTTAGAACTTAAATTTACACGTTTACTGAGCAGTTAATCAAACTTTCTAGTAAAGCGTCAGGCAAAGCGTTAAACGTGTGTTGAATATCTCTCCACAGCTGACCATCCGACAGATTGCTACGATAACACGTCTCATCATCATCATAACAGCCATGAGCCTGACTAAAAGGTACTGTGGCTCGGGCCGCTGCTCACCTCAACAGTGACGTGGAATATCCTAGAAGGAAACGTTATTATGAAGGTCGACAAATACCAAAAGAAGACTAAGCGGCAGAACTAGAAATGGTGTGGATACAGGTACGCCATCGACTGCGACACATCACCATCTCGGATAGCGTCTCTAACTAGCGGTTCGAGTGATCACGAGGACCCCAGCCAGGCAGGCGATACCTGCCAACTTTGCTCAACAGAACAGTCAAGGTCTTCATAGTTCGTGACCACGTTGTTGCTTGACCACCACAAGGTTTCACCAAACTGTTGGTGGCCTCAGTATATAATGTCCGGTACGGTAAACGCTCAGCTGGCATACGGAGCACGTGACCCAACCATCGCAAACTGTGCAACGTAATTAGTTGACCAATTGATCACGCATCCTGAGCGTTCCTGATTACACGCCCATGAACAACCACACTGCTCACGCGATCAGCCCACTTAGTGTGAGCCAAGTGGAGGAGACAACGATGGTCAAACACAGCAAGCCTGTTGATATCTTGCTTGCGAAGAGGCCACGTTTCCGAACCATACAGCAAAATGGAACGTACACACGCGTTATATACTCTACCTTTCAGCGACAACAGAACGTCTTTTCCATGCCACAGACGACGCAAATTGGCAAAGACAACTCGTGCCTTTCCTATCATCGCTGATATCTCATCAGTAATATTACAGGCTGACGAGATAGTGCTACCCAAGTATGTGAAACTGTCCACAGTCTCAAGCGGATTATCTGCAATAAAAAAAGTAGGGGTGGAAATGCCCCTGTCTTGAAGCAGCACTTTGCACTTTGAAGGTGCGAAG
>QNGE01000798.1:50492-63657 GCA_008508345.1 Paragonimus westermani | reverse complement strand
GACCGTGGGATGCGCACAGCTGTAGTAGTCTTTCGCCATTGTCAGTTCGTTGTGCCCGGACACCAAACATACCTCCTAGCCGCTTCTCATCCGAAGAAAGACGACCAAGCTGAGCATTAAAATCGCCCGCTAGTATGATGATGTCTGAGTGTTTAGACTGCCTCAGAAGGTCAACCAGGGCGTCATAGAACGCATCCTTGATAGCATCCGGACAGCTGTCCGTCGGAGCGTACGCCGACAATGATTTGCGTCGACAGACTTTTACCGACGTATTGAGTCTGACAGCGCACAAGCGACTGTTTACAGGTATCCAATCGAGCAAACATTGCTCTGCACGGGAACTCAGTGCGATTCCCACTCAAGCTCGACCGTGAGATTCTGCTTCGGCGTCACCAGAAACCCTGAGACAGAAGCGCTTGGATCGACAGCTATCTAGAGGTGAGCTCAAATGGACAACTGTGCTAGAATCGTAGACTCGCGTCTCCGACACACAGCACACATCAAGCTCCAGACTTAAGAGAGTACTTGCCGGAGCAGCTTGCTGACCGACTTGTCGGAGAGTGCGGACACTGAAGGCGCCAATGTTTACCAGTAGTCTTGGCCTCAGAAAACAATTATCGCCCGAAGGCACATGGAAGGCAGAAGAAATAGGGGGTAAAACAGTAGGATAAAGTCGTAATCGGTCAGTAGTCACTGTCGATAGAACGATAACTTTTGATACTTCCCCGTCGTCTATGCCACGGAAGGGGTTGACTTGAGGGACCCCACCCCGAGCCTCTGACTCAAAAGTCTGACCTGCGAGACAACAGGATATAGGGTTTTCTTGCGGGACCCTACCCGGAGCCAATGACTCAAGAGTCTGATTCACTTGGCAGTGAGGGGCTTGCCTAGCCCGAGAGCGCAGTAAATAAGACAATAATGTCTGATTCTGAACACTGCTACGCGCATCGGATGTACTCGAAGCTACATCGGGCTTTTGAGAGATGGTTGATGTTTTTCGACCGTATTGGATAATACGCCGGCGGTCACGGTCAACCGTTGGGCGATCGGAGTGCTCTTTGTTTGAGGATACCTTTTCTAACCCCATTCTTCCTGATACGGAGGACAGCAGTGTCGAAACTGTAAAAAATAGTTCTGCTGTATGTCCATATGATCGTGCCTCACTACCTAAGCACTCCTACGCGGTCAGTAGTGTGACATACAATTCTATGAGTGTAACTGCTTTTCGTCTGACAGCTCCCCTTTGGCCTGTCTAACAAAGTTGCATCTGGAAGGACCGAAGTACTAGTCAGCATAGCTCGCCGGATCAAAACAGTACACAAGCCCGACCACCTCGCCAATGTAGCAGTATAGGTCGGGTAACACGTATGAATGATAGTGATATAAAATCAAGTCAAGATTTCCGAACGTTTAAAGATTTCACATAACATAAACACGTATCATCCTTGATCAAGAAGTGTTTCACCCAGAAGAGCCGTCCATAAGATGCGATGTTTAGTGTGGAGGCTTGCTCTAGCCAACCCCACAAATAGGTAAAGTTGATTAACCATGAAACGCCGGAGTTCCTTCATCTCGGAACCTATCAGGAGAAATTCTGAAGTAGCTTTTCAAGTCCACACTGAACTGTGACGAAGCTCAAAACGGGCATGACCCAACATGAAATAAAGAATAAACGTTTTAGTGAAGATGATGAATAGGTTGGCAGATTTGATATTTCGGAAGAGACCTAACTGCGAACTTCGTTCGACAGTGATGGAGTTTCAGTGATGCTCATCGGTGGCTTTGGTGGATTCCGGCGAGAATTAATTTAGAAACCCTGCTTGGATAGTCAACCTGCTGGACTACTTGATGGATTCTATATGAGACAGTGGGTTAGACTGATAATTGAGTCCAAATGTGAACATTATGATATTTCGGCAGGGCTTCGTATCCCAGCTGGTATGCACTTGCGGCGTTTGGGCACGCTATTTCTGTCGCTGACTTGAATCCTACCGAAGCCCGGACTTTCCGCCACTGGACCTCTTCTAAAAACACCGTAATCAAAATGACTGTCCACAAGGAGTTCAACGGGCCAGAAATCGACCTCAGTAACGTTTCCGAATGAACAATAAAAAAAAACATAACACTGGCGCCGCTTGGCTGTCCAATTCTGTGACTTCAGCTTGCTGAGAAATCCTAATCATGAGGTAATCAGTTGGAGTTTACAGGACAGTTACTGCGTCTGCTCTCAGAGTGATTGTACAATCTGGCCATCACCTAAACAAGAACATGGCTGTGTTTGCATACGATAAGTTGATACCGCCTAACATAAGGTCAATGGCGCGGTGGTCAGTGATCGCAAGCGTAGAAAAACTTCAGTTAAAATCCCGGTCAGAGTAATTGTACACACTACTAACGAACTCCAAGAAGAATGAAACATGAATCCACTGCTGCTCTTCGAAAGAAACTGACTGAAGAACCGTAACAGGAAAATCGTGACGAACAATGAGTGATAATCGGTGTGAGCGCATGGGACACAAACGTTTTGGACAAGCAAATTTCACATCGTAAAAAAAACAAACACGCTTACTACACAACTGTCGGAAGAGGGGTTGATTACGTGGCCCTGCATGATTGAGAATCGTGACTAAGGCTGTGTGCCAGTCGTCCAATGGCCACTGAGTGATTACCGTGGTCCAATCACCTTGCAGCAGGCCGGTCAACAATAGTGCAACACAACGTCGAAGCGCCTCATGGGGACCATCTAGATTAGAAATACGGTCCAAACTAGAGAGCAGATGCTGTTGTACTTCCGTGTAGAGTTCGTTTTGTCCGAAATGCGCACACAACAGAACAGACAGAGCGCTCAATGGAGAAATTCCAGGGCAAGGAAGAGCGGATAACGTGCTGAAACACGAACGGGAGAAAAGTGGATGGTCTCATGAAAGTGGCCAACTGGTGTTTTATTCATCATTTCGCTATCCATGGGAATTCTAACCGTCAGGATTTGCCGGTTCCGCTCCTCAAAGGTCACTATCATCACAATCGCTCCGTCAACTGCAGCCTGCTTCCCAGAGAACACGAGACTATTTTCACACCCACGTTTACCATAAAAGTTCACAAACTAACCCGGTCATTCTGTGATAACTGCTTTTAGTAACATGAGAAAGTTGTCATCTTGGAAAGTGAGCAGCAGAGTCTGATCCACGCTTCACTACCTTTCGAGTTGCGTGTGTTCCGTCCGTTGCACTACCGTAAGCCAAGAAAGCGAGTGGCACTAACACTGGCTGGCTGGCAAATCCAAAGGCAGGTATAGTGTCTTATGCAATAACAGGGATACATATTTGTAAACGGAAGCATGAATAAAATGGTTAAACTTAAATCTGTGGTAACGTGAACCACGTAAGCGGAAAACACCGTCTCATTGCGTTAAAAAGCTTCTCATTATACTCGTTTCCACAAATGCACTCGAAGAATGACTCATAAGTAGTATATCACACAACACAATCATTCTCTTGTACTTTATTGATGGCGACAAAGTTGCTGACAGATCTCTTTCCAATTCGACCTATCCCTTGTGTGCTGATCAGCCTCAACTGAGTTACGTCTATTCCAAATGCTAAAAATATGTACTGTCAATTGCATGCACAAAGTTGCCCAAGTCAGACAACTGCCCATCTCGTACGCGAACGGCTTTGATGAGATTTTTCACAAGACTAACACTTGATTTTCATGTGAACATTTCTCTGTTTTGGTTTTACATCCAAATTGAATATTTACAAATCGAGTTTACAGAGTTTTTCTCGAATAAGCCTGTCATCACTATGCGTACAAAAGTTGACACTGCATTATTTCCAATAACAGGTATGCACAAGGACACGAATTAAATTTGAGGTCGAAGTTTAATCCATAAAATGACCCCACTGTAACTGGCTTCAGCACCATTTAGATCAATAAAAATGCGCGATAGAAAGTGGGATACCTAAAAACTAACAATCTCTGAAATCCCGCTTTGAATTAGTGGCCGGAGACTTTATGGGATATGTCACCTGGGCAGTGGAATGAACGACGTCGTTATGTAGCTGAGTGGTCTGCGAAAAAAACAACAGAGAATAGGGGGTAAACCGGGGAGAAATTTTCCTTAACATGCCGCCTTACTCTTAACTGAAGCCCCGTTGTCAGGCCACAAAATGCGATGTTGATGAATGTTGTCAGTCAAACAGAAAAGCTTGGTGAATCAAGTTCGTTAGTGTTTCCTCTATTGTGGCAAAGCTAGAACAGTGTGTCACAAAGTTGTGTGGTAGCAGTAAACTGGTAGCGCACCGCTGTCGTTGTCGATGTTAGTGAAAAAACAGATTATAAGGAGTGATTGTTGAGAATTGGTGGATAAACTAACCTGTGCAAACATAGCCGTATGGCAGATGCTGAGTCCGCCGTTACAAGAGCCAGTTTCAGCGCATTCAGATGAACGAATGCAAGGTCATGAGCTGTAAACAAATATCATGATAAAAGGGGACAGCACAAATAAATTAGGCTTTATTTGGGCCCATTACGAAACACCTACCAACCTACTTTACCATTCAATGACACGTGAAAAAAAGATGGGGAAAAGCAGACGAAGCAACGATGACAGCTAATTCTGCGGAGGCCACTGGAACTGACTCATAGTTAATGGGGAAACGGTATAAATGCGGCATATCGACTGGACTAAGGAGTAGCTGGCACATTTCGAAAAGGAATCGATAATTAGACACGATCAAGTATGAACAAAGAGCAGTTTGTCCCAGAGAAGCTAGACCATTGGTTCGAAATCACGTTCACGTGACACTTAGTAAGGTAAAAAATTGTGCACGAATGCGAAACTATGACTTCCAGATGCCGCCTTACTGTTTGCATGATGGTAGACACCTCGATACTGCAGGTTTCAGTCTGGAGATAGAAAAATCGGGTTTCTTTCACCTTAAAACTGAAACTTTTCTTTTTCCTGTAGCTGTAGGGCAGTGAAGCATCAATGTGAACCATTAGGGCATTGCAGTCGATTATGATGAGGCAACTGTTAGCGACTGTACCGAGACAATTCGCCGATTGGAACGTTGCAATTCCATGTTTTCCACTGGAACTAAGTGCTTCTCGTTTTTCGAACGCCGAAGATTACCACCACTCTCGATTTGTTCTGTACCGTTCACTGACACCGAGGATGTCGTCAACGAAGACCTAAGTAACCTAACTGGCCAGGATGGACATGGTAAACTAGAAAACTACCACACGATGCTTCCCCACAAATAAACAGACCACTTACGGTGGTGACGTTCTCATCAAGAACCAGAATGATGAAACTGTGCGTGAATCTACGACTGGATAATGAGAGGTCCGAATCACCACAAATAGTAGTAACATTGGGCACATATCACTCGGTGTTGTTAAGCTCTCTGGAACACTAGGTGTCTTAAACACTGCTCTTCCTCATTTGGTTGTCTAGCATAGCCGATTCTCCAGCTCCGCACAACAAGGAAGAGAAAAAACTCCCCCAATGCGTCGCACTAATTAGCGCGTTGTATTTTTGGGCATCACAGTACCATTTGACAATATTGTTGAGAGATCATTTTGTGCGGACTAACGGACAACTGACTTTACTAAGTTTCTGAACTCCGACGGAACATAGCTTACATTGATCAGTGACAAAAATGAAACCCACAAATCGAAAAAATGAACTCACATTCTTTTGATTGGCATAGGCAGTGTAGCTGGGAGGGCAATACGGGTGACTCAGCTGAGAGTTCCTGGTCTATCATACTCCGTACAGTCTGTTCATCGAACCCCAGCAAGCCAGGTATAAGGCACTGTATTTGATCATCGGATCGAAGACGGGCCTGATCACCGAAAGACAACATTCATGAAAAAGTGGCTATACAGGGTAATCTCCTTTATTTGTCACATTAGAGATCACCTGCTTATTCGCATAAATTCGCTTTATATGACGTATTTGGCAGTGATACGATGAAATCTAGGTCGATTATATACATTGCTGCCGGTGTTAATTATCCAGCTGAACAAACCCCATAAGAAAAATGACTCACCAAGAAGTTGGGTGCGCGAGCAAACCAGCATGTCACGAATGCACACATGTGCAGTATCGAGGTCGGTGCAATTACCACTTGACCATGAAAGTTCGTAGAGCATGAGTCTCGTTAAAACGGACGAGCCCTAAGCACGGTCAAAACAACCTACACGAAAAGCAGAATTTTTCGAACACAAAGGATTCGCGTGTGTCCTATATCCGTGAAATAGCCCATGAAGTCCAAATAGAATGGACATTGATCAGTGTACCAGATTCGCCAGTATTGCGCCTCGAAGAGTGGCAATTCTCAACACTAAACAATCGATATTTCTCACATCATCACCATCAGCATTTATAGAGTTCAGCCTCACTCGTGAGTATTGTGGTTCGAGTTATCGCTGATCTTCGCAACAGTCTACGAAGGACCAGCGACCACTAAGCAAAAATTTGACGAAGAACCGGACAAAAAAGACGCGTGAAGAAGAATTTAAAACCCTATAGACACATTTCTGCCACTGACACTCCCGCAGTTGATCTCTTCGACTAGTAACGCGGGTAGTCGCGAAATCCCGAATCCGGCAAACGACACTTACCGAAGTTGTGTGGCTGGAATTTTCTAGCCCGTAGACGGACTACTGCGTTGTTCCCGTGACAGCCTACTTAATACAGGCTGAGTGATGAAGAGAGCTATGATCGAATGGTGAGCTTGTATACCTCTGAGATCATATAAACTGCGGTCAAAAAAATGACAACACAAACACAGTTTAAACCATTTCCTTTAAACAACAACCTGACGTCTTCTCGATACTATAAACGGGAAAGACCAACAAATGCGTTCTGTGCTTCCGCCATCTTCATAAACATATATGCCTTCAATATTACACACCAATGAAATGACATTACCCAGGTAAGTGAAACAAGCGGCCTATCTGCAACGACAAAGACAGGATCATGACCAATTCGGTCCTGTAAAAACAACATACGCTGAGGCGTCATCCGCGTACAAAATATAATTTAGTCTACTACTTGGCAGAAGTTTCATTTCGGAAACTCCCTAATCGTTCAGTATTTCTTTCACAATGCTAATTATCATACAGTTGAAGAGGAAGGGGAGATCGGATATTCTAGTCGAACACCACTGGATGTGGAGGACGCTCGAGATATCTGCCCATAAATGAGCGAAGTGCACTTAAAACGGGAACCCAACAAACAAATTGGCATACTACACTGGGACTCTTCTGCGACGGAAGCAGTCCCAGAGAGCACATCAGGAAACCGCGGTATCAGACCCATGTGCATTTTGGATCAGACAAAGACAAGACTACCATAACCATGACTGTCCCACGAAGCTGTCGTTTCCCTTGAATACGTGGATGACCGCTGACAAGCGCCAATCACGGGGAACTAATTTAGTAGCCCATATGGAGCTGAGGAGAGTGGAAAGCTCAGAAAACAACTCATCACCATCATCGAAACGAGCTACCACATTACATTTAGGCTCTGAAGTTACTTTGGATTCCGACGGAAAAAGCCATAACTAATCACATAAGCTCTGCTATCCACAGCTGAACGAGTTGGCCCAAGCTGGTTGGACTGTTTCTCAAAGTGCTCAGCTTGTCTGTCACATCGCCACTGCTAGCCGTAAACATGCCAGCTATCTTTCCACGTACAGTCTGACTAATACCGTGCCAACGATCAGTGCAGCCACGAATAACAACAAACGGTACCTGGCTATTTTCCGACAAAAATGCTCTTTCCATCTCCGTAAGGCACTCGACCAAGTAGATCTTACGGCCCCTAGACAGACTCTTAGCAAGTTTGGGTTCACAGAGGCCTCTGATATTCGCAGTAAAGTAAGCTCTGCTGAATCAACAGTGATCCATCTCCGCTGTATCTGCAACGCTCGTTTAGAGCAGATCCCTTTTAAAACGGTCTGCATAACCGTAAATACTTACGGTTGTATGGAGTTGAGATACTTCCAGGACGTCCAGACGTAGAAAGTAAAACACTGAGGGTTTTCAACCAAAACTTTTGGCTCAAAAGCCTATACCACGAGGCAGCGAGTGGGTAGCAGTGTATAAAAAAAGTACTCTTTCCGGGAAACGGTGCCAGTACCATTTTGATCACTTCACTGTTGCGGTCTGGGGAGTTGTACTGTCAGTGTTGTTTGACATGTGTATGGGATACCCTCATTGATCAATTTTCGAACGAGAACTTTAAGGTTGAAAGCTCATATCTCGGTAAATGAATAAAATGTACACGAACAACGACACGGTCTGAGTTGAAGTGATTAAACCAAATGAACTATAACATTTCACTGAATGTCACCGATGATAGCAGACGACAGTGTGGTCAATTTGTGCCCACGGGTGAGTTATCCAAAGGAATCTTCAAGTTACACATCAGTCTTCTGTGCCGAAGTGTGAAACTCGATAAGATGAGCATATCTGTAGCAGTCAGTTGCCACTGTCAACATGCCTTGTGCGAACACCGAGCATACCACCTAGGCGTTTCGCCCATTGGAGTAAGACGATCACTCAGTGTAGTAACACCGCCAGCAAGCATGTGGATTTACAAGCGTCTGATTTGTTTCACAGAAATGAAGGTGGTACCATCGAGAACATCGGTGATAGCATCTGAATTATTGTACTTTGGGAGGTATATACCGATATGACAAAAACACATTTTTCTGGTCTGTGATGATGGACTTCAACCCAGATATTAAGTATTACGGCATTTAAGCGACCAGTTACCGATGTATATATATATATATATATATATATATATATATATATATATATATATACACGTCACGCTGTTAAGTCAGAGGTGCTAGTTAGAACCCTCCGAACGGTCTACAACTGTCACCTCGACTGTGTGGGGTAATAATTCATTTAAGTTAATACAACTGCAGTATCGGAGATTTCCAGCAGGTCTAAAATTGAGTGCTCCATTGAACTCCTTGATCAAATAATGAACATATACATTGAATTGGTTGAACAGGGCCTGCCGAATAACCTCACAAAACTTCATCATTGATCGGTTACGCATTTCGGGCTGCCAAATCACAACCAATTCCTAATTGAACCAAGCAGACAACTACTCAATAATGAAAAATGGCAACTAGGACAGCCAAAAAATAAGGCATCACATACTTGCAGCACCACCCAGGGATTAATGCGCCGATCCGAGCTCAGACGAACCGACAGTGGTCGACAGACTTGTATGAGTTGATCGCACACGTCAGCCAACTCTGCGGATGTATGGTTAACCAATTTATGTAGCCAATCGATCATTGCATGCACCAGTTCGGTTGTGTTAGCGTACGACGGCGAAGCAGTCACTAACCCGGCGATGGGTTTTATGTCCGTGGCATCGACCCACTGTAGTTGTACAGTGGATGCTTGATCAGTCCCCGAAGGTGACCGACTAAGCATGGAAGAAACGCCAGAGACAACATCGTTACTAGAGCTCAGCATGGTGTGGGATTGATTCGGAGGAGAACGTGCGCATCCTGGGGCCAATTCACGGTTTAAGGAGAATGAAACCAGGCACCCACCGAACTGTGTACGCGGTCGAGGTGTACAGTACCCGAAAAAGATGTAAGAGAAAAGAGTGACGCTGTTACTTTTCGTATGAACCAATGTTTTTAAATTTCAAATGAACATGACAAACGCCTCGATCCAAAGGGAGGATAAAGGTTCGATCACGAATCGGATTGAATGAGACATTAAATTTTGGTTCTACACAAGTCCGCTTTGTGACGTTAAACGTTCTCTCTATGTAAAACCGTTTCATGCTTCCCTTAACAGGAATCGATCTGGGATAAACAAGACTAATCGTCAGAAAACTACATCCGACTACTAAATGGAAGTGAACTTGTCAGGAGGGAAACTGTTGACAAATCGTCTAAGTTGCACTATCTCTTTTTAGCATTGTCTAATGTTCCCTGATCCACCATGCAGACACAACCTAAACGACTCACCCCGAGTACTCAACATTTATCGAAACGAGCTGAAAAATCTAAATCACGGGGCTATCGATTAGGGTTATTTACAAGACTACCCGCCTGAAATAATCAGGCAACTTAAACGTTATTCACCAGCAATTATGTTGAACTTTTGGATACGATGATCTGACCACATCTACCATTGTGTCAACACACCCGTCTTGCAACCACGATGGCTGAAGTTCGATTCCTGATTTGGAAGAGGATAGGCAAAATTATTGATGAGCACCAAAAGCAATCAGCGAAGGTCGGGTCTTGTTTATTTTCTAGGCAGACGAGCTTGTTCACGTTATAGCCATTGAAATCCTCAACTAATCAATATCACGCGCCCAAAGCCGAAAAATCCCTCCGCTAAAAAGCCGACCTAAGGATGGATGACCGGCATATTATCATGGGTGGAACATTGGATTAGAACATATAGATAAGGTAGGGGCCTATCCCTCAATCTCGTTGTCATGCCAATTTCGCGTTGTCCGGTTTATTTCCAGTGTCGGTACAACTAAATCCTAACCAAATTATACAGCACTGACACAACCCGGCACGAGCCACGCGATTCAGCAACCCAGTTGTCAGTATCCATGCTTCGACAACAAAGTATCGGCCATGACTTGGCTGAGTCAGGGTTAGTAAGCTATTCAGATGGAATGATCGGGGGTCATCCAAACGATGAATCTGGACAGCATATATATATGCGGAAGATAAAAACTGACATGGTTCATACGACATCGGTCCGAAGGCAGATGGACTCGTTATCGTAGTCCCAATGGGCAGTCGATCCATTGAACTGGCTATTTCCCGAATGTCCAAGAGTACATGCAATCACTGAGCTTCTGATGCCGTTTAATGCATGTTCGTACAGTCTTTGTCTCCATTCACTGTCATCGAAATTCATCGCCTGTATCACACAAAAACCGCATACAGAAGGCTACTCAAAAGTGACCCTTACTAGATGGTCGGTTTTCGAAACACAGGGGCTGGAAACCGAATTGCCCGTTTAGGTAATTTAAGGGGTGCAGAATGTAGTCGCTAACTCAGAAGTACAGCTATTACGGAGACATTCGGTACAAATTGAAATTACCAGAGCAGTGTGACAACGCGATAGGCCAAATATTTAGGTTAGGTATTCCATTCATTCTTTTTGGGATATGTTCACCCTTGTGGAAGAGTAGGTGGGTTGGCGCGATATGCAAAATCCACTTGAAGCCGGAAAAAACAACGATAAGATGGGATCACCCTTTACATGCTGCGATGGCGACGATTAAAAAATCCAAAGATATGAATGCAAATGAGTACATAGGAGAATGTTTTCCAGCATTCACGGCCCGTTACCACATTTGCTAGTGATACAGGCTCAAATAACGTCTATGGTCACTCGTTTAAACTTGTCTCGTTATCCGTTCGTCTCAATAAAGGAACCCTCCGATGCAACAGGTTCTGTTACAGGGCACGAGACTTTTGCATTAGATAACTTCAAAAAGAAACCTCTCAGAACCATACAGGACACAGTGTTACATGGTGGAAAATGGGGATAGTTCAAGGCCGACCAGTTTCTCCCTATCTTTTAGTTTAAAGAGCATGTATACATTACTACTGTCTAGCTTGGTGTGTGAGCATTTGCCATTTTACAAGGACTGCATAATTTTCGTAACAAGTAGTGAACGATGGTCACTCGGTATTACATTTCCTCTTACAAGGGTCATGGTATAGAAACATATGAAAAGTTTTGATCAGACCCCAGTATCAATCATACGCGCAATGTGTCGCATTCATATAAAATGGATATTAGGGGACGATACAAATTCCAAGAAGGGAAGTATTGTAGTACCAATCTGTTAACATCACTGTGACGATAGTTCTTGTTTCTTTCGAGTTTTCGAAGTGCACATCTATCGGCTAAAATGAAAACCAACTGCTCAATTAGCAGTCAGTGTTTCTACAACTATAACATAATGATGGCCTTAGCCGGCCTCAAGAAACACAGGATCACTACATTTCAGAGACCGGCCGTGTGAAAGCTCAGCGCTTCATGTGGCTCTGCAGAAAAACTGCAGGCAGACAAACTTTGTTTCCGCTGTTTCTTCTTTTATCGTCCATGTTCTTGTCCCTTTTCTCCTGAAGGTCGGCCTAGGGCAAGTTTATCTCTGAGTCTCCCCACGGCAGATTTGCTTTTTATTATGTCCGGTGTCGTAGTGGTCTTGAGGAGCTGCACATTCATGGTGACTTGACCGTCTTCCATTTGGCTCATGTAGCGCAACCACCGCAAACATCTCCTCCAGGTTGGAAGTGCAAACGTTCTTGGAGGCTACTTTTTCTAGATGATACCAAGTTTTCTTCGTGAAGCAGCAGAAGTAGAAGCTGTTTGGACGATGCGCTTGAACTTTGTTGTTACGCTGGTGAGTACAGAACACACAGGTTCAATACAAGTCCTCAGGTATCATTATGACGCTCTTCCAAACTCTCTCTCTGAGCATCGGGTCAACGGTCACGCCAGTAACATTTTTTCTACCTTTTCAGTCATACACATAAGGTAATAACTAAAAGCAAACGGGCAGCGTGCTACAATGTATGTAATCAACAATCCTCACTCAGTTCTGGAGGCATGTGCGACACATGTGCACAAATAAAAGTGAGCAGCCGATTGGAAAAAAAGTCGAACAAAAGAAGGAGCAGCTAATGAGGTAAACTAGGTATTGACTGTGATCTTCCCGTCCCCTTGTTTAATCCGTTAAAGTACGCTTGAACAATGAATAACTTTCCGATGTGGTTATCAGCTGATCGACCCTTTGCAAACAGTTGGCCCCAGTGAGCACGAGTGAAATGGTGGACAGATGTACAGATTTAGTTGGGTGTCACCAGCACTATGCAGGGAAGAGAATCGAATTCACGAGCCATAGATAAGCGGCAGATTGTGGTCCAAACACCTACCCAGTAGTCCACGGTGAGACTGGACCTTGACGTGGTGTGACGGCTTGCGCATCTCGATGACCTTTTGGGCTAAACTGGACAGAGTTACTCATACCAGGCAGGCCAACAGGTAGAGGTCTGACAAACCACAGTCTCCTGGTCCTCCAGGTTGGGGGTTGGAAGATGGTTGGCATCTCTTCCTGAAAAACGTACCA
>QNGE01000798.1:23186-47601 GCA_008508345.1 Paragonimus westermani | reverse complement strand
CTCTTTCTATATAGGGTTTGCTGTTTCTTCATGGTTGTGTGGCAGTTAAGCATTAGTGTTAACCACTGATGTATTGCTGTCTATGATGATGATGATGATGATGACGGGGTCGTGGGTTCGATTCTCCAGCGTGCATGATGCTGATGAGGCCCAAATAGGTAGAAACAGCTGTCCACCACTTCACTCGTGATCACTGGGACCAAATGTTTGCAAAAACCTTTCTCAACCCCATCTGGGACAGTGGTGGATGCTTGTTCGTTTGCAGGTCAACCACAAAAATCGGCTGATTGATTTCAGTCTATGAGCGAAAGGAAGCGCAACAGCCGAGGAAAGTAGATCGGCTCTTTGTCTGGTTGAATATCTCGTCTTCGCTGTGTGATCTATAATTTCTCAGACATGTTATATACGCTCCAAAAATTGAATGGTATTCACTAATTGGAGAACCTACGATGATTAGCCTGTATGTGTTCAACTGTTCACCTGTTCACTCTAGCTCTGTGACACGAAAAAACGAAACGTAGCTAATACACGCGTCGTACGTAACGTGCCTGGGATTACTCAGTCTTAAGGGGATACAACTGCCTTAAATGCTGTTCTCGTTTCATTCACGTGGAGATTGGATACGGTGTCAAGAGCGAAAATGAGAGAAAACAAGGAACCTTGACACTACAAAAACCAGGCAGGCGAACTCCTCAGTCACTTTCAAAGGATACACTCCAATGAATATCTGCTTCTCTTCGTGATAGAAATGATCACCATTTTAGTTGAAAATGGGTAATAGACGGTTAAGTTAAACAAATATTGTTGATGGTAAGTGTGCAAAGCACCGTCATTAAAGACGAACGTAAGGAATAGCACAAATATCGGCCCTCAAAATCGAACGGAACGTCAGAAAAAAGAAAGCGTGACAGAACTTACGGCAAAATTGGCCCCGCACGGTATTTTCATCCAACGCGGAGCTAGCCGAAGCCGCGGCAGAGGCTACATAAAGGGAAATTATAGCAACCGGATTAGCAAAGCACGGAAACGGAAGGAAAACAGATCGGTTAGTCGACAACTGGAAATGTCTTCGTAAAGTGCAAAATTAACAAGGGACTATGCCCGAACTCTTCTTTAGTGACGGCATGTTAGAGCCAGTGGATAAGTTCGTCTATCCCACTGACTTACAAAAAGTGGAAAGTGCCATAAATTTTTAGATGGACAACACCATGATTGCGAGAGGGTTTAGACACGAACACTCATCTGACCACAGTCAATCAGATGTCGGTTGCTGGCAGGTGAGTAAAACTTATTAACAAGGCGTGTCTGCCACATGGGCAACACCAATTTCAGATAATGAACTACAAAACAACGATGTAGTAGGTAAGGTAGACCTCGAGTTTGATCCCGGGTCGACGCAGTATAGTAACGACTAGTTCCAACACACAATCACCAACATTGGTTTTGAAATACAACTGTGGTAAGCAGCAAGTACTGCAACGACTGTGAACAGGCTAGGGAATACGAAAAGTAATGGGTACACTGTCATACTCCTACTCCGTGAACACGAATGAAGGTTGAATTTCATCTCCCGATTCGCATAAAGGTGGGCAATACTGACAAGTAAATAACCCGAGTATGCGATGCTTCACTTATACGTATCAGATGCGTGTGGCGGATTTTCTATATTAACGTATCTACAACAGCCATGCATCTGTCCGGAAAGTATTGTGGGTCGGACTACCGCTCATCGTAACGGTGGCATGGAATAACATGACTTGGAAAAAAAATGAAACGATAAAGATACAGGCCAAAAAATTGGGGCCAGACAGAAAAGCCAATAATATTATGGCTGAATGCGTGTCATTGACTGCGGCGCGTTACTATCTCGGGGTCGCGTTTCTAATCAGGAAGTTGAGTGATTACAACGGAGTCAGATAATACCTGTCCACTCTACTCAGCGGAATAGTCAGCGCCTCCATATTTCACGACTACATTGTTGCCTGAACACCACGAGGTCCTGTCCAATCACTGATAGGCATACACCGGTGTGGTAAGTGGAATACGTGACTGACAAGCTGAGTGATCGATATCCAGTGTACCGAAATTCACGTCGGAGAACGGCTGTTTTGCACACGCAATCATCTAACCTGACGTGAGCTAACTGGCGGTGAAGAAGATCGTCAAACGCAGCAAATTCATTTGTACCTTCGTCACGAACAGGCCGGGCCTCCGAACCATAGAAGAAAACAAGACGCACACAAACATAACATACCCTTCACTTTAACTACAGTTGAAAAACTTTCGGACGCTACAGATAACGCAGGTTGGCAAAGGCAACATGTGTCTGGTATACTGGTTGATATCTAACTAACATTACAAACTGGCAAGACAGTGCTACTTGAATGAACGAAAAGGTCCACGGTGTCACATGGATTGCCTGAAATAAAGAATGTAGGGATGGGGATGTCGCAGTCTTCAAAAACAGCTTCGTACTTTGAAGATAAATTTTATACAAACCGACCCAGTTCAGTATGGTTTGCCTGCCCTCTGCAAAAACGCTGTGTAAGACAATATCACACACTATGTGAGCCAACCTAATGCCTGAAAGAAAATGAACGCCAAGGTCATCGGACACCCTAGGTAGATCCTCCAGAACGCCGTCCAACACAAAATCGAACACGAAAGGAAAGAGATCGCACATTCCTGGTGAGCATCACAGCAAGTTGTGAACACCTGAGACAACTATTCATCAATCCTAATCCTGTTGGAAGGGTGTGTATGCAATGAGTTTAACAGATCTAGATATTCCTCTCGAACCCGTTTGCGAAGGGGAAGATTCCAACAGACGTCATCAGCAAGAAAATCAGAGGAAGACTTCAGCTCTGAAAGTATCACGAACGTCGGCCGCTTGTAAGGATACCGATGCTTCGAGATCCGTTGCAGTCTGATAAGGCTCCTACCTGATCCTCACTTGCTTGCCTTCCTCTGGATGTAGTGAGCCTACGTCCAATTAGGTCACTGAATAACTTGAACGCAACAAATACTGGATTGGTGACTCTACGACTGCCATACAGGCAACGGAGCCCCATTTTGAAGACAGAAAGAGGTGTTGATCGACAAAATCCACGAAGTACCTCCTAATTTTCCCGAACCACTTGAAGGAATTGTGTCACTTTCGATATCAACCTCTCCACCATTCTGTTATGCTTCCGTACTTTATGCTCAAGGCTACTTCCACCTCCGACCAAGATCCACCTACAACTCAACAGCTGGCCATTCGGGCCCCGCGGTCTAGATGGACCAACTGAGGTCAGTTGAACTGTTCCCAAGATGTTCAGCCAGCCTGCCAGATCGCCGATAAGACAATTATCTCTTTTCAATATAGCCTCATCTATGCTGACTGGACGGCCAAAACAACAACGAAACATGGACATGATCATTCTGATATTTGCGAACAAAAAGCTTCCTCCTTCGCCTTCGACTCTTTCACCAAGTAATGTACACGGTTTACAAGCAAGTTTCTATTCAGTTGGAGTTCAGGTTTCTGACAGTCGTCAAAATAATCAGAGATGAGATAGACATACATTTCATCAGGACTACTAACGTGACGAAAATACACTTGCATCGACACCGTACAGTCCCTTCCGAGCACAACCCTTTACAGCTAGCCTGCATAGCTGGCGCGATCATTAGCAAGTTAGCAACCAAGATGTTAACAAATGCTTTTTTAAAAGTGAGGTTTCAATGAACTTCTCGAAAGAATTCCTCGGAGTCTGGTATTCATAAACCGAGTCAACAAACAAACGCACTGAACTAGATCAAACCTATAAGCCGGTGCGAGCCAGAGACTTTAGGAGACGTGAAACCGGCCACTCCCAAATACCAGTACAATGGAACAGCACTGCTCGAACTGACAGGATCGATGATCAAAGTTGCAGAATGCATAACCAATCAGTTGGAAATTGAAGAACGAAGAACTGGGTGGCACAGTCAAAAGAAAAAGACCGATCAATCAGAGCTAAGATCGAAGTTCGCCTGCAACAAGAATTGACCTATCGGACTTCAAGTAGAAAGTTCAAAAACAGCAGATAACAACCAACTGGAGTCCCGGCCAAAACGTTAGAGGTGACCGGAAATAACCAATCGGACTTCAAATCTAAAGGTCAACTCACTTCTGTGTAGAAGAATAGGCGTTCATCAAAAGTCGCTGACCTCCACGCTCAATTCTACATGCCCGAACCCACGAGCATTGACGATGTTCTTGCGGTCAGTTTGCAACCTGAATGTCAAGCTCGGCGAACAAACGAATACCTAAGCCATCAGTCCGAACTACCACAGCACCAATATTCTCCACAATCGTGAATTTCCTCTCCCAAACTGGATGGATAAGTCATGCAATAAAAATGGCAAACAGTCTGCAACACTGTTCTTTGGTGAACTTTAACTTCATTAGTGTAACACAGAGGTGATCAAACGGCGACTTGGAAAAGTTATCTGTAAATGTGCGTCGTGCCTGACCTGCAAGTTGGAAGCCCAGCAACTCGTCCAGTCTTTAGTTTAGGATGTATGGAGAGATAACAGCCAATCTGACTCAATGACGTAAATACTGTAATTTTATAGGTGAATAATTTATTAAAGAAAGATAGCTAAGGAATCACGACAACTTCAAACTCGATAGATATCTCGCCTGAAAAGTATGAACATCCTGACGTTTAATGGCTGAGAGTTGCACCTCCCTCCTCCCTTCATCTATGAATTGGAGCTGTTTTTTCTTCTGTATGATTGTATGACAGACAATCGTCAGTAAGAACTACTGTCGTTGACGATAACGTGGACTTAAAAGTGGATCAACTGAAGTAGCTATCTGATTATAAGATCCAGGATCGAATGGGAGTAGTGTACAGCCTACGAAAACCTGACAAAATTACCGGACAATACAAGCTGCCCTATTGTGGACAAGTATGAGCAACAACCGACAGCAACAGAAACCTATGGGAATTATGGTCAAAAGCATTGGCGTGACGACCGCCACAGAAGAGACATACCTGAGGTAGATGAGGAGGCGACTTGAATCTTCTGGGGTGCGTTTTCGTATCCATCCCATAATCCCAATCTAAGTGGGCACCGTCAGTAGCTTGCCCATTCGTAGTCGCCTGAGTCACTGACTCTCCATGTGACCCTGACAGTGCTGGAGTTGAATTACTGGATAGATCAACTTCTTCGCCAAATGCTTCTGCTACTTTGTGTGATGCGTGCCGTGATCTGGAAATGTGTGCGGATTGTACAGCTCGTAACGTGCGTCCAGATCGCACTGAAATAGTCGGATCTGCACCAGCGCACAAGTTTATCACACTAATCCAACCGTCCAATTGAGTAACACTCAACAGACCAGGCTGAGTAGGAAGCCAATGTACAGATGCATTGCTTGGTATTCCGTTAAGTGAAGCCGCCGTCTGTGCCATTTCAGAACCACCATCTTCCAGACGCCCGACAAATAACGGTTGTCGTGAGGCTGCGGAAATCAGATCCATCGTAACAGTATAGTCATACAAACCGTGTAAAGGACATAAGAACTAAGTAACTACAAGGTTTGCTTACTAGGGACGGTAGCGGAATCTGTTTGCACAGATCTGAGGGCCTCTTCTACACTCCATATAACCAGAAAGTCTGCGCTGGTTGGCTCTAAACCAGTACCACATCCGCCTTCGGGTGTAGGCAGTGCACCAGAGGCTGTAAGATAAACTGCGACCAAATCGGAATCATTCAACTGCTTTGCAAATTTCCCCATTCGTGATCCTGTCGGGCTGAAGGCGCTTGGTGACCAAGCTATCGCGTTGATGTTTCCCGCATTCCCCAAGGCAGCCTGGCCAAGTGGACCAGAAGTGGACGGTGGCCACCGAGCCAACAGCGCCAACGCATGTTTCGGATACCGTAGGTCCCACAGCTGAACATCGGCGGACGGGTGAGCGGGATCGGCCAGACAGAGCCGAGTGGCTACGTCAGGACTCCATGCCATCAAATGGGGTTCAAACTGTATGGAATGGAGGCGAACGAAGGTGGATAACATTGAATCTATTCGCAAGTGATAAGCGGGAATGAACAAGCACATGATCGAACAAAGGACAGGAGTCGTTCACAAGCTAACCACAAATCAATGAAATACTATCCAATGTTCGGGGGAAGAACATACTCACCTGCGATGAATTTAGGTCGGTCAACGTAAGTAATCCACATGTACGGAACCTCCACACACACAGTAAGACACATTAACGACCAAAATACCTGCAAGGTGGCCATAGAGTTACCACCACCGATGTAGCACTTCTTTAAGTGTTCCCATAAATCAAATGGCATCACTTTAGGCAAAAAGTAGACCCTACTTTGTATTCCTAAAATGTAGCAGGTCTCAAAATTTACGCACAGATGGTCGAGCCAACCCCAGATATCTCTGCACAACTGTGGTCTCCAAATGAACAAGTTCGAAATTGTCATATATTCTTACTGGGGTCCGTCGCTCAGCTGATCAACTACTCTGATGTTTCTCAGTTTTATGTCCTCATCCGTCCGGAAACGGACAAAACCGGACCAACATTACACTTCTTCGTTGGAGTCTACTAACGTCATGCTGGACGCCCAGGAACGAGAATCACAGCCGGCTGCGTTGCGCGCAACTGGATAACGTGAATTACGATCGTTTTGCACAGTCACCTTTTGTATGGTACTGAAGGGTGGTTGCAATGATATAGTCATACGCCTATCAGCCGACAGAAGATGAGCTACTAGTTGCTGGGGTGCCCAGTTGTTGTGGCAAATGAACAATAAGTCGAGAAGCGCTCCTGATCATGGGTTTGGATGCTCACACAGTTCCCAACTGAATGGAAAGCAACTACCGCCTCTACCTAACAGATCAGCCGGGGCACTCCCAATTCGCGAACTCATCAATGACTGACATTTCATTATTTTATCCAACCGCTAATGAATTCAAAGAAAACTGCACATTCTGGTAACAGCTCAGCTGGCATACAGGAACTTATTGACTCAGCCATTGTAGACCATTTGACAAACTGACCGGGAGGAGCTTGAAATACACGACAACAAAACTGACGTTCAACCTCTGACTGCTGATATTAAAAGCCTCCATATGTCAGTTTAGCTTATGATTATCAACCCCATGTTTCAATCAATAGAGTAGCTGTTTTAAAACGTATTTCCGACAACCGTGTTTGTAATAGACTGAAATAACCAATTATGTAATTCAAGAGACAGAAATTCGCCTACTACCTGTGATTCTCAGACTTAGCGGAGTCCTGTAGAGTTGAATGCATGTCAAGGGCACTTTAAAAATGTATGGAAACCCAGGCTATCTCAGAGACTTTAGTGATTCTAAACATCACGATAGGGCAGGAATTATGTTTATTGGCTAGTATTTTGATCAATGTTATCAGTCGTCGGGTATGTATGCGCGGTGAATCTCGGCCACATAATTTACCGCCTAATAAGGGACAACAATTACGAAGGAGGCTGCGTGGTTCTGGCGAATTATGACCGACAAACACAGAGCTGCCCCTTATAATGACTCTCTCAAACGCGAACACACCTCCGGATACTACTACTACTACAAAAATGAGAATTGACCTTGTAGAACTTTGTATCAACTATAAACCAAAGTAACTGTCCCAGATGAAAGGCGAAATACTCAACGGTTAGTCCGAGGGGCTACAGACAACGAAATGTTGGTTAAATAACAGAAACGGTACAGCTCGCTCGCGGGCCTGGCTTACTCTCAAGCAATTCAGCTAACAACATGGTCATGTGAATCGTCCAAAATATGCGGATCAGTGGTGGAAAACGATCTTGTGTGTCCGTGTCTGAATCAGCAGATGGTGGTTTCAGCTGGCACGCAGCCTTACCGCAAGTAAGACATAAACCTTTCAAACTTTATTCTGATACATACTTTTTAGGTCACTTTCATGGGTGCAAACACATTAGACAAGACTTCTCTGAGACGATGCGCCTTGATCTATTATCACCAAGAGGCTCAGCCAATGCGAAATCTGTTCTGCACATCCATGAAGAGTGTCGAAGAAGTGAACCAGGGATTTGGCTCGCATGCTTAGCGCTCACACGCCGAGAAGTCAACTCCGTTCCCATGCAAGCACTGTGGCGCTTGGTAGTTTCATTGTGATCGCTCTTTCAGACGACACCGTTGTTCTGGGTGTGGTCAACTGGAGCACAAAGACGACTTCCGTTAAACCCGGCACATTGGTAATGGTTCCTTTACCTCCAAGCCACGGTAAAACTCCAACTTCAACACGAAGCTGAGATCCAGACCGGTTGGCAGATCCTTGAGTCTGCTGACCAACTTCCAAGTCAACGTTCCTGGTCAACTGAAGTTCTTATCGGTGATGATAAATCGTTTTCCAATTCGACTGCAGCTGGACACTGCAGTCATTTCGGAGAAACTCTGGAGAACGCTTGGTCAACGCCCAATACGACGGACGTCTCAATCCTACACCAGCGCATGTGGTGGTCTTTTGCGATTGACTGGCTGATCGTAGTGTTGTACCAAATTTCGAGGCACGACTATTAACGGTTCCTGTTATGTCTCTAGCTTGAGGTTCAAGTTAATCGGGCTTGATTGGATAGAACAACTTGGCCTGGTCGATTTTCCAATTCGTGTAACCTGCAACCAGACGCAGTCCCCTGCCGTGCCACGCGATGCTCTCTTCCGCCTCCTCAGAAACCACCGAACGGCTGAGGAAGACGTGGTGATTGCCACGGTGTCTATTGAGCCAGACACCATCCGACAGTTATCAGATGCCGTCCGGGCCCTTCCGGTCACTGCAACTGACATTAAGCGGGTCACACGGAAAGATCAAGACCTCTGCCAAACTGTCCAACACGTCCAAGGCCATTGGCCTACCACGACTGTGACAGGAAATTCACAACAGCAACAATAACGCCGTAGGCTTCCCTCCTTGGTTGGAGACTGCCTGATGTTAACAGATCGTGCCGCTGTTCCGGCCAGTCTTCGTCCGTTGGTTCTCTACCAGTTCCACGTGGGCCATCCAGGCACCCGCCGAATGAAAGCGATCGGTCGCGGCTATGATTACTGTCCTGGCATGAACCGTCAGACTGAGGACGTGGTCAAACATTGTTTAAGGTGCCAGCAGGCTGCCCGAAACCCAACCCGCCAGACGCAGATTCCATGGCCTCAACCGGAGTATCCATGGTCTAGAATTCACGTCGATTTCGCCGGCCCAATAAACGGGATATCTAATCTCGTCTTGCTGGACGCATTTTCCAAATGGCTTGCCACCGAATTCACCAAAGGCGACTGCTACTATCAACACTCGCCGACGACTGCTGAGGCAGCACGGTCTCCCATAAATCATTGTGTCTGATAATGGTACCCAAGTCACGTCTGGTCAGTTCGCAGAATTCTGCCGGCGGAACGTCACTGAACAGGTTTAGTTGCTTCTATATCGCCATCAGTCCAACTGGCAGGCAGAACGCTTCATCAACATGCCCAAACGTGCCCTTCTCAATTCACGTGGAGAGAGAGCGTCTGAAGAAATCCTACACCACTTCCCATTTGTCTACCGGACGACTCCTAACAAGTTGCTGAGCTCTAACCAATCTCTGAAGGGTTGTAAACCGCGAACAACGCTGACCGGTATGATCCTGAACAGTAATTTCCTTCAGACGAACACGTCCCGTCATCAGTTCAATCACTTGTCTACGTTCGCGATTATCGATCCGGCCAAAACCACTGGACAGGTGTGGCAACGAGACGTCGCGGTGAGCTGCCTTATGAGGCTTCCGCTGCGGAGGACACATGAGTTCGCTATCGCAGTCGGCTTCGGCAACGCCACGGTGCCGAAAAAAATCCGTGACGACCACGGAGTTATACCGCCTTACCTAATCCTGGACACGTTCGAGCGTCCGGAAGGGTCAACCTTACTTCCGTCGGCCACCGAGACAAGTCGTTCTCCCAGACGTTGGACCTAACGACAACGCTGACCACTGACTCCTACTCAGTTTGACCCGAAGAGAATCGGCTACCAGCAATTTTCCTAAGGGAGATGTAGAGAATGTCTCCAATTCCCCAAAAATATCGTTTTTATTAGCCTTGCAAAAGGCCTAGCATTTTGCTTGTTAAAGTGACCTTCACGGCCGGTACGGTCGTGTGCCACTTCGCCATTCACGAGCGTTCTCAGCCTTTGTGCAAATTTTTGGCACCCCATCCACACGCCCGACTTTTAATTGGGGCATCACTGTGCTGTCGAGATCTTTGTCTGATCTACTTTTTTGACCCTTGATTTCCCACTGATCACAAACTCTATGGATGGGAACCAGATTGTGACCGTGTGGTCTTCGAAGTGTGCAATGTAAAAAAGGCTCTGTATGGAGGCCAGTTTTTTTTCCTGTGTTCACGCATTAGCGTCGGGTGATTGGGTTAGCCAGGAAGTTACAAACTGGTCGTGTACACTCCGTAGTCCGCCGTACCACTAACAGTTACTCCGTTATCTGTTTATGTGCTCGTAGGCCCTAAATCCAGTTACAACAAAGAGTGAATTACAAACAACTCCATTTCCCATACAGTATCAAACCTGCCTTCAGGAGGAGTGACTTCGAAAACGTACGCAGTAATGGGTAGCATTGGTACAAAAAATGTTAATATTTTTGTCAAGAAAAGATGGTGTAAAGTTCATAAAAGACCAGTTTTTATTTTTCATTTCTATACGAAAGTCGAAATTGACAAGGAAGAGAGCAGGAATCGAACAGGAAATTTTCACATTGCTATTCAATATGCCCAAATGCTGACAGCGTGTTCTCTAGTCATGTGTACTATTGATCTGTTGCAGTCTGATATGATTGTTTGTATCCAGTTGATTTGTTTGTCTGATCGTAGGTTGTTGACTCGCTGAACTCTGACTGGTAAGATTCGCGTTGTAACCAGTTCCGTAATTTCTTCCATACTTTGCAACTTTAACTCTTCCCCGTTTCTTCCGCTCCGCATCCCGATCCACACCGTCAAGCTGTGATATTCGGCTACCCTAGACAACAGTCTATTTATTGACAAACAACTTCCTTGCTATTCTGTGATTCAAGTTGATTCATCTGTTTGACAGTCACATCCAACGTCCTTATCGGTTCACTGATAAATCACAATTCAGTCTTGTTTTCTATTCTCAATGAGAATCCTCTAGCGGTTGCGAAGGGGACTTAAGTTTCGGACGGTTTGTTGCGTCATGCCAGCCCTCAGGGTCATCTCTCATTTCCTATTGGTCCATTAAACCGTTCTTTTATCCAGTGAACAGCTCGCTCCTTATCAAACGTGTCTCGACTTTGTTTCGCATTGGTGTAAGGATCAAACTGTTTTTAGCAAGCCAGTCATCTTCTACATCGAAGTTTTTTTACGGTCCGACTATTGCACTACCTTGGACTGCATTGGTTACAGTGTTTAATGTTCATTTGACACTAGAAATTGTTCAGCTTACTGGCTTTGCGCAGTTGAGGTTTCCAAGAGGAACCACAATCGAAGTTCGTTACGTTTGTTCTGTCTACTATCGTCCTATTCAGTACCACGGCAAACCATTGTCTTCACTGTTGTCTACAACTTCTGACATTTGGATGGGTTAGTTTGTCAGTGTTACTTAAGAAAGTTAGGGTTAACCACACATTCCCACGACATCGATCCGTCGTTCGCATAAGACAATGAGACTTGATCCTACCGACTACGCGTTACCAACGAATTCTGAGGTCAAACAGGAGCAACAGTTAGCATTCATCCTTGAAAGTGAGCTTATCTGCCAGAAACCCAGAATAAACCGACAACAACAACAAAAGTTTAACATGGGAAAAATACAGGTTGCTGAGAACAAGATGTCCGAATTTCTTCAAATGCATAAAATCTTGGCTTCTCAAAAATCACTTCAAAATACGAGTATCACCCCCAGACCGGTCAATTCCCCGTTGCAGACAAATTCAGTCAGTCCTGATGTTGCTCGCTCTGCAGAGAGTGTTGTATTAATGTCAAATACATATAATACTATGTACGGTAGTCTTCCTTAGGCATTCTCTCCCAAGAAGGACAAATCCTCTACAGAGATACTACTTTCGCCATAGCAGGACTTAAAGCCGAAAATGATAGTGGTGATGAAGGTACATTGCCCCCAATGCAGTTCACATACCATAGCATAAATGGGCAAATGTAAGTGTAATTGCTTAGGATGCGCAGAGCATGAAACACTGCCGAAGTAAATAATTCACTCATCAGAAACAACGGGGTACACAGAGGAATCGTAGTTACCATCAACAACAGAACACTTTAGGACCTGCCACAACCAGCCTATAAAAAGTTCGAAATTGTAAAATATAGCTGTTTCACTGTTGTCTTGTACATCATAGATGAATGGGATGGAATCCTATGTACAGTAGAGACCATCACTCAGAGTCGACCACTTTCGGCCGATTGAGTCAAGGGCTTCGCTAAAGAAAGTAGCTGCAGTATCGTGTTACTTTAAGTCGGATCTACTTATTCCACTCTTTCATACGTGCTGCAACATCAGCAGTATGAAATACAATGAATGATGTCGACATGTTCGATCACAACGAAGGTCTAATAGACATCCAACTTTAGGTTCTATGAAAACTATGGCAACATGTTCCCAACATTCGTGTCGTTCAGTTAATCAATTCGCACTTACCTGACACATTGCTTTGGTCAGGTGTACTACCGGATCACTTCGGCGCAGATCCCAAATAGTGCAGTGTCCAGCAGCAGCCGTCGCAAGGATGTGCTGTACACGTGGATTCCATGCCACCGTGCTGATTGGCTCGATCGGCTGAATGAATGTGCACGCATAAGGATGTAAGGAAAAGGTAGGTCAGGATTTGACCATGTTGAACTTGTGGAACGATCATGCAATGCTAAAAAAAACTCTGAGCATCTGAGTACCAATTATTTTGCTTAAAGCAAAACTACATCAGAAGGGAGTTTGGATAAGAATCCAATGTTAATCTAAAGAGAAGTATATGGGGAACCTTCTTCAAAAATAGACTGCAACTGACTAGCAGATGTGGGAGATCGTGAGCGTTTGACTTGCTGTACGACAGTGAACGGTCAAATAGCAGTTTGTATTTCCGAGTTTTGGATGAAGCAGAGAAAGATTGATAGAGGGATAAGAGGAAGGAGGATCAGCAGAATCCGAGAGGATTTCGTCAACAAAGTTGACGCTGGTAAAGAGGAATTGGGAAACACGACCATCTGTGGGAATGCGTTTGAGTGATCCTACCAAGAGTGTAATTTGCAGATATGATTAAAGGAGAACGTCGATGTGACCAGAGGGAAGGAGTGCACGCTATGAGAAGGCAAAAGATCACCGGAAAACGTGTAAAAGGAACTCTGGGCATAAAACTACAGAGAAAAGGATAGAGCATGAGGTAGTGTGAAACATAAATCTAAAACAAATGTGTTAGACATTGGCAATAAAGTCAGCGCTGACAACGCGCCCTAGTGGGGAATAACGAGAAGCTCACAGATAGACTGTGAAACGGTGATACAATACAGTGCCGTTCTATCAAAATTTCCGGGATCAGCGGTCAGCTGGTATTAATGACTAACCTGTGAGATTTAACAAACTTCCAAGAGTTTCAACAGTTAACGCATATATTAACGCTCTGTTGCTTTATGGTAAATGACAAAGTGCCTGTAAAACATGTATTTTATTGTGACGTCAACTACAGTTCGCATTTTTCAATAGGTGTAAGAGTGACTCAGCACCATTTGCTTGGTGTGATGATTGTGGTCCAACAAGTTTCGGTTCGATTTGTCATGGTTTGAAGAAGGGTCAATGCCGTGTCCTAAACAGAAGTGGTGCAGGAACATCGCATGTTCCACGATGATGGATACGGTCAGGGAAGGTTACGATTCTTCTGGAACCTCATCACTGTCGTCAGACTTGAGGCGGTCAGCAATCTTCAAATCGCCAACGACCCCATAGTAATAAGATTCGTATCAATATTCAAATACTTGTTTATACTGAAGCCATTTAAACAGTTTTAACAAAGTTTCGAGCACAAGGCTTTGCGCCTTCGTATGACCGTCACTCAGTTGGACTAACTGAATAAGTGCCAGCGTATCGGTAGCCATTTACCATTGCTAGAGAATCCGTATTTTTCCGTGCCCAAGTGAAAGGCTGAATGAAACTAAGGGGTCACCCAAAAAAGACTGACCATCTTCAACAAGTAGGACACGGCGACACAGTAGCTTTGTTTTGTATCATGATCCGAAGGTTTCGATTGAGCATTGATCAATGATATTATACCGTCAATCATTCGGGTGTGTCACGGAGGTCAACTGACGATTATTCGCTGTGATCAAGCGATAAGCGTCTCCACCACAACGTTTTCATACACTTGTCGGTACTAGACCTGAATGGATGCCACCATATAATGGACAGGAGCAACTCCACTGTGCGAAAAAGTGGTGAATGGGCAATACATACGACGAACTCAATCCAACATGTCTGGTAGAACTCGCAGTCGTCAATATGACCCTGTACCTGCTCAACTGACATATCTGTTGGCTGAGATGTCTGTGATACTAATGGCTATAGTGTGTGTCGTAGTGTGACAACCCAAGGCAGCGACATGAATAGATACTCGTCTCCTTCTACAGGTCTGTGTCAGCTGAACCGACGTTGATGGAAGGCAATTATCTGAGTCGTGGTTCGATTCATGCACCTAGGCGGCGTGAATGTAAACATGTGTGATCAATTTTCTCACTGTAATGGGACTTTCGTTGAGGCAGTCATTCCATTATAAGGAGGAATTTCTGGATTAAACGTTCATTCAGTAGAAGGTGACCTCTTCGTTGCATGGGATTCGTCACAGTGGCGCACCACCGTGTGCAAGTAAACATGACCGTTTTGTTAAAATACAACAGCATGAGTCACTGTTTGCTGTCCCGTGATAAAAATAGTGGTGAAGTTTGAAACGCAAACAATGTGCTTATCACACACTGTCTTGGTACTGGGTAACTCTGAGCACTCCGGTAATTTACACACTAGGCTGACGTACACTATCATCGGCGTGGTATACTGCATGCAAAACAAGGATGGGGAGCCTTGGTGTAAGGTGTAGTAACGATACTGACTAATCATCACGCACCCGAGGGTTTGTGTCCTAAGGCCACCTCGACTGCTCTCTTATTTAGGTTTGGGAAATGTGAAATTATGCACCCGTATCTCGAACGCAACCTTCCACGCCTACTATTTTACGCTCAGGTATCACTGTTTCGTGATCCGGTCAGTTCAATATGATTCGAAGGACTTATAAACTATTGCAAAGTGCATAATAAGATGGAAACAGGAACAACACACGGGGCTCTCAACCGTGTACGATGACCTGCTGAAGAACGTCAAAACAGCTGGGTCAGTGAACTCTTCGGTACATCACCGAAGAGCCGCCATTTTCCCCAAACTCGATGGACATACTCTGGTTCGGTCGCATTTCTCTTCTCTATCGCTCCAGTATACTTTGGCTATCTTTTTCCATTAACGCTTGTCAACCAAACTCAGTTTGAAGACTTGTTGATGTAGGTACCACCATAATATTCATACGCCGGTCAGAGGTTTCCTTATCCACACTTCACCCACTGAGTTGGCGTGATCTGTTTAGTTTTGAAAGCTGTCGAGATAGAGAACAACATCGGAGGGAAGCACTGAGATATCTCAAACTGAATACGAGCCAAAGAAAATTGAAACAGAAAATGTGAAGGTGTCGTCGATTACCTTAAAGTGGAAGAGGCACATTTTATTATGACAGGGAACATGTACCAAAGTGAAAGTTTGAAACCATTAGTTCCCTTCAGAAGTTTGAACAACAAATAAGTTATAAATCAAAGTAATAGCTTGTTAGATGTGCCTACCGGTATCCATACATGCTTAACTCTTTGGAAATTAACAGCTTTTAACATCAGTACATGTTACAGCCTACTTGAAATGTAACAGAAGTCAGAGGAATTTTGCAGGCGGTTTCTGAGAGGCAGTTCAGGGGAAAACTGGAACAGCAAAACAGACATCACTGAGAGAGTAAGGGAACCATCTTTCCACAGTGTTTTTATACTGCCCACACAAAGGAAAGAAAGGTTCATGGAATTTTTAGTGAACCGATCCCATACGTTGACTAGGTGAATCATGAAATAGACTCTTGTGCGCCGCAGATGTGCATTCTTCGTTTTCAAAGGTACCGAAAATTGTACCGTTTATTTGTGATTGGGTTTCCGTCCATTTTTCAATTCCAACAGGCACACCATTTAACACCCTCATATGAGAGCTCACTTTACTTTGAAACACTTGATGGGGAAACCTTGAAGGATAGTCATCCTATTCGGAACCAGGTGGAATCGAGCGACGCTTGTTCATGAAGTTTATCGAAGCGACGGAAATCCAGTTCTGTCACAGATGTACAGCTCCATTGGAACATACTTCTTCACAGCAAGCTTTCATAGCTGTTACGAATTGTTCCCAGTGTTCGCTAAAATCTCTCACTTGACCCGAACTGAGCAACTTGTTCATCCGCGCTTCCGGGTGAGCGTCCTGCACACTCTCCTCACTCGAATGCCAGCTAACTACCTTGAAATTACGAGCATGTCCTCTGGACAAATGACAAAACGAAACGGGCACACATAACGGCACAGTCCGAGTCCTGGTGGCTGTGCCAAAATGTCCGGCAATCTTTAACGGAGTGGCGCCACCCGTAACTGACTGCTAAATGATCGAGCTGTGTCCACGGCTGAGAAGCACAAGAAGGTCTCCATGGAACAAAGTGTCGCTTCCTGTGTTTACATGTGGTGCTCGAAATGTAAGGACTGTGGGATGCGCATAGCTGCAGTAGTCTTTCGTCACTGTCAGCCTAGACCTCAGCAAGTGAGATAGTCATGTCTGGATAGAATGAAACGGTAAGGGAAGTTGGATAACTTAGTTCGTGGAGGTCATGGGACAAAAGCAGCCCCAGTATGGCACGGGTATGCCTTCAGTGATGGTTCACGTTATGCGGCCATAAAGCGGTAGGTGTATGCGACCTGCAGCCCAACAGTTACAGAAGCATTGCGTGTTCACGACAGGTATAATAACCAAAGGGGTACTAATGAAAAGAATGATTAATCCCAGGCAGGAAATACAAGCAGGATTATGAACCTAGCGTCAACACTGAAGTGTCATTGATGACGACAAAACACGTACTTTCCATCCAATTCGGCTAATGTAACTCACCAATAAGTATTTGCAATAATGACACGCTACTTCGAAAGCGAATCTAACAGCTATGTTTTTAGGTGACACGGCAGGAGCAGGTCACTGATTCACATTTTGGCTAAAAGGACCGAACACTTTGTAAAAGAAAACTTCAATATATAGATAGGAAACGGCAGTCACCGTCAACACTAATACCTTAGTAGTTGACACTGATTCTCAGATGTCACACAACCACGGGAAAAAGAACAATCTCCAGATAAGAAGTAAAAGAGGGGGAATAAATTACATCTGACACTTAAAGTCTGTTTACGCTCAAGGTGCCAACAAACTGTGCACAGCTCAGCTAACTAACCACACTATTTACAACCACTGACACTACATGTTAGTAGATGGTGTACTAAGCAAACTGAAGCGAAAGAATTCTAATGTGAACAGCAACATTTTCCGTTTACACCTCCGGATAGTTCTGAAGTGGTATTCGTCCTTGCTAATCAAAGCCATCATGTATATTACAAGATTCATAAGGTTTTTATTTCGCATATATGGTACGGGTAGTCTTTAGAGTGTACCAGTCGATGTCCCGAGAACTGTGAAGGCACACCGAGTGCGATTGGTACACAAGAGGACATTCACAAATAAAATTACTAACCCGCACTGCCGGCTGCCAAGTTACGGGCGAGCAGTGGAAGTGAGTACTTATATCGTTAGGGAATCGGTTATTGCTATGCAGTTTCTCATCATCATCATCACAACAAACATGAGCCTGACCAAAAGGTACTGTGGCTCGGGCCGCTGCTCACCTCAACAGTGACGTGGAATATCCTAGAAGGAAACGTTATTATGAAGGTCGACAAATACCAAAAGAAGACTAAGCGGCAGAACTAGAAACGGTATGGATACAGGTACGCCATTGACTGCGACACATCACCATCTCGGATAGCGTCTCTAACTAGCGGTTCGAGTGATCACGAGGACCCCAGCCAGGCAGGCGATACCTGCCAACTTTGCTCAACAGAACAGTCAAGGTCTTCATATTTCGTGACCACGTTGTTGCTTGACCACCACGCGGTTTAACCCAACTGTTGGTGGCCTCAGTATATAATGTCCGGTACGGTAAACGCTCAGCTGGCATACGGAGAACGTGACCCAACCATCGCAAGCTGTGCAACGTAACTACTTGACCAATTGATCGCGCATCCCGAACGTTCCGGAATACGCGCCGGCGAACTGCCGCATTGCTCACACGATCAGCCCACTTAATGTGGGCCAAGTGGCGGAGACAACGATGGTCAAACACAGCAAGCCTGTTGATATCTTGCTTGCGAACAGGCCACGTTTCCGAACCATACAACAAAATGGAACGCACACAAGCATTATAGACCCTTCCTTTCAGCGACAACCGAACGTCTTTTCGACGCCACAGATGACGCAGTTTGGAAAAGGCAACTCGTGCCTTTGCTATCCTCGCTGATATCTCATCAGCAATATTACAGGCTGACGAGATAGTGCTACCCAAGTATGTGAAACTGTCCACAGTCTCAAGCGGATTATCTGCAATAAAAAAGTAGGGGTGGAAATGCCCCTGTCTTGAAGCAGCACTTTGCACTTTGAAGGTGCGAAGCGCATTCCATACAAACCAGCCCGGTCACTCACCTTGTTCAGCATGGTCTGCATGTCTTCGGCAGAGGGGCTAAGTAAGACAATGTCGTCCGTGTATTCCAGATCGGTCAAACTAGCGCCAGGAGGAAGTTCAACACCAAGCCCACTAGATTCACGAAGCGTCCCCTCCAGAGTGTCGTCCATGACAACACCAAGCCCATTGGATTATGCAGTTTGTACAACACGACAAGTATATTGTCCGGCCTAGGAGCAACAGCTCCAAATGGTTGCCAACGGTAAACTCATCAATCACTTAGTTTCTGCGCAACTATGGTAGAATGTCGAAATTCTTGATTTCTTGGCGAATTACAGTAACAGATGGAATTTTCAGATAAACACCGTCGTCGTATTTCATTTACTGTACGAATGTTCGATGAAAAATAAAACCGTTACGGAGCACGTCTACCGTAAGACACGGGTAAAAATACAAACTACCTACTATTGGTATGAAGCTGACTAGCAGTCAACAATTGTACTGCATAATCGGTAAAAAAAATCCAAATTGAAATGGGGACCACCTTATCTAACGATCCTGATAAACAAGCAAAAAACATTAGTATCCGAAACAATTCAGGTAGGAATACACGATTAATATCGCTATTCGGTTAGCCCGAATTCACAGTGAACGGGATCAAGAGCAATTTGCCGGAACCCGATAAAAAGCTGTACTAACTTGCACTTTATTGCCAGGAGACATCGGCTGATCCATTTTTTCCACATCCCATATTAGAATCTCCGCTTCATCAGCCACCGAAGCGAACAAGTTAACCTAGAGGTTTCAAGATGAATCACATCGGGGAGGGAATGGAAAACGAAAGGGCTATAGTATAGTATACAGGATGGTCAGAAAACGTGCGGCTTAAAATATGAAACGAAACCAAACAACCGATATCATGATTTTGTCTTGATACGCACGATCGCCATCGCTAGTTCTTCCTCTCAGCCTTATTTTGTCACAACTTCTAACCCACCTGGTGAAGTTCTCTCACAGTTTGCCTCACATCACTGCAGCGATGGACGGCGACCTAAACAACAGTACCTTGTGCTTAGGTTCACGATTGTTATGGCCGAATGAATTTTCCACTCCAAATCCAGTATGTGGAAACTTGACATTCCCGGACACAATGCCAGTGCCGCAATGCGGCAGGAATAACTCCAGAGGTTCGAGTACAGTCAAATTTATGTTGACCTGAAGCATAATAAACGGCTCTGGTAAAGATATCTGAGAACGGACAACTGTTCCATCATTTTAGTATGACGGTTACCAGGAGACCTGGGTGAATAAAACTAAGCAATTGGATTACCCGTTCAAAAGAGATCTAATTGTGAAAATTCTTGGACTTGATTATATTCGAACCAACGACGAATACAACCATTCTGGAACGCATCACCGACATGACATGTGTACAGCTTTTGCACACTCTAAATAGAAACGGCATTTTCCTCACAGTTAACTATGTGCGTAACAGCCAGGGTAGTGCGGAAACGTTCTTGCCGTTTACATTATTCGTTTATATTCCTTGAGCATGGGTCAAAAAACTTCACATTTTTGTGCGGAGCAGCAATAAGCGATTTGCCCAACACACAGGGCTGAAAGGCGTAGGGAAACCAGTGTTTTGCCTAACGGTCAATCAGAAATCTTTGAGCGTAACTTACTACCCTGTTTGATTATGCACGAAGTTCGTTATGCTCGTCACAATCGCGTGAACAAAACATGTGAAAAGGCCGCATACGCTCTCAGCCAAGTAGTCTGAGTGAGGTTAGGAGTATGCAAATAAACCTGTGTTATTGAACACAACAAGACGGTTGCATATAACGACAAACCTTGGGTATATTATATCAATGTAGTGGGTGACCAACAACGTCATGCGTCATGCACAGAAAACGGAGAACACCAGTCCAACTCCCATAATGCGGACATGAAATCAACTTCACACACCATGCGAAGCTTTTATTCAGAGGATTACAAAGTAGTCTTTGTGACGAAACAAACCAAATATTTATAGCGACTGGCAACAATGCTGGCTAGGGTTCACAAGTGAATTGCCAAGCCACATAAGTGAAACATGCATCTACAAAGCCCGTTTGAAAAACGACTCACCTGAAATCGGTTCGAATCCAGATCTCGGACCACGCCTGTATGTACCCGCTCACGATCTGCGTATACAAAACTGGACGAGCAACCGGTATCATTTGATTGTTGTTCCCCCGTAACGGTGACAAAAAGTTGGTCAGGATTGTACAGTGTTAAGCCACCCAATGCAGTCCCGCAGATTAGCAGACCGAATTCCGCACCGGATGTAGGTGAAGTCCAACATAACGAGGTGCTTCTAAGAAAACCGAATAGAAACACGTCATTCAACTAATGAATACGAGATGATGTTGATGACCAAAGTTTGTACCTACATAGCTGAATTCAACCCACCTATGTTTAACCTCCACAGTTAAAGTGGGTTGCATATCCAACGAAGGATCTTGCAAGTTCAGCTGAAACAGTTCCAACGTGGGAGCCAATCTGAAGCAAAAGCCACGAAGTATAGATGAATTAGCACCCAAGAACGGCCCTTGATGCGCGTAATGATGAAAGTTTTTCTATTCGTGCGGGAAAGATGTGAGAGCAAATTTGAGAAGTCAAATGATAGTAGTGATAGGAAGAACACCACTTCGCGCAAACCAGGAACGTAAAATCTTCCGTTAGCACCAATATTCAACCACTGACTAAATCCGTTCGCTAAGCACTACGATGTAATTTCAGTCAAATTCGTATAAGACGTCGGTGGGAGAAAACACATAATGTTGATCGAAAATCAAACCAAAAACATCTCGCGTACAAATGAATATAAACACTATCCTAAGGCAAACCTAGATGTCCACTAAACAGTTACACGATCCTGAGCAGTAGGACCGATCAAGGACTTATATACTAACTGTGTATCTGCCGCTATCATAGCGGAGTCAGAATCCTCCTCTTCTGCTGTGACGGCTGCCATACAAATGCGATCGCATGATGCCGGAGACCAAGCGGTACAGCAAAAACGCTCTAACTCCTTTACCTTCATGTTATGGATTGACCGTAAACGTGGTGTGAGGCTGAAATAGACCATAAAAACAAGCCTTTAATTAACGAAGTGGAAACACCAGGAAGACATTAAAAACATAGGGGGAAGAACGACGTAATTGCCCACCCACATTCAGGCGGGTTGATGTGCAAACAGAATAAAACGCTTGTTTGCGGAAGCCCTAGAAATAAAAAGGTCCAGCAAATACGGCGAAGGTATTTGCACAATGGGAACAAAAATGGTCAAACTACCCAATTCGGATGAACAGTCATGACAGTGGTCTTTCCAGTGATGATGGTCAGAGTACCAGAGCAGATCATAAGGGAGACCCGGAGCCTTAGCTATCATCCACTCTGTTCTTCCACCATCACGGGAAGGCAACTGAAGAACATGCGGCAATTATAGGGGAACAGACAGGAAGAAGCTTCAAACCCATCACGATTCACACGTTCAAACTCTGCTGAAGTACGCTGATCCAGCAATTTTTACTGAAATTAAAAAGTACACGGATGCAATACAGCACGTTCAACGGGCTGCAACGAAAGTAGTCAGGTCGTCAAATCGTTATTTACTACTCTTACACAGAAATTCTTGCGTATAACCCACTTGAGCACAATAAATTTCAGGGTACAACTTAGTTCATTGTCTCTGTCCTGAAGGCCTTACGGAGAAATTCATTATTGTAAACCAAAATGGCCTGCGAAGCTTTGGCAAAAATTGATTTCAAACTCTCATCAGACAACGTTTTTACGCAGTGTCGATCAAATGATATAAGCCAGGTGGTCGTAACGTTTATGCTAGGTATCGACCGGTCAGTCATTTGTCCATAAGCTAATCCCTTTTCACAATGCAGACGAGTGGTAGGGATCTGAAGTTACGGTTGCTCTAACAATCCAATCCACCCATTTTCATATTTTTCTTCTGCCTCTAAATTTAGTTCTCACGGGTCAAAAAACTGACAAACGTTGGTGATTCTGACGTTCGCATTCTCCGACACAGGTCAGGAGAGTGTTCTGATGAGCACTCTTCCGAGTCTGGACTGGACGTTCTATTTTCAAAACGCAGTTTTTCGATGTTAGTGTTGTCATTCATATCAAATCGCCTTCTGACAATTTTACGAATCAGCGACTTTCTCAGTGCCTTTGGCATCTATGAAACCGAAGCTTGCTGGCACACCGAAGTGGGGATAAAAACTAAGGCTTGTTCGACTGAGTCCCGGTGAATAGTTGTTTGTGTCCTGTCAAACTTAAGGCTTTGAAAAACCTGTGTCGACAAAGACCAAATTGTAGTTTGTTTGTCACGTCTGCCTATACCTTAACAGACCACAGTTTAGGCTATTAAGAATATTCCTTACGACAGTTTTACACGCCAAGAAAAAACTAAACACTCGGGCATCACTGTGCTTGTAGTGATCGGAATGAACAAGTTGATCGTCTTACCCTAAAAGATGAGTGGACGGATGGTAGATTGGGCGCCCGGGTGCAACACACTGGCAACAGTGATCGCCTGACACAACTGCACACGCCTCATGGACTCCATATAACAGATTACGCATTTCGACACAGGAGACGGCAATGCGTCACCGGAAGTTCAACGTTCGAAAGCAAACCATGAACACAAACTGTGTGGGTGCCAGCTACCGATGCGATAAGGAGCACCGTGGACTGAAACGCAAACGCAGGAAAAGTCCGTGAAGCTCATTTAATCAAATGATTAACAGATGTGAAAAAAGCAGCTTTACCGAGGAACAGTCAGATGCTGTTTTTCTTGATTCACGGCTGTATTCGCCGCATAAAAAAGGTGCTGGCGACCTGGTAGATGGGTCGAACACTTTAAGGAACAGGTCAACCGACAACAACCAGCTTACCCAACTGGGAGTGCTTCGGAACTTAACTTAATGATGGGTTACAAAAGTGCTAGTGAGGACCCTCGCGTTCTAGCCCTTTTCAAAGAAGGTGCTGTTGTTTGAAGTGACCACGCTCATTTCTATATGGCAGACGAGGAAGTGTCTCGTGATTAGTGCTCGTAAGCAGCTAAACTATTTTCAAAAGAGGTGCCAGAACATTAAAGTCACAGAAGTATCAGTATTATCTCTATCGCACTCAGGATTCCCAAAGGTCCCATAACGCAATGGGTTCTGAAACGCACAGAGGAAATGCGAGAGCAGGCGGGATTCTGAACTAATCACCGAAGTATTAGTTACATCATCTGCTTGTGGTAAACGATGGGGCACCAGCACTCTTTTACTCATCATCATCATCATAGACAGCACATCAGTGGTTAACACTAATGCTTAACTGCCACACAACCATGAAGAAACAGCAAACCCTATATAGAAAGAGAGAAGGAAAAAGAAGGGGACGGGAAGGGACCTAACTACTGAAAATGACTACGTCCTTATTCAAACATTCAGCATCAAGGTGCCTACACCTTGCAAACAACACAACCGAG